>JAODXR010000025.1:19380623-19392646 GCA_028877395.1 Cathorops festae
TCTATGTGTCAGCCCTGTGATGACCTGGCGACTTGTCCAGGGTGTACCCCACCTTTCGCCCATAGTCAGCTGGGATAAGCTCCAGCTTGCCTGTGACCCTGTAGAACAGGATAAAGTGGCTAGAGATGATGAGATGAGATGAGATGAGATGAAAGCATTCGAAGATTTCAAACAATATGGTCTCCACATGCCAGTCACTCCTAGTGGGGTGGAAATTGCTTTATAAAAGCAGTCCTAACTTAGCTAGAACTAGCCACTGGGGGCAATATATGCTGAAGATGCTTTGACCCTGGTGATGGTGCTGGTGGTAGTAGTAGTCTTAATAATAATAGGCTACTTGAGAAAACTCCTCACCCAAACTAATCCCAATGTAGCCCAACACTGGTTTCATAACAATAACCTATCCTCACCCTCCTGGCATTTTTGGATGTTGATCTTTCAAAGCAAACCATAGCTACAGCAATACAAATACAATATCCTACACAAAGTACATGAGCATCTGATCTTAACTTTTAAGATAACACAGGCGCCACTTGCCACTCCAACTCTCTTCTCAATGTTCAATTATTTCTAATACAGTAAATGATGGACGGTGTGCACTGGCAAAATGGAATTATGAAATAACATTCAAACTTTTATTTATTCTGAATCTGTCCAAATAAATCCAAAACTGAATCTGTAACTAAATCTCACTATAAAGAGATGACTGATTTTCTGCCCACTCTCTCCCAATTCCACCTATGCTTGTCCATTTCAGACATGGAGTCAGCTTTCTAGAAAAAGTTGTAATCACCCTGAACTCCAGCCCAAGTTCCTTCTCCTCTTACAGTTCCACAGGCACTCCTCATACTGCTGTTTGAAAGTGTGGTCTGCACTCACAAACTTGCTTTTAGTTTATATTATGTTTTTATGTTGTTGTTTGTGTACAGTCTCATCAGTCAGCAAGATGCAGGACATCTGCTATCTATGGTGAGGGCTCTACTGGATGGTTTGGTGGTTTCCCTTCTCCAGGAACAAGTGTCAGATCCAAGGGTTTCCCAGATACAAGTCCTCCTCACTAAGCTGGAAGTCAGTGGAATACCTGGGTCTTGTGTTTCCTGGGTGTATCTAAAATTATCATTTTTATAATTTCCTCACTGTCATTGTTTTTATGGGTTAAATGGAATGGAGTAATGTTGTTACTGTCATATCAACCTGCATTTCTAGCAGCGGCTTGTTACTATAGATTTTGGTGGGGCAGGATTGCAATAATAATGGCAGAACCTCAAATGTACAGTATTTAGATTCAGAGGCTAACATACTTGAGTTATAGGCTACTATCCAGTGATTTGTATTTATTTATTTATTTATTTATTTGGAGTGACACTGTAATAGGCTATTAAGTGTCAAGAGCATACAATCAGGTTGTTTTGAATGGTTTTAGATGTACCTTTGTACAATCATATTCAAGTAATTGCATTAACCAGGATTGGGAGTAAAAACAGGCTTTCAGCACAACTACATCTCAAAAACCACACAAAAGACCAGAAACTAACCCACAAAAAAGCTAGCCGTTGGAAAAGGAAAACATTTTTCTTGTTCTAAGCCTTTTCATAGAAGGACGTTATCATAACCCCTCTTTCTATCTCCAAATCTTTGCAATACCAGTGAATATGAATTATCCTATAATCCAAATAGTTTTATACAGTATCTTGCAAAAGTATTTATCCCCTGTTTAGTTGCATTACAAGCTGGAATTAAAATGGATTTTTAGGGGTTAGCACCATTTGATTTACACAACCCGTCTACCACTTTAAAAGTGCAAATTTTATTTATTTATTGTGACCCAAACAATAATTAAGATGAACAAAACAGAAATCTGGAGTGTGCATAGGTATTCACCTCCTTTCATATGAAACCTCTAAATAAGAGCTGGTCCAACCAATTCATAAGTCACATAATGAATTGATTAAGATCCACCTGTGTGCAATCAAAGTGCCACATGATCTGTAACATGATGCTTGTATAAATCAACCTGTTCTGGAAGGACCCTGACTCTGCAACACTACTAAGCAAATATGAAAACCAAGGAGCACTCCAAACAAGTCAGGGACAAAGTTGTGGAGAAGTATAGATCAGGGTTGGGTTATTAAAAAAAATAATAATCCCAAACTTTGAATATCCCATGGAGCACTATTAAATCCATTATCCCAAAATGGAAAGAATATGGCATCATTGCAAACCTGACAAGAGAAGGCCACCCACTAAAACTCATAGACCGGGCAAGGAGGGCATTAATCAGAGATGCGACAAAGACACCAAAGATAACACTGAAGGAGCTGCAAACATCCACAGCGGAGATGGGAGTGTCTGTCCATAGGATCACTTTACGCTATACACTCCACAAAACAGGGCTTTATGGAAGACTGGCCAGAAAAAAAAAAACATTGCTTAAAGAAAAAAAGAAAACACACTTGGAGTTTACCCAACAGCATATGGCAGACTCCCCAAACACATGGAAGAAGATTCTCTGGTCAGATGAGACTAAAATTGAACTTGTTAGCCATCATGGGAAACGCCATATGTGGCGCAAACTCAACACTTCCTGTCACCCTGAGAACACCATTCCTACAGTGGAGCATGGTGGTGGCTGCATCATGCTGTGGGGATGTTTTCCATCTCTAGGAACCTAAAAGCTGGTCAGGATTGAAGGGAAAATGCATTAAATACAGGGCAATTCTGGAGGAAAACCTGTTTGAGTCCGCCAGAGGTTTGAGACTGGGACACAGGTTCATATTCCAGCAGAAAAATGACCCTAAACATATGACTAAAGCTACACTTGGAGTGGTTTAAAGGGAAACATTTAAATGTCTTGGAATGGCCTAGTCAAGGCCCAGACCTCAATCCAATTGAGAACATGTGGCATAACTTAAAGATTGCTGCACACCAATGCAACCCATCTAATTTGAAGGAGTTGGAACAGTTTTGCCTTGCACAATGGGCAAAAATCCCAGTGGCTCAATGTGCTAACCTAACAGAGACATATCCCAAGAGATTTGCAGCTGTAATTGCAGCAGAAGGTGGCTCTACAAAGTATTGACTTTGGGGGTGAATACTTATGCACATTCCAGATTTCTCTTTTTTTTCATCTTATTTATTATTTGTGTCACAATAAAAAAAATTGCACCTTAGTGATAATGTTGTGTAAATCAAACGGTGCTAAACCCCCAAAACTCCATTTTCTAATTCCAGCTTGTAATGTGACAAAACAGGACAAACAACAAAGGGGATGAATACTTTTGCAAGACACTGTACATCATATGCATTACATCATATACTATCTGCACTTACACTTTGCCTTTTTTGCAGCAAATTATCTATTTAATTCTGATTATTTAATATAAAAATCTTGATGGCCACTGATTATTTTTAGCCTACCTTGACAACCCTGTTATTAACTGTTCTTTCTTTTGCTCTTCCTCAAGCATAGGCCGTCTCAATGGGACTCTATTACTGGTTGTTTCAGTTCCCATTTTGACCAATAACTCTGTGGAAATTGACTCAATTGCACAACATCTAGACAATCAAGTAAATCAGTGGAACATCGGCTTATATTTGAAATAGCTACATTTAGCTAAATCAGTTACTCCTCAAACAGGACAATTAGTATTTTAACAGAATTTAAGATTTATGAATTATCAAAGCTTTTAACAAGATTAACAGTTATATTATTTAGGTTAAAACACCAGCCATCATGCTTTGTCAAACACCTTAACCTTAACATCTTCAGTTTAATATGGGTTTGATATGGTCTAGTGTCTGATAAATATTTGGCTAAATGTTTGTGGACATAATAAAATTCATATGTGCTTTGTAAACATTCCTCTTCAATTTTAGTCTGCTTCTGTAATAATTCTGCAATAAACAGTGTTCTGGAAACATTTTCTGCTAGATTTTGAAGCATGGCTGTGGGAATTTGCCCACTCAGCCACAAGATTGATCAATCAATCAATCAATCAATCAATCAATCAATCAATCAATCAATCATGCCTCTCTTTTATTCAGGCAATGTCTCAATTAACAACACTGGCAGTAAACAATCATGTCTCTATTGAAGATCAACTGCTGCAGGCCAATGATGAGGAACAAAAAGTGATCAAGACTAGAGTAGAAGACAGAATGAAACATATTTGCACTTACCTGCAAGAGAGGTGAAGCTTATGCCACCAAAATGCTTTTGCATTCTTTTTTCTTATTAAATTGTGCATGCTTAAGAATAGGCTTAGGATAACAATACAAATTGTATAGTCTCCTTTAATTATTTAGTTTTCTGGCAAATCGCAGTAAAAGAACAAACCCATGCTCTCTCCATTTATTACAATATTTCTTATCTTCTTCCCCTTTGCTCAGGGTGAGGGCCCTGCGCTTTCTCCTTCAGACCCAGGATCAGTATGGTGTATGCATAGCTAATGTTCAGCAGGAGTTGCAGGAGTACTGGGAGCTGCTAGAAGATCTGCATACTAAAGTGACCCTGCAGCCGAAAAAGTGCCAGAGCCCTGAGGATTTGCACACTGTTCTCACTGACACTGAGGTTGGATTATAAATGATTGTGGGATTGTAAATTAATTAATAAATGAATTACTCATTAATGAATCAACACCTGATAAGGTGATGTTCAGGGAGTTTGCTGAATTTCTCTGATACCCCATTCTTAATCACAGTGAAAACTGAAAATTTTCCATTATTATGCTGTAATGGTGCCTTATGGAAATGGGAGTAAAATGGCAAAGTCAAAACCTTAATCTCACCCCTGTCAACCTAGTTTCCTAGAAAATTTTTGTCATGGTTCCAGTGGGAATCAGAACAATCAGATTTGTGTGTTTTGACCTGTTGTGATGTTGCTAGCAGTGACAAAAATGATGGAGTGATATTGCGATGGCACTACTAATATTGCCTCAATGCAAAACAACTGGCAGCAAACTCAAAACAAGCAACTATCAACAGATACAGTGGGACCACTGTATCCATAGGGATACCTTTTAAAATCTAATGTGGATTACTAAAACTGCAGATAGGACTGAACCAAACATAAAGCTTGTTTTTCATGCAAATACATACCTATGAACCGATGAAGGTTTCATTTATAAACTACACACAACATCAACAGTAACTAATAATAAAATAAAATAGCCATAACAATATAGTCTAATAAGTTATGTGAATGTGGTTTCTCTTGTGAATGAATGAATGGGATTCTGATACTTCCACTTAATATTTTTATGATGGTTAAGGTATGGGTATGGATGCAAGTTCAGAAAACTTTTTACACAGAATAGTCAAAGCAACAAAAAACATCAGATATGAGAACATGACAGTAGATGTGAGGAGGAACACAACAAGCATTGGTATAGGAAAATTAAAACAAACACCAACAAACTAACAGAAGCCAGGGTTTAAATCAAGCGAGTAATAGGTGTCCAACGTGAAAGCAGGTGTGTGTGGTTAATAATGTCTATAAGCAGGGTGTGTTATTTGAGGGATTATGCTTTTTTGCTTGAGCGAGTCTTGGGCTTTTCACAACAATGGACTTGCTGCCTCATGAATTGTCATATCCTGTCTCACATGGCTGGTGCTCTGTAGTGTTCCATTAAATACAAGATATCTGTAATGTTTCTGTTGTGAACAATTGAATGGGAATTTTTTTTTTTTATCTCGTGTTGTTTTTGCTTCATACATTAACAGATTTCGTATGTGAAAGAGGTTTAAGTTAGTATATCTGTATTTCAGGGCTTATACACAAAGCTGGGTCTGTTTCAGAGTAGGATTCATGAGTGTCAGGTGTACCTGAGCACAAGTGCACATCATCTTAAGGTGAAAAATACATCCATGTCCTAATATCTACATGTGTTTTCACCTTTATACTCTCCCTCCCTTTATTACATACTCAAGCAAACTATTATCTACTGAAAAGAGAATAATTTCTGATACTTTTCAGCAGGACCTGGAAAATAGGCAGCAGGCTCTGGCTCAAACTATGGGCCTAACATTGGAGTCTACTTGGACCAGAGACCTTCTGCAGTGTAACACCCACCAGGTACACTATCACCTGTATCTAAAGTTTAGCAATTTCATGTTATAAATATTGACTTTAGTTCTCTGAGTATCAATCTGGTTTTCATGAAAGACATGAAAATAAAATACATGAATATAGACTGTGCCCTCCTACATAATATGTTAAAAGAAAATAAAAAATGTGTATCAGATGTTTATTATTAGAACAAAATGGGTTCACAAAAGAGGTACAACTGATTTATGAATTGTTTTACATAAAAGTTGAAAGTTCAGTTGTAGTCTTAATCATATTAAACCCTCGGTGAGTTAGGCTTTGTCTACCTGAGCATGTGAAGACTGGTCCCGGTGGATTGCATGGAGGAAACCACTCGGCTGGTTCAATGTGTATGAAGGCAGACCCAGCTAAGCATCGTGGAGCGCAACTAGGGCACTGAGAGACACGGAAGACACTGCTGGCCATCCACTGCATCCTTATTCTTCTCTGGCTGTCTTGACTCCGTCTTGCCACTGGATCCAGATGGATAGGGATGAGAGAGTGAAGCTGACAACCATGTGCAACTCTCCCTCACTTTAATCCAAGTCATGCGCAAGTCACAACTTCACCACCCACCAACCTACCATCCCATTATCATCACTCTTCAAGTCCTGCGGCGATGGATGCATGGCCAAGCAACAGGTGTGGATACACTGGCAATCGTAGTCACAACTCTACATGTAGGTGGCTCAGGGTCACTTTTCAGTGAACAAAACAGCGCTGGAATTTGGCAGCTACGTGAGTGAAGGAGCAGCCCTCTTCAGGAATGCACTGCTTCCCCCCATAGCCTGGGGAAGAGGCTAGAAAAGGTGCCCTAAAAATATCTGTTTCACCTCACCCTGGCCAGCTTGCCATGGCTGGCTGGGATCCCATCACAGTGGTAAGAAGAACTCATCAAAAAGTAAAACCACAAAGGTTACTTTGCTCATCTTAGGTGCATGGAATGTGCGCACTCTGTTGGACTGTGGCAGGACTGAATGACCTGAGAGGAGAACCACCCTCATTGCCAGTGAACTAGTGAGGAATGTACACATCACCACCCTCAGTGAGACTCGTCTTGCCGAGGAAGGTCAACTGTCCGAGCAGAGTGCCAGCTACACTTTCTTCTGGATTGGACACAGATAAGATGAGCATTGCGAGGTGGGAGTTGGTTTTGCCATCAAGTGCAATCTGGTCAACAAGCTGACTGTCCCCCCCCAAGGGAATCAACAACCGCCTGATGACTGTCCGACTACCTCTTTCCAGAAAGCAGTTTGCCACGCTGATCAGCGCCTACGCCCCCACCATGACCAAGCCAACGAAATGAAAGCTAGATTCTATGAGGATCTGAAGGATGCCATCTCAGCTGTTCCCTGGGGCACCAAGCTCATCATTCTTGGTGACTTCAATGCCTGGGTCGGCAGAGACTACACATTGTGGGAGGAAGTGCTGGGAAGAAATGGTGTTGACAGCTGTAACAGCAATGGACTCCTCCTGCTGGAAACCTGTGCTGCTCATGGGTGCCTCATTACAAACTCAGTCTTCTGCCTGCCCATTTGCAACAAGATGTCGTGGATGCACCCACATTCCAAACACTGGCATCTGCTAGACTATGTCATCGTCAGGCAAAGGGACAGGAAGGACATGAGAGTTACGAAGATCATGTGTGGTGCAGATTGCTTGACTGACCATCGCCTGTTGATCTCCAAGCTGAACATTCGGATCCAGCCACCCAGAAGACCTCAAGGCATAAAGGTGCCCAAGTGAGTGAATGTCTCCAGACTCAAGAGTGACCTCATCAAGCAGAATGTGGTGAATGAAATTGACAGCAAACTTGAACCATGAAGTCCAGATTTGCATGCCGATGTAGAATCTGAATGGGAGCATCTCTGTGATGCCATCTATGCTGCTGCCTTGGATGTGATGGGTCCCATCACACGGAAGCACCAGGACTGGTTCGATGACAGCAACGATCGCATCCAGGCACTTCTGGCAGAGAAGAATAGACTTCTCAGAGCCCTCCTGAATGACCCATCCTCTGAGTCTAAGAAAGAAGCCTTCAGCACAGCCAGAAGAACTGTGCAGCTTGAGCTACGTCATATACAGGACGAACGGCTCAGTGAGATAGCCGATATGATCCAGTCCTACACTGACTGGAAGGACATGAAGAACTTTTATAGTGCCCTCAGGGCCATCTATGATCCCACATTATCCTGTTTGTCCCCTTTTCTCAGCACAGACGGGAACACGCTGACCTCAGACAAGGATAAAATCTTTGAGCACTGAGCAGAACAACTCCATTGCATTCTCAACCGCTCATCCATGATCAACGATGATGCAATCGCAAGACTGCCACAAGTCCCAATCAACCACACACTCGCTGAACTCCCAGCCAAAGATGAGGTAGAAAAAACATCAAGCACCTGTCCAGTGGCAAGGCACTGGGTGCTGACTCGATTCCAGCTGAGATCCTCTGGTGGTCCACGATTGATTGTGAGCCTCATGGCCCTGTTCCAGTCCATGTGGCACCAAGAAAAGATCCTACAGGAATTCAAGTATTCCTCAGTTGTTCACCTCTACAAATGGAAAGGAAACAGGAATGTGTGTGACAACCACCATGGCATCTCCCTGATGTCTGTTGCTGGGAAAATTCTGGCAAGAATCATGCTCAATCATCTCAGCTTGCACCTCAAACAAGACCTGCTACCTGAGAGCCAGTGTGGGTTTAAGAGGGGTCATAGTACCATGGACATGATCTTCACCACTCTGCAGTTACAAGAGAAATGTCAGGAGCAAAATGTCAGCCTCTACACCACTTTTGTGGACCTGACAAAAGCCTTTGACACTGTCTGCTGAGAAGGGCTTTGGATGGCCAAGTTTGCATGCCCCGACAAATTCATCTCAGTGGTCCAGCAGTTCCATGATGGTATGTATGCAAGGGTGTAGAAAGATGGCGTGTACTCCCAGCCGTTCCTTGTGACCAATGGAGTAAAGCAGGGTTGTGTGCTGGTGATGTTTTCCGCTATGTTTACAAATGCTTTCCGGGAGGGTTAATTCGGTGTTGGCTTCAGATACTAACAGAAAGCAGATCAACTTGCAGAGATTGCAGGCTAAAACCAAAGTTCAGGAAGACATCGCCTGTGACTTTCTCTTTGCTGACGACTGTGCGCTGAATGCTAGTACAGAGTCTGACATGCAGAAAAGCATGGACCTGTTCTCAAAAGCCTGTGATGACTTCGGCCTCACAATCTCCACAAAGAAGACCGAGGTCTTGCACCATCAAGTGCCAGGAGCCCCCTACACAGAGCCCTTCATCATGGTCAACGGACAGAGAGTCACTGTGGCAGACAAATTCGTCTACCTGGGAAGTACACTGTCATGCTCTGTCAACATTGATGAGGAATTAAGGCTCTGGCTTACAGGATTGCTAGAGCCAGTGCTGCTTTTGGCAGACTCCGAGACAGGGTCTGTCAAAGAAGAGGACTGAGCCTGCAGAGCAAGTTGAAGATGTACCATGTGGTAGTTCTTCCCTCCATTCTGTACGCCTGCGAAACATGGACAGTCTACAGTCAGCATGCCAGACAACTCAACGCCTTCCACATGAGGAGCATCAGGACTCTGCTCCACGTTAAATGGCAGGACAAAATCCCTGACACCGAGGTACTCCAGCAGGCACAAATGGAGAGCATCCACGTCACCCTTAGGTGTTCCCAACTTTGGTTGGCTGGCCATGTACATCACATGGATGACAGCCAACTCCTGAAGAGACTACTCTATGGCGAGTTGACTGCTGGCAAGCACTCTCACAGTGGTCAGAAAAACACTACAAAGACACCCTGGAAGTCTCCCTGAAGTGCTGTAGCATCAACCTTGTCACCTGGAAAAAAACTGCGCAAAACCGTCCTGCTTGGCACACCTGAGTCAGATCCGGCATAGCTGATTTCAAGGAGCGATATGTTGAGAAACAGCAGGAGAAACGCCAGCGCCACAAAGACCGCATAAGCACCTCCTCCCAGCCAGGTCCAGCTCCACACATTCCCTGTCCCCACTGCAACAGAATGTTCAGAGTGAAGATAGGTCTGACCAGCCATCTCTGCATGCACAAATCCACCCAGTGATGCAGTGAAGTCGAGGTCATCTTCTCCAGCGAAGGATGAACAACAACTGAATGACAATAAAGGTAGTCTAAGTCCAAGTTCGGCAGCCTCTAGTGTGAATGAGCAAGCCTATTTAGGTACAGTGCTGCTGACCCTACTCCAGGGAGAGGCCTAGAAAAGGTGGCCCCAAAATTGCCTGCCCTGCCACAAACCAGGCCAGTGCACTGTGGTTTGGCAGGTCATCCCCCAAGCAGTCAAAATCAAGGAATGGAACACAGGAAACTCACACTTGGAACATGGCATGTATGCACCATCATGGACAGAGACAAAGTTCTAAAGCCTGAAAGACCTACACTGCTTGTAGCCAAAGTACTCTATCACATCAACATAGCGGCATTGAGTGAAACAAGACTTGCAAAAGAGGGCTCCTTGACAAAAGCCATCAGTGGCTACACCTTCTTCTAGAAAGGGAAGGAGCAACAGGAAGGTAGGATTCATGGTGTTGGATTTGCTATCAAGTCCAGCCTGGTGAAAGAACTTCTGTCACTGCCTGTATGCATCAATGAAAGACCCATGAAGCTCCATCTGCCTTTCAACCAAAAATGTCATGCAGCCATCATCGGTGTCTATGCCCCAAACCTCACCAGCACAAAGGAGACCATTGAGCAATTCTAGACCGCCCTCAGTAACTTTCTTCAAAGCATATTCAAAGAGAGTGAGAAGCTGATTCTGCTTGGGGATTTCAATGCCAGAGTTGGTTGTGATCACAGAAGCTGGAAGAGGAAGCATGGAATTGGCAAGATGAACAGCAATGGGCTCATACTACTAAGCAAGTATGCAAGTGTGCCGAATTTAACTTCATCATCATAAATACTGTATTCTGACTGGCAAACAAGTACAAGATCACCTGGATGCACCCAAGATCCAAGCAATAGCACTTGATCAACTTTGTCATAGTTTGTCAATGAGATATCCAAGATGTCATTATCACAAGAGCAATGCATGGGGGCACTGGGGCAGAGTGCTAGACTGACCATTGACTTGTCTACACAGCACTTTTGCTGCACATTGCATGCATGCAGCAGAAACCCATAAAATCAACACAAACGTAGCAAAGCTTGAGTAGTGGCAGGTTCTGGAACAGTTCCAGACTAGCATCAGTGAGCAGCTGACTAGTAAGGGTCCACTCTCAGGAGGTCCAACACAAAAATGGAACCAGTTCAAAGAAGCCATATCTGTAGCAGCCAAGACAGTGCTTGGTCTTAAGAAGCGATCCCATCAAGACTGGTTCACTGAGAAGGACAAGGCCTTCACTGACCCCCTCAACAAGAAGAACAAGGCTTTCATTAAATGGCAGAATGACCCAAACTCGGGTGCAAAGAGAGACAGATTCAAAACTCTGCAGGTCCAAGCACAGAAAAAGATTTGCAAAATGCAAGACCAATGGTGGGAAAGGAAAGCTGACAAAGTCCAGAGTTTTGCTGAGGCAGGCAATACAAAAGAGCTGTTTGGAGCACTTAAGCCAATCTTCAGTCCATCCACATAAGGCTCTGCTCCCCTACTTTCCTCCGATGGAATATATCTCATCAAAGACAAAGCTGGCATCACTAATGGATGGAAGGGACACTTCAGTCAACTGCTTAATTGGCCATCCATGGTCGACCAGATACCAGAAAGAGAGCTGCATGAGGGCCTTGACAAGCCCCACTCTCCAAGAGGTGGTGAAGGCTGTCAAGCAGATGAATAAAGGAAGTGCCCCCAGCAAAGATGGAATTCCAGCTGAATTGTACAACCCCGATTCCAAAAAAGTTGGGACAAAGTACAAATTATAAATAAAAACAGAATGCAATGATGTGGAAGTT
>JAODXR010000025.1:19910521-19921072 GCA_028877395.1 Cathorops festae
ATCCAATGCATGTAAATAAGCCAATCTCTCTCTCTCTCTCTCTCTCTCTCTCACACACACACACACACACGCACACACTTTTTGGCAGTGGTTATTGCTTATAGAGACCACCTGTGGTTATTGTTTGCAGAGAGAGTTAGGAGTTATTGTTTGTAGAGATGGTCGGCGGTTATTGTTTGTAGAAATGGTCAGGGGTTACTGTTTGTAGAGACCGTCTGTGGATATTGTTTGCAAAGATGGTCAGGGGTTATTGTTTGTAGAGATGAACAAAAGTTATTCTTTGTCAAGGCGGTCAGGGGTAATTGTTTGTTGCGGCGGTCAGTGGTTATTGTTTGTAGAGGTGGTCAGGGTGATTGTTTGTAGAAGCAGTCAGGGTTATTGCTTGTAGAGATGAACAGCAGCTATTCTTTGTCAAGTTGGTCAGGGGTCATTGTTTGTAGAGAGGGTCAGGGGTAATTGTTTTTAGAGGTGGTCAACGGTTATGGTTTGTAGAGACGGTCAATGGTTATTGTTTGGAGAGGTGGTCAGGGGTGATTGTTTGGAGAGGTGGTCAGGGGTGACTGCTTGTAGAGACAGTCAGGATTCTTGCTTGTAGAAATGACCAGAGGTTATTGTTTGTAGATGCTGTCTGCAATTACGGTTTGTAGAGAGAGTAAGGGGTTATTGATTGTAGAGAGAGTCAGGGGTTATTGTTTGTAGAGGTAGTCAGGGATTATTGTTTTTAGAGGTGGTCAGTGGTTATAGTTTGTAGAGATGGTCAGGGGGTATTTGCTTGTAGAGGCAGTCAGTGGTTATTGTTTGTAGAGGTGGTCAGGGTGATTGTTTGTGGAAGTGGTCAGGGATTATTGCTTGTAGAGGCAGTAAGGGTTCTTGCTTGTAGAGGCGGCCAGGGGTTCTTGCTTGTAGAAATGACCAGAGGTTATTGTTTGTAGATGCTGTCTGCAATTATGGTTTGTAGAGAGAGTCAGGTGTTATTGTTTTTAGAGGTGGTCATTGGTTATGGTTTTTAGAGTTGGTCAGGGGGTATTTGCTTGTAGAGGCGGTCAGTGGTTATTATTTGTAGAGGTGGTCGGGGTGATTGTTTTGTAGAGGTGGTCAGGGGTTATTGTTTGTAGAGATGGTCAGGGGTTATTGCTTGTAGAAATCATCAGAGGTTATTGTTTGTTGATGCTGCCTGCGGTTATTGTTTATAGAAATGGTCAGGGATTATTATATCTAGAGGTGGTCAGAGGTTATTGTTTGTGGAGACCGTCTGCAGTTACTGTTCATAGAGATGGTCAGGAGTTATTCTTTGCAGAAATTATCAGTGATTGTTGTTTGTAGGGATGGTCAGGGGGTATTGTTTGCAGAGACTGTCAGGGATTATTGTTTGTAGAAGTGGTCAGCGGTTATTGTTTTAGAGGTGGTCAGCAGTTTTAGTTTGTAGAGTTGGTCAGCAGTTATTGTATGTCGTGACTGGGATTATTCTTTGGAGAGTTGATCAGCGGTTATTGTTTGTAGAGACAGTCAGGGGTTATTGCTTGTAGAGGCAGTCAGCGTTCTTGTTTGTAGAAATGATCAAGAATTATTGTTTGTAGATACCATTTGCAGTTACTGTTTGTAGCTATGGTCAGAGGTTATTGTTTGTAGAGATGATCAGCAAATTTTGTTTGTAGAGATGGTCAGCAGGTATTGTTTGTAGAGGTGTTCAGCAGTTATTATTTGTAGTGGTAGTAAGTAGTTATTATTTGTAGAGACTGTCATGGATTATTCTTTTTAGAGTTGATCAGCGGTTACTGTTTGTAGAGTCAGGGGTTCTTGTTTGTAGAAATGATCAGAGGTTATTGTTTGTAGATACCATCTGCAGTTTTTGTTTGCAGAGATGATCAGCACTTATTGTTTATGGAGAAGGTCAGGGAATATTGCATATACAGGCGGTCAGAGGTTATTGTTTGTAGAGACTGTCAGAGGTTATTGTTTGTAGAGGAAGTCAGGGGTTATTATTTGTTGAGGCGGTCAGGGTTATTGCTTGTAGAGATAAACAGCAGTTATTCTTTGTAGAGACAGTCAGGGGTAATTGTTTTTAGAGGTGGTCAACAGTTATGGTTTGTCGAGACAGTCGGGGTATTTGCTTGTAAAGTCGGTCAGTGGTTATTGTTTGTAGAGGTGGTCGGGGTGATTGTTTGTAGAAGTGGTTTGGGGTTACTGCTTGTAGAGGCAGTAAGGGTTCTTGCTTGGAGAGGCAGTCAGGGGTTCTTGCTCGCAGAAATGACCAGAGGTTATTGCTTGTAGATGCTGTCTGCAATTATGGTTTATAGAGAGAGTAAGGGGTTATTGCTTGTAGAGGCAGTCAGGGGTTATTGTTTTTAGAGCTGGTCAATGGTTATGGTTTGTAGTTTGTCAGGGGGTATCTGCTTGTAGAGGCGGTCTGTGGTTATTGTTTGTAGAGGTGGTCAGGGGTGATTGTTTGTAGAGGTGGTCAGCGGTTATTGTTTGTAGAGGCAGTCAGCGGTTATTGTTTGTAGAGGCAGTCAGGGGTTATTGCTTGTAGAGACGGTCAGGGGTTATTGCTTGTAGAGTTGATCAGCAATTATTGTTTGTAGAGACAGTCAGGGGTTATTGCTTGTAGAGGCAGTCAGGGTTCTTGTTTGTAGAAATGATCAAGAGTTATTGTTTGTAGATACCATGTGCAGTTATTGTTTGTAGAGATGGTCAGAGGTTATTGTTTGTAGAGACGGTCAGCGGGTATTGTTTGTAGAGGTAGCAAGTGGTTATTGTTTGTAGAGACTGTCAGGGATTTTTCTTTGTAGCAGTTCAGCAGTTACTGTTTGTAGTGTCAGGGGTTCTTGTTTGTAGAAATGATCAGAGGTTATTGTTTGTAGATACCATCTGCAGTTATTGTTTGTAGAGATGGTCAGCAGTTATTTTTATGGAGAAGGTCAGGGATTATTGCATATACAGGTGGTCAGAGGTTATTGTTTGTAGAGACTATCTGCAGTTAATGTCCATAGAGATGGTTGGTGGTTATTCTTTGTAGAAACGGTCAGGGGTTATTGCTTGTGCTTGTCAGGGGTTCTTGTTTGTAGAAACAATCAGGGGCTATTGCTTGTAGATACCATGTGCAGTTATTGTTTGTAGAGATGGTTGGTGGTTATTGTTTGTAGAGACATTGAGGGATTATTGCATGTAGAGGCAGTCAGAGGCTATTCTTTTTAGAGACTGTCTGCAATTATTGTTCATAGAGATTTTTGGTGGTTTTTCTTTGTAGACAAAGTCAGGGGTTATTCTTTGGGGACACAGTCAGGGGTTGTTGCTTGGAGAGACCGTCAGAAGTTATTGTTTGTAGATACGGTCAGTGGTTATTGCTTGTAGAGACAGTGCAGTTGCACAGAGTCGACTGAAGTGAAAGGTAAATTCTTGTCTCACCTTGTACATCCAGTTTTCACATTCACTGCAATGATGCAATTATGAACTGATGTAATTTGCATGATTAGGGGTTGGGGTCAGTGTTTAGTCTTTGTAGAGATGGTCAGGGGTTAATGCTTGTAGAGATGATTGGTAGTTATTATTTGTATGTATTATTTGCTGGACTGGGTTCATTTGTAAAGGACTGTGCATCTTGTAGGGAAGCTTAAATCTCAGTATACTTTGTATAATGACAATAAATGCTTTCTATTCTATTCTATTCTATTCTATTTATGCTGAACACTGTAAGTTCTGGCTGTAACTTTTACATATATGAATTTATATAAGTTATCCCTAATAAGCAAGCAAGCAAGAAGAAGAAGCCTTTGTCACAAGCACAGTGAAATTCATCCTCTGCATTTAACCCATCTGAAGCAGTGAACACACGCATGCACACGCACATACCCAGAGCAGTGGATAGCTTTGCTACAGTGCCCAGGGAGCAGTTGGGGGTTAGGTGCCTTGCTCAAGGGCACTTCTGCCCATGGCCGCTCCATGTTAACCTAACCACATCTTTGAATTGTGGGGGAAATCAGAGCACCTGGTGGAAATCCACACAGACACAGGGAGAACATGCAAACAGCACACAGAAAGGCCCCCATCAGCCACTAGGCTCAAACCCAGAATCTTCTTGCTGTGAGGCGACAGTGCTAACCACTACACCACTGTGCTGTCCAACAAGGTGATGGTGGCAAGGAAAAAGTCCCTGAGACAACATGAAGAAATCTTGAGAGGAGTCACCCTTGAAAGGGGAATGATCATCATCTGGGTGACACCAGATAGTGTGATTATAAATAACTCACTTCTAAAACTGTGTACTATATAGTCAAAAAGTGCATTTGTGTAACCAGGAAATTCAATATAGTTTTAGCATGAAGTCTATTATGTTATCAATTGTTCACTGATGGAGACTTAAGTGCCAATACAATTTGTGTCAATTGCAGTAGTGTCAGCGGCCTGGGTAAAATGCCACCAAAAAAGTGCATCGCTCTTCACACAGCCACTCCCATAGTGCTGAAGAAATGGTAGCACTTCATTACCATTGTATTGGACAGTCCGAGTCAGCATGGCTATGAAGTAGAGCCAGCTGATCGCATACGGCTGGAGTGACATAATCAGTGCCTTAATTCACCCTCCTCAAGCAGCCAGGGGAGTATAAAATGGTGCAGAAACAAGCACAGGTTAGTCAAAGTGCTCCAAGCTCAGAACTTATGTGCTCTTTTTCTCACTCTCTTTGCTCAGGTTATTTTTGGAAGATGAAGAAGATGAGCTCGAGCTCTGTGCCAGCAATGGACCGCTTTCTACAAATGGCATAGCCAGCCTCGACCTGTGACCTCACCTGAGGCCAGTTGGGCTCCCCACTGCCTGCACTGACTGCATTAATTTCAAATTTCACTTCTCCAGCACTTCCCCATTCCTTTTTTTTTCATTAAAATCCTGCATGTTTTTGCACTAAAATCTGGGTTGTGTATCTGTGCTGTCTCACCCTTGTAGTGCGAGTCCTACACTAGTGGAGAATATTGGCTTGAGCACAACAACTCCACCACTTGTCCCCATGGAACCACTTCTGCAGCATCTCCTGGAGACCAACGTCCAGCAGCAACAAATTACACAAGAGCTCACAAAAAGCCTTCAAGTCTCCACCCAAGAGCTGCTGCAGCAGCAAGCCAGAGCCTGTCCTCTCCCCAGCCGCTTCCCGGATCCCCATCAAGAGGCCCTGTGTCTGCTACATAAGCTCACCCTTTCTGACAGTGTGGAGGCGTATCTTTACATGTTTGAACAGATGACATGTAGAGAAGGCTGGCTTGAAGAGGAATGGGCCCAGGTTCTGGCTCCGCTCCTCATCAGGGAAGTTCAACTGGCCTATTTCAGCCTCCTGCCAGCTGTGGCAGATGATTACCTGCTCAGATCCTGCAGCGCTGTGGGTTCTCCATCAGCCAGGCTGAAAACAGAGTTCCACCACTGTATGTATTGGGCCAATGTCAACTCTCATAGCCAGATGGACTTGCTGCTAAGAACCATGAACTGCTGGCTATACCCTGAGCAGCACTCAGTAATGCAAGTCATGTAATGGGTCACCATGGACTAGATTCTCCAGGTACCGGATCCTCAGAAGAGTGCATGGCCATTGGGATGAAAGCACCCAAGAACCCCGCTGAACTGGTGGAAGCCCTTGAGTGTGCCATAGCATCCCTGGATATAAAGAAACAAGGAGCTATAGTGCCAAGACAGGGAACCACCAAGCACCCCCACTCCCTGGGCCAATGCCACGGCTTGAAGGCACAACCCCCCCCCCCCACCCCACCTCATGCACTCACCCTAGCCCAACAACAAGCCCATGCCCACTGCACCCGTGCAACCTTCTTCTGGCCAGGCCTGGAAATCATGGCTTGCTGGCTGTGTCATTAACTCACCCACCAGCCCTCATCTACCAATCACCCCTATGTGAGTATAGGACCGGCCAGTGAAAGCACTCCTGGACTCAGGCAGTACCATCACACTGGCCTGGCCTTTGATCCTCCCTGTGGCTGCAGGGTGTAATAGTACCATCAAGATGTCCTGCATGCATGAGGATGCATGGGAGGTGGCCATCAGCTGCATCAAGATTGGAGTGAACAGAAATTGTCTGTAGGTGTGGTTTCTGATCTCCGTGTCCCTCTCCTTGGCCAGGACTGGCCCAGATTCTGGAAGGAACTACTTACCACCAGGAGGATGAAGAGACACTGGGTCCCATGTAGACCACGCGACCATAGTTCTTCACCCCAAAATGTGTGCCTCACTGGGGGACACCAGGAAGTTGATGACGATGTCGTTGCTGAAGGTGAGTCACACACACAGTCTCTAACCCACACTCATGTGTTTAAGCAGGTGACATGCAAAAGGAACTTTGAGCAGGAGCAGAAGAGGGATGAGTGACTGAAAATCTGCTGGGGAAGCAGCTGGAATGCATCTGGCCCATTCCCACTCCTTGGGCAGCCATCTGGCTAGCCAGAGCACCCTGGAGAAGACCAGGGCCTGCTTTATGTGGCCAGGGATGAACATCAACATGAAAAATTTGTGCAAGCAGTGGACTCAGTGCCAATGTACCACCCCCAAAGACCTGCTCCTACTCCACTTGTGCTGCTCCTGATCATTAAGGTTCCCTTCAAGAGAGTGGGTATGGATCTGATGGGTCTGCTTCCCAGGTCTGCCCGGGGCCACCAATACATCCTAGTCATCGTGGATTATGCCACCCAGTGCCCCAGTGCAGCTCTTCTGTGGAAGGCCACCTTGAACATTGTCTGGGAACTGGTTCTGCTGTTCTGTGTGAGGCTCTTCAAGGATATACTTACGGACCAAAGTACATCTTTTGTGTCAAAGCTACTGGCAAATGTGTGGCTGTTTCAGATCAGGCAGATACTGTATGCACCATGATGTACCATGCCCAGACCGACGGGTTAGTTGAGAGGTTCAACCAGACCCTGAAGCATATGCTCCAACAAGTACCAGACAAAGACAGCTAGAATTGGGATCTCCTTCTCCCTTATGTCCTGTTCGCCATCTGGGAGATACCCCAAGCCTCCACTGGCTTTAGACCCTTTGAGCTGCTGTTTGGGAGAAGGCCCTAGGGTTTGCTGGATGTAACCAAAGAGGCCTGGGAGGAATGACCCTCCCCATTCGTAACAGTTGAGCATGTGAGGGAAATGCAAAAGCACATTGCCAAGGTGGTTCCCATTATGCGTGAACACATGCTGGCAACATAGGCCAAGCAGAGCCTCAATTACAACCAGTCTGCTCAGCCCCAGGAGTTCCAGCCCAGGGATCATGTGCTGCTACTCATCCCCACCACCAAATGTAAGTTCTACCAACTGTAAGGCATTCCATCGTGAGTTTGCCACCACAAATCTGGATGATGTCATCATACACTCCTTCACCTGGGCACCACCTAAAATCCATCCTAGGCAAGCTGAGGAAGGCTGGGCTCACTGCCAATCCCTGGAAATGCCATCTCGGGCTGACCAAAGCATAGTACCTGGGATACCGCATTGGCTGGGGGCTGTTGATGTCACAGGAGAACAAAATGGAAACCATACAAAAGTACCTCCAACCCACCACCAAGTGTCAGGTACGTGCATTCTTAGGGCCAGTGGGGTATTATCAAAGATTTGTGCCTGACTTCTCCTTTCTTGCCCCTCTCCTCTCAGACCTCACCAAGAAAGGCAAATCAGAAAAGGTGAGGTGAATCAACCAAGCAGAGCAGGCATTCCAGGCCCTGAAGAAGCCCCTCACCACTGCCCCCATTCTCTGAAATCCAGACTTCAACCTCTTATTCATTGTCCAATTGGACACCTCAGAAACAGGCCTGGGTGCCATGCTCTCGCAGGTCATAGAGGGTGAAGAACATCCCATGCTGTACATTAGCTACAAGATACTCACAGCTGAGAAGGACTACACAGCTGTGGAGAGAGAAGCCCTGGCCATCAAGTGGGCAGTAACCAAGTTGAGATATGATCTGTCCAGTCATCATTTCACGTTGTTCATTGATCATCCCCAACTTCAGTGGATGGCGGCCACCAAATATACTCATGGGTTCTTGTTTCTGTAGAACTTCTCTTTCCAGGTCCAGCACAGATCCAAGACCCAGCATGGGAACACCAACAGTAGGAGATACAGACTCTGAGCTGAGCCTGGGAGGACAGCAGGCTCTGAATTAAGGGGGAATGCGATGGCGGCCCGGGGAAACAACTGCCAAAACAGTGCCTCGCTGCTCACACAGCTGCTCCCATGGAGCTGAAGAAATGGCAGCACTTCAGCACCATTGTATTGGACAACCCAGGTCAGCATGGCTATGGGGCAGAGCCAGCTGATTGTGTGTGGCTGGAGAAGCATAATTGGTGCCTTAGTTTACCCTCCCCAAGCAGCCAGGGGAGTATAAAAATGCGCCAAAACAAACACAGGTTTGGTCGGTGCGCTCTCAGTTCAGAACTCATGTGCTCACTTTCTCTCTCACTCTCTGTGTGCTCAGGTCACTTTGCGGACATGGATGACAAAGAAGACAAGCTTGAGCTCCATGGATGTTATGCCAGCAACCTACACCAGCAACAGACCACTTTCTGCAAATGGCACAGCCAGCCCCTTCTGCAACCTCGCCCTAGGCCAATTGGGCTCCCTGCAGTCTGCACTGACTGTACTAATCTCACATCTCCTGTCTCCACCACTTCCCCATTCCCTTTTTTTTTTATTAAAACCCTGCACGTTTGCACTAAAATCTAGGTTGTGTGTCTGTGCTCTCTCACCCTCACAGCAGGAGTACTACACAGTCCTAAAATTACCATGACAATTGTAGTCCTAATCCATTGTAGCTAAACTGTTTGTCTCAATTGCAGTCCAAAGCCCTTTTCATGTTTTTTAAGTGCATCTTTAGGCTGTCCATATGGGACCATCCTCAGCAGGAGCAAGTAGATGAGGAACTCCAACAACTCCAAGCAGGGCATCAAGATGGATGGATCAAGCAGGTGGGGAAGTGGTTACTCGTATCTAAGGATTGGCATGTGTAACTTGACGGGGGACAAAGAGAGAAACAGATTGGTATGCTCATGGACATAATGGTTAAGAACAGTGTACATTGTGTCTTAAGTGCAAGCAGGGACTCTGGCAAGACTAGCTTGTGGCAGCGGGGGCATGGTCAAGCATCTGTCTGTGACAGGAGGGTGGAGTCAGGGATGGTAAGTGGCAGAATCACTACACCTGATGGCAATTAATGTGTGTTTGTGTCTTCCAGTGACCACGCCCTTTATAAAGAGAGAGAGAGCAGCATGAAGGGAGCTCTCTCCCCAACCAGACAATTGCTGTGTGTGCTGTCCCTCTGTGTGTATATGAGAGGGTGTTTGACGACTGAAAAGCGTCAAAATAAAACATCTCTGGAACTCAGTTCTGTCCTGCCATCCTTTTGTGCTCCACCCACTCCCTAACTTGTTACAGTGGTGCTGAAACCTAGGAGCATTGGAGCACAGAGCACAACCCCATGGAGTCCTCCCCCTTCAAGGACCTGATCCAAGCCCTCGCCACGGCCCAACAGAGCCAGCACCAGGCGCTAGTCACCCTCTGGAAGGAACAGGAGCAACGGTTCCAGGTCCTGGTGCTGGCACAGCAGGAAGAGCGTCGGGCGTTCTGGCACCTCCTCGTGTCGGCAGGGTCCACCACCTCCACCGCCACGGACCCACCCCACCTCATCCTCACAAAGATGGGTCCGCAAGATGACCCCGAGGCCTTTCTTATGCTCTTTGAGCAAGCAGCCAAGGCCTCAGGATGGCCGGTGGAACAGCGCACAGCGCGCCTCCTCCCTCTGCTAATGGGCAAGGCGCAGCTGGCTGCACTACAGCTCCCCACCGACAGCCGGCTGATCTACGTGGACCTGCGCCAGGCCGTCCTCCAGCATGTGGGGCACACCCCTGACCAACACCACCAGCGCTTCTGCGCTCTACGCTTAGAGGAGGTCGGCCGACAACTTGGCCAGCGTTTGGCCAGCAACTCCAGGACGCCTGCCGGCAGTGGCTGAGGGCTGACAACAGTGATGCCGAGGGAATCATTGATTGTATGGCACTGGAACAGTTCATCAGACGACTTCCCAAGGGAACCGCGGAGTGGGTCCAGTGCCATCACCCGGCGTCACTGGATCAGGCCATCGAGTTGGCGGAGGACCATTTGGCGGCTGTTCCGGTGGCAGGACAACAGATTCCCCCTTCTCCCCTCTCCTCTTCTCCCCTCTGCTCTCTCTCTCCCCCTCCCCTTCTGTGTCTCATTCTCACCCCATTCCCACACCATGGAGGTGAGGGCAGGCTCCACCCCAGCCGGCCCGCCGCATCCAGGGTGCCCTCCTGTCTCCCGCTTTTGTGTCTGTATCTCCCCCCCCCCCTCAGGTGAGTGAGCCCCAGAGTGCAGGTGCAGAGAGAAAGCTTGGGCCAGTTTGCTGGCGCTGTGGGGAACCGGGGCACCTCCAGCAGCAGTGCTTGGCAAGAGAGGTGGGCGTGGTGATCCGGAACCCTGACATGCCAGGAACCGCCCTCGATCAGGCCGGAGCGTATCGCATACCGGTGAGTATCCAAGGGGATACATATCAGGCTTTGG
>JAODXR010000025.1:20252561-20264107 GCA_028877395.1 Cathorops festae
GTTGCAGTTTTGCAATTGGAATTTTTGTCCATTCTTGCTTGATACAAGACTTCAGCTGCTCAACAGTCCATGATCGCCATTGTCTGATTCTCCTCTTCAGGATGCACCATACATTCTCAATAAGAGACAGATCAGAACTGACAGCAGGCCAGTCAGGCATACGCACTCTGTGTCTACGAAGTCACGCTGTTGTAGCCCGTGCAGAATGGGGCCTGGCATTGTCCTGCTGAAATAAGCATGGACTTCCTGGGAAGAGATGTCGCCTTGATGGCAACATATGTCTCTCTAAAATCCCAATATATGCCTTTGTATCAGTGGTACCTTCACACACATGCTGCTCATCCATTCTGTGGGCACTGATGCATCCCCATATCATCACAGTTGCAAGCATTTGCACCTTTCTCTGATAACAAACTGAATGGATGTGTTCACCTTTTGCATGGAGAATTTAACCTCCAATTTTCCTGAAAACAAGCTGAAATGTGGACTCATCTGACCACACCACACATTTCCACTGTCTTTTGGTCCATCTGAGATGAGTTCCGGCCCAGGGAAATCAACGGTGTTTCTGCATAGAACTGATGAATGGCTTCCTCCATGTGTAATACAGTTTCAGGTTATATTTCTGGATGCAGCAGCAAGCTCTGTTAGGTGACAAAGGTTTTCTGAAGTATTCCCTAGCCCATGTGGTTATATTTGTCACACTGACACGATGGTTTCTCAGGCAGTGCCCTGAGAAACTGAGGGCTCGAAGGTCATGTGCATTCACCAGTGGTTTCTGACCTTGCCCTTTACTCACTGAGATGGCTTTGAATTCCCTGAATCTTTCTTTTCACAATATTGTGTACTGTAGATTTTGAAATACCTAAATTCTCTGCAATTTTGGCTCTGAGAAATGTTCTTTTTGAATTGATTAATAATTCTTTCACGAATTTTGGCACAGAAGGGTGAGCCACGACCCACCCTTGCTTGCAAAAACTGAGCCTTTGGTGCATGCTTCTTTTATACCCAATCATGTTACCAATTAACCTGCTTATTGTGGAATCTTCCAAAATGGTATTACTTAAATATCCTATAAACTTTTCAGTCTTATTTTGCCTTTGTCCCAATTTTTTTTGTGTGTTTTGCAGGCATCAAATTCTAACTTTGTTTATATTTTCAAAATACAATTAAGTTGGTCAGTAAAACTCTTGAAAATCTTTGATTTGTACTTTTGTCAGGCAAATAAAGGTTCACATGAATTAACAAATCACATATTTTTGTTTTTATTGCATTTTGTAAAATATCCCAACTTTTCTGGAAATTGAGTTTGTAGTATTCACAATTTACTACTTTTTTCCTTCCTACTGCTACGTGACACACACATGCAATACCAGTTTAATTTGTCATAGAAACCGGGTAAGAATAAAAATTTCCCAGATGCTGCGAGCAAACTTGCATGTGGACAGTGAATACAGAAATCCCAGCAAAGAATTAGTTATTTTTCCACAGAGATTGGAAATTAAAAATTAAGTGCATGTTTATACTGCATGGAAAGTGTTTGTGTTTAAATTTACTAAATCAGCTTTATTTTTCAAATCTTTAATCTCTCTAAACAAACATAGCTTGGCATAGCAGTCACTTCATGTTCAATTTGTGCTGAACTACCAATTTGCAAAAATATATATATTTTTAAATAAATCTATTCAGTCAAAACACCAGTACTTTTTTCCTCTATCAAAGAATAATTACCCAATACATATTAGCAACTGCTGACAGATTTGCATTATTTTATGTAACTCTATGAAGTAATAAATGTTTTGTGCTGTAATTACAGTATTCTCCAAAGTATATAACTTTTACACTAAAACTTTAAGGTTTTATAAATTAGCCATGTGGCTCTACATCATAATAGGTTAGCTACATAATAGATTTGTTGACTTTTACAATGCCTCAGTTGTGCATGTATGCATATAAATGTAAATATGTATAATTGACCCTGACTTGGGTATTCTCTGATCTGAATGTATCCTTTGTGACCTTGACAGGTTTTTTTTCACACAGCAATCTAGTTAACATTTCATCACAGATAATGTCATGGTAAAAAAAAAATGCAGGTAAACAAGTGATGGTCACATGACCAGCACCAGCCTTATGTGATATTCTGGTATTTATCATTACCTGATGAAACTCTGTAACTGGCAAGATTGCTGCAGCAATGCTACAGGACTACACTCACTAAAATGTTACAAATTTTTCTTCCAGTAAACTGTTTAACCCTCCAGTGGCAGCTTTTTTTTTTTAAAACCTTATTAACTCAAGGTCTTCTAGTTATGAAGTGATAAGTCTCTCCTTCCCCTTCCCATTACCCATTTTCTCCCCCTTCCTACCTTTCAGGAGAGCATGTGATGTCATGCCCTGGCCAGTCTCTCTCAGGCACAGCTGAATCAGTAAGCGGGCCTGGTTTAGGCTGTGGCCTTGGTTCAGGTCTACATTCTGACCAGCCACCTCACACCTCCCAGCAAGTAGTATATGTCTTCACCACTAGCCTAGCCAACAGGTGAGAATAATATTAACAGAGAACTATACGAAATATTTTTGTCAGTACTGTGAATGTGATTTTGAGATAAATATGAGACACACTTGTGTTTATGTTTAAATAGCATCCTCCTATTCCTTTGGACCTTTGTAAATAATTGGTTAAGCACTGAGATATGTGTATGTTTTTAGCTCAGGCACTGAACAGAATGTGTGTTCGTGTATGCCTATTCCACAGTGCTGCAGAGGCAGTGATGCATGGCCATACAGATTCCATCCTCCTGTTTCACCAGCAAAATGTTCCTCGCACCAAATTGGACCAGGTTTGTGTACACACTTGTGTATAAGAGAATTAAAGATGCAACTTAGGATCCAGATACACTTACATAACCCTGTGATGTTATCTTAAAAATTTACAACTAGCTAAAAGAAACATGTTCTAGTGTCCATGTTGTGTTAGGTGTGACATTTGAATAAATGTATGTGGTTTTTCTGCTCATAAAAGAGGAAGTAAGGAAAACATATGCATGTTTATATGATTTAGTTCTGATGCAGGTGTTAATAAGTGGGGGATCCCACATTTGTTTAAATATCTATTTAAGTCAGTGTGCTTTGTTCCACTTCTGTATGCAATATTTGAGTAAGAATAATGTACTTGATTGTCAGTGGAAATTTTGAAAATCTTCTTTCTCGCATTTGTTTGCACATAAGCTAAAACATTATTTTCCCTTTATGTCTGGTTGTCTGTTGGAGCAAAAATTAAAAATTAAAGAAATGCAATTCAGGTCTTAAGAAGCATTTCTGAAAGCTACAGTGGCCTGTAAGCACAAAACACATTGACAAAAACATCCTCCAGCTCTCCATTTTCCATGGTTTCTTAGACTGATTAGCAGTTAATATTGTCATGATACAAAATTTGCTGTTTTTGTTTGTTTGTTTTACTGTCACGTTTCCAAATTTGCTGCTGTGTTTTTTGTTTTGTTGTTATGCTATTGGTTTAACTGTCATCTTTCTGAATGGGCCATTGTGTTTTTGTTGCATTTTCTGATTTGCTGTTGCATTTAAAAAAAAAATGTTTTGCACTTACAGGCTACTGTAATAAGCTTTTTGGAAGTTCTGAATTGGACAGAAATATCCTGTTAACATCTTTGCTTTTTTATTTGTATTTGAATGCCTATTTGTATTTGTTTCGTTTACTTTCTCCTTTTCTCTTCCTGTTTTTATTTTGCTCTGCAGTGCAGTAGTGTTGGAAAGCTCCCTAGCCTATCAGAGCAGCTCAGCTCTAGTAGCACCCCTCCCACAGGCACTCCTAAATCTCAAATTAGTACACCTCGTCCAGCCTCTGTTGGTGCAGTTATTGGCAGTCACCTCACAGGCAGTAATAGTCCTTCTTCTACAGGTCAGCCAGACAGTGAGGTAACCCATGTCCATCCAGGGGCCACACCCAGTCACAACAATTGTGCAACATCTCATCCATTAGGATCTGGAGGCTCAGGGTCACAGCGAGTGGGGACCCAAGGTTGTGGAGTAGATGGGTCAGGCATTATAAATCACCCCGGTGCAGGTGTCTCTCCCAGTATCAATCCATCAGTATTGTCTGCACACCTTCAGAGTGAGTCCAGCCAGCAGGGGGGACAAGGGAGTATCGAAGGACTGTCTAAAGAGCAGTTAGAGCATCGTGAACGTTCTTTGCAGACACTTAGGGACATTGAGAAGCTACTTCTGCGCAGTGGGGCTGGTGCTAACCATGAAGACCCAGGAGGCCTGAATAGCAATCCTAACAATGGGTCAACTAGCAACAGTAATACTGATGTATACCAAGGGCTTGAGGATGAGGAAAATAATAGTGGGAGGGCTGGCAGAAGTTGCCTTTCTGATGACATTCCCCCTATCCGTGGAATGAAAAAGCATGAGGAACCTCTACAATCAATAATTTCACAAACACACAACCTTAGTGGGCCTTGTTTGGATGACACTTTGATGGTAAGGCACCACAGTTTGCCCCCTCATCACCACCACTCGTCAAGTTCAGGACTAGACATGGGGCCTGTGTTAGGTCCTGATGGACTAACACCAGAACAGATAGCTTGGAGGAAGCTGCAGGAAGAATACTATCAGGAAAAGAGACGGCGGCAAGAGATGAATCCTCACACACACACACAGCATTTACGAATTATGTCTGAGATGGGAATGCCAGGGGGGCCACACCTAATGATGAGAGGTCCCCCACCTCCATATCACAGCAAACCTGGAGACCAGCAGTGGGGACCAGGGCCTATAATTGGAGGAGGGATGGGAGGAAATTTAAGGATGATGGACATGCATCAGGAGGGGCCCCGGGGGCCCAGGTTTCTTGGACAAATGCAGCGAGGACCCCCAGGTGGTGGTGGATACCCAGGAAGCCCAGGTGGAGTTATACCCATGGAAGGGATAGGGTCTCAAAGATCTCCCAGGCCAGGAATGGGCTGGCTGGATGACTTGGCACCGAATATGGCTGGAGTAGGTCCGTTTCATGGATGCTATGCTTCAGGTGGGCCTGGTGGACCCTCTCAGCAAATGCAGAGTGGAATGGATCGTCCCTTAACACGGGAGGAGATGTTTCACATTTTAGAGAAACGTCAGCTACAAAGTCTCCGCAGGTTAGATCTGGAGCAGTTATCTAGGCAGCAACAGGGTGGACTTGTAGGCCCCAGGATGATGGATAACTCTGGTGGACCAGGTTTTCCTAATCCTGGTATGGGAGGAGGTCCACCTTCACGTGGGGATCCAATAGACTTTTCCAGTTCTCGCACTATGATTGGCTCTCCCATTGGTGGTGGAGGTGGCCCTTTAACGAGAGATATGGTTGACTCTCCTTTAGGAGGAAACCTAAATATAAACATGAATTTGAACCTGCATCAGCAGCAACATATATTGGCTCAGAAATTAAGAGAAGGGCCTGGGTCAGAGATTGCAAGCCCTGAGGACAACACCCGTATTAGGACTGCACCAAATGGCCGGGTTGGGACTAACAAAGTAATGGTCCATGGGCCAGATGTAAATCTTCAGTTCTCCAATCAGGGCCCCTTTCCAAGTGAACAAGAGGATGGGCCCTACCTCCAGCAATCAGGTCCAGAGATGTTTAGATCAGATCAGCAAGGTCCTCCCCAAATTGGTGGAAATTCCAGGCTTAGCCATTTGCCTGTGAACGCTGGCCATAAAGCAGAACATGATCCGTGTCATCCATCTGACCTTTCCATTAATGTCAACTCATTTGGTTCCCCAGCCATGCCCCCACCTCACCAGCTGAAGTCGCCTACCCTTAGCCAGGAACCTTCTCCCCTCATGCCCTCTCCCTCTATTACAGGCCTGAAATCCCCCAACCAGCTAGCATCCATTGGTCCACCACACCCTCCTCTTTCTGCACCGTCTGGAGCAGGAACACCTTCTGCCACCTCTATGAAGTCCCCTCAAATAATTGGATCATCGCTTGGACTCCGGTCACCATCTGGTTCCCCTGGACACCACAAGTCTCCAGGCATGCCAGTTGCATCTCCAGGGTGGACTGCCTCACCCAAGACTTCCCTGGCCAGCCCTGGAGGGGCATCTAATAGTAAGGGCATAGGTAATGGAGGGAGCAGTTCAACTGAGACAGGTAAGGAATGGTGAATGCAATGTTTTCATAATAACTTTTATAAATAAGCTAAGGAGAACATTAAAATATCTGTATTTTTTGTGTTTTAATTACTTTTAAGTTATTTGTGGATTAAAGATTTATCATCCTGATTTTCTGCTTCAGGTATATCCCTTCCTCCCAGAAGTTCCACCTCAACACCCAGTAGTCAACCTCCCAACATGCCATTGACCTCTTCCCCAGATGCACCTTCATCCCAGAATCCCCTGTCCCTTATAATGTCTCAGATGTCCAAGTATGCAATGCCCACCTCAATTCCACTCTATCATGATGCCATCAAGACAATAGCAACCTCTGAAGATGAGATGCCATCAGATCGATTACTTCTTCCTGGAGCTAGCATTCAAGGTGAAGTTATTAGCATAACAACCTTTAGATTTTTGCCAGTCCAGTTTCTTTTGAAATCCTACAACCATGCCAATTTTCTGCAGAATTGATTATTATAATACAATGCCATCTTCTTGGTAGTCAAACAATCTTGCCTGAGATTATAGATGACCTTCTTTTTTACTTTCTTCAATTAGACATAAATGTGATTTCAGCCTGTGAGGACGTTAAAAAAGCTTCCTCCTCCTGATCTTAGTGCTGGTGAAAGTGAACCTTTCTTATTATCACTTATTAGTGGAAGAAATGACTGAACAGTATTTAAATATCTTGTACTCCTCTTTATTGAAAATTAAGTGTTAGGTTTGTCAGTTTTGTATATTGTATGTCATAGATGGCTAAAAAGTGCTTGTTTGCATCTCCATCCCCAATTTGGAATAGTGAAGTAGTCATTGGCACTGTCGCCTCACAGCAAAAAGGTTCTGGGTTCGAGCCCAGCTGGCTCGAAAGGCCCCAGATGGAGCCTTTCTGTGTGGAGTTTGCATGTTTCTCCCCGTTTCTGTCTGGGTTTCCTCTGGGTGCTCCGGTTTCCCCCACAGTTTCAAAGACATGCAGTTAGGTTAACATGGGGCAGCCTTGGGCTGAAATGCCCTTGAGCAAGGCACTTAACCCCTAAGTGCTCCCCAGGCACTGTGACATGACTGCCCACTGCTCTGGGTGTGTGTGTATGCTCCTTGTTTACATGTGTGTGCATGTGTGTGTTCACTGCTTCAGATGGGTTAAATGCAGAGAGGAATTTCACTGTGCTTAAGTGTACATATGATAAAGTTGTTGTTGTTGTTGTTCTTCGACCACAATTCCAAAAAAGTTGGGATGCTGTGTAAACTGTAAATAAAAACAGAATCTTATAATTTGCAAATCATGGAAACCATATATTTTATTGAAAATAGTACAAAGACAACATATCAAATGTGAAACTGAGAAAGTTTATCGGGTTTTTTTTTTTGTTTGTTTGCTTGTTTGTTTTTTTAAATGCTCATTTTGATTTTGATGTCAGCAGCACATTTCAGGAAAGTTGGGACAGGGGCAACAAAAGACTGAAAAGGTTGTGTAATGCTAAAAAAATAATAATTTGGTTAATTGGCAACAGGTCAGTAACATGATGGGGTATAAAAAGGGCATCCCAGAGAGGCTGAGTCTCTCAGAAGTAAAGATGGGAAGGGATTCACCACTCTGTGAAAGACTGCATGGGTAAACAGTGCAACAATTTAAGAATAACATTCCTTAATGTAAAATTAAGGAATGTTAAGGGATCACATACTCTATGGTGGTGAAACAGTGGTGTAGTGGTTAGCACTGTCACCTCATAGCAAGAAGGATCTGGGTTTGAGCACAGTGGCTGACGGGCCTTTCTGCATGGAGTTTGCATGCTTTCCCCGTGTCTGCATGGGTTTTCTCCAGGTGCTCTGGTTTCCCCCACAGTACAAAGACATGCAGGTTAGGCTAATTGGTGGCTCTAAATTGACCGTAGGTGTGAATGTGAGTGTGAAAATGTTGTTTGTCTTTCTGTCAGCCCTGTGATGACCTGACGATGTGTACAGGGTGTACCTCGCCTCTTGCCCATAGTCAGCTGGGAAAGACTCCAGCTTGCCTGCAACCCTGCACAGGATAAGCAGTTATGTATAATGGATGGATGAATCACCTATAGTACATAATATCATTAAAGGGTTCAGAGAATCTGGAGAAATCTCTGTATGCAAGAGACAAGGCTGAAAACTGACATTGGATGCCTGTAATCTTCAGGCCTTCAGGTGGTGCTTCATTAAAAGCAGGCACGTGTCTGTTGTGGAAATCACTGTATGGGCCCAGGAACACTTCAGAAAACCATTGTCTATGAAAACAGTTCATGACTGCATCCACAAATACAAGTTAAAACCATATATAAACAATATCAAAACACACCACTACCTTCTCTGGGCCCAAGCTCATTTACAATGGACTGAGACGAAGTGGAAAATTGTCCCGAGGTCTGATGAATCAAAAGTAGAAATTCTTTTTAGAAATCATGGACACCACGTTCTCCAGGCTAAAGACGACAGGGACCATCTGGCTTATTGTCAGTGCACAGTTCAAAAGTCAGCATCTGTGATGGTATGAGGGTGCATTAGTGCACATGACATGGGTAGCTTGTACATCTGAGAAGGCATCATTAACACTGAAGGATATATGCTCGTTTCAGATCAATATGCTGCCATCCCGACAAAATCTTTTTTCAGGGAAGGCCTTCCTTCTTTTAGCAAGACAATGCCAAACTGCTTTCTGCACCTATTAAAACTGCATGGCTCCATAGTAAAAGAGTTCAGGTGCCTGCAGTCCAGACCTGTCTCCTGTTTAAAACATTTGGTGCATTATGAAGTGCAAAATAGAACAAAGGAGACCCTGAACTGAAATTGTATATCAGGCAAGAATGGGACAACATTTCTCTTTCAAAACTACAGCAATTGGTCTCAGTTCCCAAACATTTACAGAGTGTTGTTAAAAGTAAAGGTGATGCAACACAATGGTAAACATGCCCCTGTCCCAACTTTTTTGAAATGTGTTGCTGACATTACATTTAAAATGAGCATATATTTTTCCAAAAAACAATAAAATTTCTCAGTTTCAACATTTGATATGTTGTCTTCGTATTATTTTCAATGAAATATAAGGTTTCCATGATTTGCAAATGATTGCATTGTTTTAATTTACAGTTTACACAGTGTCCCAACATTTATGGAATTGGAGTTGTAGAATTTAACATAATTTTTGCATATCTTTTGTATCATATATTTTAGATGGGTGGGTTTACTAGACATATGTGACTTAGTTTTTGCTCGAATTTATTTTCTAGGAAATATGAGTAATCACCATTCCACACAGATGCTCCTGTCCTCTCGAGGGTCAATGGGACCTCACAGTAGACCTCCAAGCCCAACTGGAATGGTCCTTTCAGGAAATCAGCAATTATCTCTTGACCCCTCTGGACCTTTGCTGCCTTCTCCTAACCCCATTGCCATGCCAGTAATGATGGGAGGTGGAGGTGGCCATCCAGATGGAATTGGACCCTGTAACATTTCCCCAGTGCATCCTCCAAGTCAGATGGGTGGATTCTTGCGCATGCAGGCACCCCTGCACTCCCCAGTTGGTGGTATGGGGCAGCAGTACCCTCATCCTTCTGAAGACATTCTCCCTTCTCAGCAAATGCATAATCTTAGCAAGGGTATGCCCAATCAGTGCCCACCTCACCCACCTGACTCTTTCTCATCCATGCCCATAGGAGAGGGCCTGGACTTGAGTGAGGTGATTAGGCCCACACACACAGGCATCCCAGAATTTGACTTGTCTCGAATCATTCCTGCTGACAAGCCCAGTAGTACTCTGCAGTACTTCCCTAAGAGTGAGGCAATGTCACAGCTGCAGCAGACCCCTCACCAAGGGCAGCTACCTCATCAGGCTCCTTCAGCACAACTCCTAAAGCAGCTTTCTTCATCTGGCCCCCTTCAGAGCAATACATCCTCCTCCAATCCTCACATCGCTAGTTTGCAGAACATGATGGCTGAGCAGCATCTTCCCCTGCAACCATCACACAGTGGCTTACGCCTTGGCATAGGCATGAACCAGGGAGGAGCCAGAAGTATGGGTCCAGGTGGTGTGATGGGGCCTGGACCGATATGCCATCCAGGTCATCTGATGGGTAGGACAGGTATATCTCAGCAACAGCAGCAGCATCACCACCAACAGCAGGCCATGATGGCTAACAGCCTCTTACAGCACCAGTCCCATATGTCACAGGGCACAATGACTCCACAGCAACATCCACACAATCTTTTAGCTCAGCAGAACATGATGACGCAAGCTAAGCAGAGGGGTATGTCAATTCCAGGGGAACACTTTGGCCAGCAAGGGGCTGTTCTGTCCCCTCATTGGCCCATGATGGGACCCCCACACCCACAGTCAACTGTGATAGGATCCCAGGGAATGAGACAGAGGGGATTGTCTCTGGATAGTCCACTTGGCTATGGACCTGGAAGTATGGCAAACATGCCTTTCTGAACATTTTTAAGTAAATCTGTAAAAATATTTCCCCTTATTGGTTACTTCAAACCCTGACATGCTTTTTTTTCAACGTTTATTGATTGTGGCAATCAGATGCTAATATTATTCTTAATAATGTAATAATTAAAAAAGCCAAATAGTGGAAAATTGCAGTTAAGCAACAAATTCTGAAGCCATTTTAAATGCCTATAAAATATGTACATTTAACAAATGTGTTCATTTTTGTGAGCAAAAAAAAAAAAAACCTCTCAATCAGTTTCTAATTCTTTTCTCTGGCTACCAAACTGTTGTGCAAGAAAGTATATAAATATGTTATGATTAAATATCTGTATAATTGCTGTAAATAAGATGCAATTTGCTCATTTACAAATGTTATGTATAAACTGTTTAATAGACGTCTAAAAGCAAACAATGAGAGGAAAAAAACTTAATGTGTGTTGTTTGATGATGGAAAAGTGTTGCTAAGGGATGTGAGGGAAAAAAAGAGAGGCAGACACAATCAGAGAAACTTATTTTTTAATCTGTCTTTTATTATCTTGCATCAAATATTACTTTGAAGAGTACTCACTAGCTATGGGAAATGTTAAAGTAGGATCACATTCAGATCAACCTACACACTCATGCATGCTCTGTACATTTTCTTATCAGCATTGCATCACTGTATAACTAAATATGTAAGGCAGACAGATGGTTCACAGGTTCAAAAAAAAGTGTTTTATTTATTTAGGCAAAAAATAGAATAGAATAGAAAGCATTTATTGTCATTATATAAAGTATACTGAGATTTAAGCTTCCCTACAAGATGCACAGTCCTTTACAAATGAACACAGTCCAGCAAGTGTAAGTTCAGTGTAGTAACAGCTTTAGGGAAAAAGCTGTTCTTCATCCTATTGGTTCTGGCTGGTAATGCCTTGTAGCGCCTGCCAGAGGGCAACAG
>JAODXR010000025.1:20456650-20468327 GCA_028877395.1 Cathorops festae
GTTACAGTGGTCAGTCACTAAAAGCCTACAAGTCACTAGAAGTTTACAGATATTTCTCCTCAGGATGGGTATGGAACGTGCTAGTTCATATGCATGAAAAGCGTTTTGTATTTCCAAGTTATTCCAAGTATTACTTGTATTGACTAACTTGGAACAGACTCACCATTTGTTGCAGTGTCTGGCGGCTCACTCTCTTGGTGCTCGCGGTGTCTGGCGGCTCGCTCTCTCAGCTCGCGCAGGCTCGCGATGTCTCTCGGCTCTTGCGGCTCGGTCTCTCAGGCTCGCAATGTCTCTTGGCTCGCACGGGCTCATGGTATCTGGCGGCTTGGTCTCTCGGCTCTCGCAGGCTCAGTCTCTCGGCTCTCACGGGCTCGTGGTTCGGTCTCTTGGCACTCGCGGTGTCTGGCGGCTCGCTCTCTCGGCTCGCGATGTCTCTGGGCTCTCGTAGCTCGGTCTCGTGGCTCTGTCTCTCGGGCTCGTGATGTCTCTCGGCTCGTGTGGGCTCGCGGTGTCTGGCGGCTCAGTCTCTTGGCTCTCGTGGGCTCGGTCTCTTAGCTCTTGCAGGCTCGCGGCTTGGTCTCTTGGCGCTCGCGGTGTCTGGTGGCTCGCTCAGTGTCTCGCGGCTCTCTCAGCTCGCGGTGTCTCACGGCTTGGTCTCTCGGCTCATGCGCCGCGGTCTTGATGTGTGGATCATATGTGAGCAGGATGGTGTTATTGTGAGTGGCCACTGCACATGTATGGCATTTCTGGGAGAAATTCGCTCACATGTAGCAGCAACACTTCTTCCGCTCTTGATCAGTGGGGAACCGGTAAAACACTAAACCCTTCGTGCTTTTTCTGTTAGAGCACCCTACTGCCAAACAACAAGCCATTCTGACTGAAATTTTTAATCACTCTCCAAAAATTTCCGCATGTGAAGTGAACTGTGGCTTGATACCCAATATGGCGGATAAGCAAACTTGACCTCTGACCTATGACGTTGATGCACAAGGTCCATACACTGCAACAACATGAAATGTTTAATAAACAAAAAAAAAAAAACAGGCAATCACCCCTTTAAAATGTCCTGGTGACCCTTGAAATCAATAAAATAAAATAATACCCAATTTTTGTAAAACTCCGTTATGGTACCATGTCGTGAGCACTCATGTTGGAGCTCATCTGAATCCTCATGAAAAGTATTTCCTTAGTACTCACTGATCCTTGGAAATTCAGAAGTAGTTAGCACAGTTTTCCTCAAACCCTCTGTTTAGCGAAGACAGGTGGGATGAGATGGAGAAACCAGTCCTGAAGACAGGTCCATGTGCAACAGTAGGTTCTCTAGCAGCAGCGCGAAGTCCTGAGCACCCTCTACAGCAGCGGCGGCCTCCGCAGCAGCGGGATGGCAGGCGGGTATGTAGGCTTTAAGGTACACTATGCAGGAATTCACAACACTAATAAACCCACTATTCGTTCCCATAAACGTTCATATTGTCACCAATTCACATATAATGTCAATGCTCACTCTGATAACCTGGCACAAAATAGATCTCACACACACACATACATAGTCTCCTTCTCCCAGCTAGTGAAAACGAGCAATACACCACAAAAAATGGCGTCGCTGAAGTTTAGTATAATTTCCGGCTGAAACAGCTTCAAAACACGGCTCACTCTTGCATTTTGTACCAGGTAACCACATATAAAACCTCTGGTTTTTAGTTTCAATAACAGTAACTTTAAAACAGTTTCAAACGCTTACAACTAGCTCTTTACGTTGTCACTATTCTTTCCCCTCGTTTTTCCTTTCTCTGGCTAATTGCCTGAGCCTCGTCTCTTTACTTTTTTTAGTTCCACTCCCCTCTCCAAATCCGGAAGGTAGTTGACACTCATCTCTGACTGGCATTAATTGGCTAACAACAGATTGACACCTGATTACTCAAACAAACAGAGGAAACGACATGAGACATTCAAAGACCAATCAAGACATGGGACATTTCAGCACCCTCCCAAATAAAGCACCAAACACAGACCTCTCCACATCAATGCAAACCTGCCTCACAACAGCAGCAATTTAACAAACAACATTTCAAGATGCACTGTACATTTGCCAACTAAGCACATGTCCAAACAAACAAACCACCATTTGCAGCAGGGCACTACACTCTCCTCCCACCAAAATGGTCATGCCCTCATGACATGTACAACAACATAAATCACATCATATGAACAGGATACACATTCCCCTTTTGACCTATCCACTTATAAAAAGTGCTCTTGTATCTCTTACAAGGAGAAAGGGATAAACCATTTTTCTTGTCATCAACCTTAACTAGGGAGGCAGTATGGGTACTAACTGCTACAGATTTTGGGCCCCCTAGCAAGTCATACTGTAGGTTAGTCTGATGGGGACCCTTTTTAGTTTAGGTTTAGTTTAGGTTGTTTTGTCTCATCTGATTTCTCTGTTATACTGTTTCATCTCTCAGTTGTTCCGTCTATCATTTGTGTCTCAGTGTGTCTCTTGGCCTCAGCAGTCCTTTCAGCAGTCTTATTTTGAACTGAGGGTTCATTCTCATCAGCTGCTGTGGGTTCCTCAGCTGTAGCCTCTTCCATCTCTGAGTTACTTGTAAGGATAGCTAGACCCAAATCCAGACGGAAAGGTTCTGATTGATCCATTTTCTGAGGTTCTGGTTCCTTTGACTCTTGTGATGAATGATAATCATACCATACACCCATTTCTACATCATCATCTGAGTCAGATGCAGACTCCATCTTATCATGCTCAGGGGCCGGTAAACAAAAAAGATTACAGTTTTCAGTTCTCTTTGCTTTGAGCCATTTGCTGGCTCTCCTTTTAGGTTTGAATGTATCTTTGTTCTTTTCGAGCCTCTGTTGTACCACCTGTCTAATAGGCAGAATGTGATTTCAGTGCAGTACTTTGTCAGAGCCCTGTCCATTCTATGGCTTCAACTTGAAGACAGGTAAACCAGGTACTTGACTCCCCACAACATATGATGTAGCTTTCCAGCAGTCAGCTAGCTTGTTTTTTCCTTGTAGTCCAAGGTTTTGCATCAAAACCCTGTCACCAGAGACCAATGGACAGAAACTCTCTGATCATAGCATTGCTTGTTTCCTTCATTTTTCTTGGTTGCCATACTCTCAGCCAGGTGATAGGCAGTCTGTAGCTCTCATTTCATGTTTTTAATGTACCTCAAATAGGATGTGGTAGAGGTACCATCACTTGAGACTCCAAATGCCACATCTACTGGCAGCCTAGCTTCTCGGCCGAACATGAGAAAATATGGCAAGTGGCCTGTTGACTCATTTAGCATGCAATTGTACACATGCACAAGATGGCTGATGTATCTGCTCCATTTACTTTTGTCCTGTGTTTCAAGAATGCCGAGTATGTCGAGAAGTCCTATTGAACCGCTCAGACTGTGGATCGCCCTGAGGGTGGTAGGGTGTAGTTCTAGATTTCTTTATGCCAAGCATGCTCAACAGTTTGTGAATGAGCCAACTCTCGAAATTCCTGCCTTGATCTGAGTGCAGTCTCTTTGGTAGACCATAGTGGACAAAATACTGTTCCCACAGGACCTTAGTGACTGTAGATGCCTTTTGGTCCTTAGTTGCAAATGCTTGCGCATAGTGTGTGTAGTGATCTGTAACTACAAGCACATTGAAGATATTTCTGGAGTCAGGCTTGATCATCAGAAAATCCACACAGATAAGATCCATCGGTCCCTCACTGTTAAGACGTGACAACTCAGCAGCTCTCTTAGGCAGCGTTTTCCTCTGACTACACCTGGGACAATTTTTACAGTACTTTTCAACCTGTGTTTTCATACGAGGCCAATAAAATCTCTCTCGTATCAGACCATAGGTCTTGTCAAACCCAAGGTGGCCTGATTAGTCATGCAAGGACTGGAGAACAGTCTCTCTGAACTCTTGTGGGAGCAAAAGTTGCTGGCGAAATGGTTTGTTGGGTGGCTTACTCATTCTATACAATACAGATACTTGGACCTTTAACTTTTCCCACTCTTTTAGCAACAATGACACATCAGGATGTTTTCCTTTGTTAGCCTGGTCAGCACAGTTCTGAACAACAGCATGCCACACTTCTCCAATGCATGGGTCTTGCTGCTGAGAATGTGAGATATCTGATGAACTCATTTTGGGCAGTGGCTGGGTGCTCAAAGAAGACAAATTATAATAGGCTCTGGGTACAGCATGCTTGGATGAGCCCAGGAGAACAATGGCTCTACAACAGCAGTAATGAGGTGGTCTGACTGATGACATATGACAGACAGCTTGGATGGTGACAATGCATCCGCATCAATGTTTTGTTTTCCAGGGTGATACTTCAGGCTGAAATCATACGTGGACAGTTCAGACAACCATCTATGTCCTGTTGCATCCAACTTAGCGGTGGTTAGGACATATGTTAATGGGTTGTTGTCTGTGTGAACCTCAAACTTGACTCCATAGAGGTAATTGTGCAGCTTGTTGGTTACAGCCCATTTCAAAGCCAAAAATTCCAGCTTATGCATGGGATAATTTTTTTTCTGATGGAGAGAGGTTTCTACTGACAAAAGCAACTGCACATGCAGGACATAAGGCAGCTTCAGGTTGGCAATTGCTAGGACAGGTGCCTGTGTAAGACTGCTTTAACGTCTCCAAAGCTTTCTCACAGTCTTTATCCCACCTCGCCCCACACGGCGCTGAGAGGTGGTACAGTATCACTCTTTTGTGTCTATGTCTGTTTTTGAGTTCCCTCCCTCTTTGGTACCCTTTTTACTTTTAGTCTTTCTCCCTGGCCTTCCAGCCACAATACAGCCTTGTAGTAGCTGATTGAGTGGATGACAAACTCTGGAGAAATCTTTAACAAACTGTCTGTAATATCCACAGAAACTGAGGAAAGAGCAGAGAGCAGTGATGTTGTCTGGGCGTGGCTACAATTTCACAGCTTCAATCTTTGAAGGATCTGTAGCAATACCATTGCTAGATGCAATGTGACCAAGGTAGGTTACAGAGGGGCAGCAGAACTGACATTTATCCAAGGATAATTTTAATCCTTCCTCCTTCAACTCGTCGAGCACTTTAAGAAGGCGCTGCTCATGTTCCTCCAATGTTCTCCCAAAAACAATTACATCATTGAGGTACACCAGCACCTCCAGTAGGTTCATATCACTGACAGTCCTCTCCATAACACGTTGAATTGTGGCTGGTGCTCTACAGATGCCTTGTGTCATTTGCTCAAATTGGTAAAATCCTGCTGGACAGGTAAATGCCGTCTTTTCCTTGTCAGTAGCACTCAACGGGATCTGATAGTAGCCACTTCAGAGATCAAGCATGCTGAACCATTTGCTACCACTCAGGCAGGCCAGAGCATCTTCCACACGAGGGACTGTGTGTTGGTCAGGAACTGCCCTCCTGTTTAACATCCTGTAATCCACACACATGTGTATGGTTCCATTTTTCTTGCAAACCACAATGATAGGGGGCTTCTGGATTCTGAAATGATTCCAGCTTCCTTGAGATCACTTAAATGTTTTCTCACATCTTCCAAATCACTGGGAGGTAAGTGTCTGGAGCATTCTCTGAATGGTTTGTCAGGTGTATTGTATGCTCTTTGCACAACCAACATCAAACTCCCTGCAAGAGAAAACCTCCTTCCTCTCAATCATCTTTTGACATAGTCTCTCCTTCCACTCAGGAGGCACAGGAGAATCTGCAAAGTTGAAAGAGGAGGGAGACAGTTGAGCTGAGAGCAGCTTAGACTCCTCCTTTTCGGGGATTGTATTTATTACCTCCACCTGATACAGATGAGCAATTTGCATGCCACGTTTCAATGTCACATTATGATTTGACACATTTTTTCAGAGTGACTGTGATGTGACGGCACTGGACAGTATTTGGTTTTTCAACAACAGGCATCACCAGAAGTTCTTCAGGGAAATAACCCTCCTCTGGGTGGTCTATAAGAATAGCTTGATCATGGGGACTGCCATGAAACTTCGGAATGCCAACAACTTTTGCAACTTCACCTGGAAGCAAAACAAAAGGTTTGTTTCGAGTGAACCAGACTGTTCCTCTTTTTGGGTCAGCTGTGTCATCTGGAGCTTCCTGAAACTTCTCATAAGCCTCTTTAATTACTGGGTGAACAGAGAAGGTACGTAGAAAATTGTCTCCCTTTTGTGTTTTGCAGGAATGGAATAGTCTCCTGACTATAGAGGTGTTTGTACCCACCACAATGGAAACCTCACCTTTCATGGCCGGATCTGGACACACAAGCACAAGTGTTTCTATGGTCTCAGCTACTCCAACTACATCTCCAGCAAACTCAAGTTTCAAGCACATATAACCATCATATAGATATTGGTCCACACTGAGGCCCCAAATCTCTAGGCACTCAATAGGGGTCAAAGGCAGGTGCTTCAGATACTTGTCATAAAAGGAGCAATACAGCAGGGTAACTTGGGACCCGCTATCAAGCAGGGCTTTGGCGTAAATGCCCTCAATTTGTGCAGAGACAATAGAGCTAGGTCCAACTAAACCCTCTGGCAGATCAGCCTTGCTTTCTTTTAGCGTGTCTCACTTTGTGGAACGTGTTTTCTCTGGAGGGTCAGGCTGTTCCTCTACTGAGCCCCTGGGACATTTCCCATCTGCTGTTTGGCTTTCAGGAGCCGCTTATTCACTTTCCTGAGATTTTCTGGGTTTTCACATTCCTGTTGGAAGTGACCATCCTCACCACATCTGTAGCAAAAGACGACAGCACAGTACTGAGGTTTGGGATCTCTCTCCTTTCCACGTGCATATTTTCCAGCAGCTCTCTGGGTGTGTTTCTGGGCTACATGCTGTGGTGAACTTCCTGATGTGGCTACAGAGGCAGACAGCAGGTGTGCAACATCACTTTTAAGCCCCTGAAGTTCCTTTTTAAGACTCTCCATTGCAAAGTCATTCCCCACTATGACAGGTACTGGTGCAGGCTCTGGCTGTTTTGGCACCACTGAAGCTGTAGCACACCCCATGCAACTAATCACAGATGAGGAAGCAACCTTCTTTACCTTTTCTCTTTCAAGGACCATCCCATCCTCTTCTCTTACATCATGAAGTAGCTCAGTGAAGCTTGGAGGAGGCTTTAGTTTGTAAGTCATTCTTATATGAAGGGCAGCGAGATCATGAGTGAGAGCACCTCTTGCAATTTGTTCAATGCATGCCTGGTTCATGTCAGCCATATCAATTCCACCCTTCCGATGGACGGCATGCAACAACTTGTCTAGTCTAACTAAGTATGCTGACAGCTTCTCAGCTTCTTGCTGGAATGTGTTCCGGAACCTCACCATGAGATCAGCTGCACTGTCTGTGGTCCCAAAAGCTGTTTCTAGGGCCTTAAGATACTCACTGGCAGTGGCATAGGGGTTAGTGGCTCTCAAACACTGGACAATATCTGCTGCTGGCCCTTTAAGACACAGCTATTCTCTGCTTCTTGAAAACATCAGAACACTGCCACTCATCCAACATGTGGGCAGTCTGTTCCTCCCAGGTGTCATACTCTACTTCTCCATGTGGAGTTATTTTCATGCCTGAAAACAAGCAAAGTTTGAGATGGCCTTGTCTGTCCACAGGTGGGGCATGACATCTTTCAACTCGTGAGGAGATGGCATTCACAAGCTCTAAGCTCTGTGTTCCAGTCTGGAGCAGTAGGTGGAGCAGGAGTAGGGCTAAGCAAGCCTGTGATATCAGCTAAAGTCTTCCCTTCACTGGCTAGGAATGACACTAGCTTGGACTGAAAACCTCCTTTATCACCAGGTACGTGGGAACTTTGAATCTCAGGGACATTTACCACCCAAAGTCCTAACTGATCTCCAACTACCAACTGTTCAGATGTGTCGGCCTTAGTCAGGTCATTTGTAGTTTCAACTAAGACTAACTGGTTATCAGTGTGTGCTAGACATTGGCCTCTTACTTTAGAGTGACCAAATATTTTAGCTTCATCAAGTACCTTATAAATGGCCTCATCAGTAACTTCAAGAGAAACCTCACTAAGCACAATTGATTTCCACACATCAATACCTTTATCTTCGCACCATTGAATATTTGTTCTGACTCCATGTTTTGTTAGCTCAAAAAAAAAAGTCACACAAAAAAGAACCCACTCCCTCAAAAATATTAGTGGCTACAGCGGTATAGCTACAGTACCTCAGTTAGCATTTACTTCACTTTTATTTCCACATGTATTTTGCTCACAAGTACAAGGAACATTAAACAACAAAAATCCCGGACGAGCCCCCATGTGTAGCCCTCCCACTCAACTCTGTGTTACAGAATTGCCATGGCATACCCCTTTACACCCGATAACTCCTTAAGCATGGGAGGTGAATTGGAGGGAGTCTATTAAAATATTAAATTTGGGATATATCTACTTTAACTAGAGCACATGACTCTGACTAGGGTGCCAAAAGGCCTAGTTAGCTGATTTTATAGCTATACTGTCACTGTGAGCTTACAATCTCCCATGCATATCTTTCCACACACCATAGCCCAACCCTAACCACATTTATCAGACATGAACACTGCAACTGCAGATACACACTGCAACAACATGAAATGTGCATTAAACAAACAAACAGGCAATCACCCCTTTAAAATGTCCTGGTTACCCTTGAAATCAATAAAATAAAATAATACCCGGGGTTTTGTAAAATTCAGTTATGGTACCATGTTGGTGCACATGTTGGAGCTCATCTGAATGCTCATGAAAAGTATTTCCTTAGTACTCACTGATCCTTGGAAATTCAGAAATGGTTAGCAACAGTTTTCCTCAAACCCTCTGTTTAGCGAAGACAGGTGAGATGAGATGGAGAAACCAGTCCTGAAGACAGGTCCATGTGCAACAGTAGGTTCCCTAGTGGCAGTGCGATGTCCCGAGCACCCTCTACAGTAGCGGTGGTCTCCACGGCAGCGGGATGGCAGGCGGGCATGTAGGCTTTGAGGCACATCAGAAAACCTGGCGCAAAATACGTCTCCCACACACACATACACAGTCTCTTCCTCCCAGCTAGTGAAAATGAGGCTAACTAGCACTAATACATCACAGAAAATGGCGTTGCCAAAGTTTAGTGTAATTTCCGGCTGAAACAGCTTCAAACACGGCTCACTCTTGCATTTTGTACCAGGTAACCACATATAAAACCGCCATTTTTTTTTTTAGTTTCAATAACATCAACTTTAAAACAGTTTAAAACGCTTGCAATTAGCTCTTTACGTTGTGTCACTATTCTTTTCCCTCATTTTTTCTTTCTCCAGCTAATTGCCTGAGCCTCGTCTCTTTCCTTTTTTAGTCCCACCCCCTCTCCAAATCCGGTAGGTAGTTGACACTCATCTCTGACTGGCATTAATTGGCTAATAACAGATTGACACCTGATTACCTAAATAAACAGAGGAAACAACATGAGACATTCAAAGACCAATCAAGACATGGGACATTTCTGCATCCTCCCAAATAAAACACCAAACACAGACCTCTCCACATTAATGCAAGCCCGTCTCACAACAGCAGTAATTTAACAAACAACATTTCAAGACACACCGCACATTTGCCAACCAAACACATGTCCAAACAAACAAAACATCATTTGCAGCAGGGCACTACATGTGTCTGATCTTGCATTGGCTTTCAAGTTTGTCCTTGTGCTTAATTTTTCCATTTTGTATCAATGTATTGATTCTGCTTAGATCAGTGTTAAGCTTCCTTACTTGTTGTTCCAACCGTTTTTCCCACCAAGGTTCTTTCTTGTTTGTGGCTGTTTATCTCATTCAGTTACTTTTCAGTTACATTCAGTTATATTTCAGTTACTACAGCAGCTCCAGCATATAACAGATTATTTATTAGTTGCTGATATGTCTTTGGATACAAGTTTTGCTAAGACAGCATCCACTTTCTGCACAGCATTTTTAACTTTATCTTGTTCTATTCGTCTTAATGGTGGTAACTGTACTTTCTCCTTTTTCAAAATATTTTCCATCTTTTCAATTATGAGAGACTCCTCTGGAGACAGTTCGTACCCTTGCACAAGCAGAAGTTTCCCATCAACAAGCATATTTTGTCCAGCCTCTTGTTGTTTTACTCTTTCCCCTGCTTTATTAATTTCTCCACTGCTAAGCTCTTCATTCACTTACTCTTGGTCAACCTGCTCTTCATCACCGTGAATAACCTTTTGTTCCTTCAACTCCAGCATAAACTCCTTCCTCAACTGCTCTTTGTATTTCTTCTATTTCTAAGTCACTAAGCCACTTCTTTTTGCAGATCTGGTTTGCCTCGTCGATTAGTCATTGCTCCGAGACAGTAAACATTTCTCTTTCTTGCCATGTTTTTAGCATTCTTTTCCTATACCCTTTTCTTCATGGAAAACTTTCAAAATAGCACTGCATTATTATCCTGTTATCTGCCTGTGACCACTTTCTTCTTCTTGTCCTCCTAGCAGTAATTTGATGATGACCGGGCTCATGGGCTGACACCTGCCAGGCAAGAGACCTTCACGTGTAGTTCCAGTCTCGTTCACACTGTTATCTGATATTAAATAATTTAACATATTTCACTCAGTAGAGGGTAGTGAGTTTTAGGTTACATAACCACTGGTGTTTTTATCGTGACACCATTATTATTATCCATCCATCCATTATCTGTAGCCGCTTATCCTGTTGGTTGCAGGCAAGCTGGAGCCTATCCCAGCTGACTATGGGTGAGAGGCGGGGTACACAGAGACAAACAACCATTCACACTCACATTCACACACATGGTCAATTCAGAGCCACCAATTAACCTAAAATGCATGTCTTTGGACTGTGGGGAAAACCTGAGTACCCAGAGGAAACCCACGCAAGACAGGGGGAGAACATGTAAACTCCACACAGAAAGGCCCTCTCTAGCTGCTGGGCTCAAACCCAGAACTTTCTTGCTGTGAGGCAACAGTGCTAACCACTACATTAATAATAATAATAATAATAATAATAATAATAATAATAATAAAGATTTTAACTATTTAATATTTTGTGTTCATAATCCTGGTTGTGCTCAAACTGCTTATCATGCACCCGAGATTAAGTTCATGTTTATGACAGTTATGCTGATATACGTAATCCCCAATTGAGATACAGGTATATAAAAATATACACTTACACAACAGGCAGTCAAATGAGCTCTGCTATGCTCAAATTATTTTCACCATTACAAAAGTTAGGAACTTTCTTTCTCTGCCAGGTCAGCATATCAGATTTATTCTTTCCTTTCTTTTATTTCAGCCATGAAATATTATATAATTTAAAATTGGTCGAGGGAAATTTAAGACAACCATAAAGGATTGTCTATTATGCTGGTGAAGCATTTTAAAGTGGGGTAGCAAGCTATCCTATGTTAGCTGTGAAAAGTTATTGAAACACCTTTTACAGTGTCTTGCAAAAGTATTCATCCCCTTGGTGTTTGTCCTGTTTTGTTGCTTTACAAGATGGATTTTTGGAAGGTTAGCACCATTTGATTTACACAACATGCTTACCACTTTTAAAGATGCAAATTGTTTTATTGTGACACAAACAATAATTAAGATGAAAAAAAAAACAGAAATCTGGAATGTGCATAGGTATTCACCCCCTTTCATATGAAACCCCTAAATAAGAGCTGGTCCAACCAATTCACTTC
>JAODXR010000025.1:20564994-20576326 GCA_028877395.1 Cathorops festae
CTCATTGTGCCACGCTCCAGGCTGAAAACCAGGGGAGACAGGGCGTTTGCAGTAATGGGCCCCAAACTCTGGAATGACCTGCCACTCCATATTCGCTTGTCCCCCTCCTTAGCTGCTTTTAAAACTCACCTCAAGACTCACTTTTATGCATTAGCTTTTAACACTGTATGATCTCTTTTTATGTACTTAGTTACTTATTTATTTTTTTTATTACTATTTTTATATATATACATTTTTTACCTCTTCTTTCTCAACGTTGATCAGCCCTTTAGATTTTTAAAATGTGTCTTTATGAAACTGTCCTTTTATGCTCTGCCCTAGTTAACCTATCCCTTTCTTTTCTACATGATGCTCAGTTTTTAGATCTTACTGATTGTGACTAATTCTCTTTTATTGTCAAGCGGTCTTTGTATTTGTACTGTGTCCTCAAGTATGTTTGTCTGTGTGTTCTGGGCTGAAAGATCTTTCAAGTCCTCTTACTTGTCCAGCACTTTGGACAGCTACCTCTGTTGTATTTTAAAGTGCTTTATAAATAAAATTGATTGATTGATTGATTGATTGATTGATTGATAGGTGACTGTGAACAGGCATGAGGGAACTGTAGTTCATTGCAGCCATATCTGTAGGTCATAGTGCTTTCTGGGAACCGGAGTCCAGAATGGACTCTAGTGCTACAGTGACATCTTTTAAAATCACTTCACAAAATGTATCTTTTTACATTTTTGCCTTTTATTAATTATAGTACATCATTTTCCAACATGTCTCACCTGTTTTGTCACTGATGTAATTTTTTTCCCTATTTTTGTTTGTTTTATTTATTTTAAATAATGATGTGATCTGAAATGGGTGATGTCAACAGGTGATTGTAATCATGATTTGGTACAAAAGTCAGCATCCAGGAAAGGCCTAGTCTTTGAGGAGCAAAGCTAGGCTGAGAATCCTCAAATGTTCTTCAAAGAAATATATGAAAATTCTCACAACCTTCCAAAATTCTAGTGTTAAAACCAATATTCCTCAAACAGAGATATGAAAGGATTTGGATATTTCACCCTGTACAGTGCAAAATATAATTAAATGTTTCAAGGAATCTGGAAGAATTTTGGGCAATAAAGTGCAAGGGCAAAGGCTAAGCTGAACACCCTTGATCTCTGATCCTTCAGACAGTACTATATCAAGAACCATCATTCTATAGCTGATATAACCACATGGGCTTGGAATTACTTTGGCATTACTGGCAAATAGTGCAACAATTAAGAATGTTCCTCAGTGTAAAATTACAAAGAATTTGTGGATCACATAATCAACAGTACATACCCTGCCCACCAAAAAAAAAAAGTCACTATTCAAATAAGCAAATACATAAGAGCCTTTGATTGGATGATTACTGCAGTAATAGTGTTTTAGCTGGCAACAATTCTTTTAACCAAAACTGATGCAGTGAGTAGCTTCTCGTTTCTTAAACAAACATGTACGAAGACAGGAAGATATCATATGCTCATGGAGAAGATGTTACTGTGTTTCAGAAGGGTCAAATTATTGGCCTGTATCAAGCAAAAAAAAAAAAAACTAAGGAGATTGCTGAAATGACTGGAATTGGGTTAAGAACTGTCCAATGCATTATTAAAACCTGGAAGGATAGTGGTGAACCAACAACTTCATGGAAAAAAAATGTGGTTGTAAAACGATCCTGATCAGACCATGATCTGAGATCACTTAAATGCTTGGTGAAATTGAATTGTAAACAAACAAACTTGACAGTAGAACTCACAGCTATGTTTAATAATGAAACTAAGAGCATTTCAACATTCATAATGTGATAACTCTCAGGATTGGTACTAAACAGCTCGCCATAAGAAAATCACTTGTTAGTGAGACTAATCAAGAGAAAAGGATTCAGTTTGCTTGCGTGCAGAAAGATTGGCCTCTGAAGCAATGGAAAAAGGTCATGGGGTTTGATAAGTCCAGATTTACCCTCTTCCTGAGTAATGGGTGTCTCAGGGTAAGAAGGGAAGCACATGAAGCAATGCATCCATTATTTATAGTGGCCACTGTACAAGCCTCTGGAGGCAGTGTTATGATCTGTGGTTGCTTTAGTTGGTCAGGTTGAGGCTTAACAACATTATAGGGCAATAAAGTGAAGTCAGCTGATGACCTGAATGCACTGAATGACCAGGTTATCACTTCAATTGACTTTTTTCTTCCCTGATGGCATGGGCACAAAATTAGGGCTCAGATTGTGAAAGGGTGGTTCAGGAAGCAAGAGGAATCATTTTCACACATGAATTGGTCACCACAGAGTCCCAACCTTAACCCCATTGAGAATCTTTGTGATGTGCTGGAAAAGACTTTAGACAGTGGTTTGACTCTCCCATCCTCAACACAAGATCTCAGTGAAAATTTAATACAACTCTGGACTGAAATAAATGTTGTGACATTGCATAAGTTTATCAAAACAATGCCACAGCAAATGCATGCTGTAATCAAAACTAAAGGCAGTCCAACCAAATATTAGACTGTGCAACTTTTTTTTTTCTTTGGCAGAGTGTAATATCATAAATTCATAGAACCAGAGAAATCTCTGAACGCAAGGTACAAGATTGAAAACCAATATTGGATGCCTGTGATCTTTGGGACCTCAGACAACATTGCATTAGAAACAGATATGATTCTATAGTGGAAATCACTGTATGGGCTCAGGAACACTTCCAAAAACCATTATCTGTGAACACAGTTTATCGCTGTATCCACAAATGCAAGTTAAAACCATATATAAACAATATCCAGAAACATCACTGCCTTCTCTGGGCCTGATCTAATTTATGATTGACTGGATAATGCTATTCATAGACTTCAGTTCAGCATTCAACACAATCATCCCTCAGTAGCTAATTGGAAAGCTGAACCTGCTGGGCCTGAACAACTGGATCCTGGATTTCCTGACTGAGAGACCTAAGTCAGTCCAGATTGGGAGCAGAACTTCCAGCACCACCATACTGAGCACTGGGGCCCCCCAGGGTTATATGCTCAGTCCACTGCTGTTCACTCTGCTGACTCACAACTGTGCAGCAATTCACAGTTCGAATCACATCAAGTTTGCTGATGACATAACTGTGGTGGGTCTCATTAGTAAAATGATGAGTCAGCATACAGAGAGGAGGTGCAATGGCTATTGAATTGGTGCAGAGTCAACAACCTTTCTCTGAATGTCAACAAAACAAAAGAGATGGTTGTTGACTTCAGAACAACATGGAGTGACCACTCTCCACTGTACATTGACAGCCCACTCATGGAGAATGTCAAGAGCACCAAATTCCTTGGTGTTCACCTGAGAGAGAACCTCACCTCATTCCTCAACACCAGCTCCATAGCCAAGAAAGCCCAGCAGTATCCCTACTTCCTATGGAGGCTGAGGAAAACCCATTTCACATCACCCATCCTCACAATACTCTACAGAGGGACTATTGAGAGCATTCTGAGCAGCTGCATCACAGTCTGGTTTGGGAATTGCACCGTCTTGGATCACAAAACACTACAGCAGACAGTGAAGACAGCGGAAAAGATAATCGGAGTCTTTCTTCCCTCCATCATGGACATTTACACCACATGCTGCTTCCAGAAAACCACCAGCATCGTGGCCGATCCTATATACCCCTCACACAATCTCTTCACCCACCTGCCATCTGGAAATAGATACCGAAGCATTCAGGCCTTCACAGCCAGACTCAAACAGTTTCTTCCCACATGCCATCAGACTCCTCAACTATGATAGACTGAACTGATTCTCACGGACTCTTGAACCCACCACTCACACTGCAGTCTTTGCACAGTGGACAATAATGCCCTATTGCTTACAATGTTTACAATGTCTCCTACACAAGGTTTACATTTATTTATTCCCGTTTTCATATACGACCTCAATTCCTCATGCCTTCAGATTCCTCAACTCTGAAGGACTAGACTGATTCTCACAGACTGTGAATTGATTCTCATGGACTACGGAACACACCACTCATACTAAAATGTTGCACAGTGGACAATAATGCATTATTGCTTACAATGTTACAATGTCTTGCTCTCTCTCACTGTAACGTGGCAATGACAGACCAGACGCTTGCGGATTAAGAACAAACACAGGGTTTTAATAGACACAGTGAGAGAAGGCAATGTACAATAAACAGGCCAGGTCAATACCAGGAAATCCAACTGAGTAATGAGGGTTAGACAAATATTGGTCCTGAAACTGGCGAGAGTCCAAGAACCGGAAATCAGGAAAACACAGGCAGAATAAAACACAAGGGCTAGGCAAATTGGAGTCGAGAAACAGGTGGAGATTGAGAAACCAGGAAGTGAGAGAAAAGAGCAAACAAACAGTAGGGCAAGGCAAAACAGGAAGAAACTGGAAGGCAAAAAGGGTCATACATGGAAATGCAATCAGATACAAATGCTCAGTAGGCTCACGGAAAATGTGGAGACAATACTGTGCAAAGAACTAAACAAACAGAGGAGTATAAATACAGACATAAACAAAAAGGTACAGGTGATAACAATTAGAACTTGGGTGAGCCACTCCTAGGAAGTGGCTCCGGATTGGTGGATTGGGTGCATGTGGTAGTGTCAGAGTGGGATTGCGGAAAGTGGAGTCCAGAGTGTTAGGTGAGCCTGGGAGCATGATAGTACCCCCCACCCCCACCCCAAGGAGTCCAAGGAGGACAAGGGACAAGGGCAACCACGATGACCACCACCCACACTGCCAGGAACACTCCTGAGTGAGCCTTCAGAACTGCCACAGTGCTGGACAGAGGGTCATCATTGCAGATGACCCCTGGGACCACTGCTGCGCAGACCACCGGGAGGGCTGGGCCCATGGCACCTTGGACGGCCCTGAGGCCGAGGTGCGGGCTTCTCTGGATGACGCTGGTGGACCTCCTCCACCAACCTTGGATCCAGGATATCTCGTGCAGGAACCCAGCTATGTTCCTCAGGCCCATAGCCTTCACAGTCCACAAGGTACTGCAGAATCCCACCTCTCCTTCTGGAATCCAGCAACCGGTGGACCACATACACTGGGGTACCTTTGATGCCCACCGGTGGTGGGGGTGTGACCTCGTCCAATGGACCTGGGACAACAGGTTTCAAGAGGAATGAATGAAAAGAGTTAGAAACACAGTAATGTACAGGCAGATCCAATTTATATGTAACTTCATAAATTCTCTGGAGAATTTTGAATGGTCCTATGTATTTTGGTGATAATTTTCTACCTCCCTCAGGAAACCTGAAGTCTTGGGTCAACAGCCACACTCAGTCCCCTGGGAGGTAAGTAGGGGTGTCGCCTCTATGATGATCTGCCTTTCTCTTGTGTCAGCAGAGGGCGTTCTTGACCTGCTGGTGGGTCTGCTCCCAGACCTGCTCGCTCCATTGCATCCAACTGTCCACAGCAGGGTTGTCAGAGGGTGTGGCCAATCAGGGCATTAAGGGAGGTTGGTAGCCCAGCATGCATTGAAAGAGGGTGAGGCCAGTAGCAGAGCTGATTAACAAGTTTTGGGCTATTTCAGCCCAAGGCAAATAGTTCAACCAATTGGCTGTGTTCTCATGACAGTAAAGCCTCTAAAACTTTCCCAGTTCCTGGTTAACCCTCTCACATTGACCATTAGACTGGGGTTGGTAACCGGAAGTGAGGCTGACGTTAATCCCCAGTCTCTCAAAGAATGCTGACCAGACGACATGTGAGGTGAATTGGGGCCCTCGATCAGACACTATGTCTTCTGGGATACCAAATAGATGAAACACATGGTTAAAAAGGGTCTCAGCTGTCTGAAAGGCAATGGGCAGGCTAACGAAAGGAACAAATCTAACCCCACGTGAGAACCTATGCAGAACAGTCAGAATGACCATGTAATTCTGTGAGGGGAGAAGATCAGTGACAAAGTCTACTCCTACATGGGACCATGGTCAAGAAGGGACAGGCAAGGGCATGAGTTTACCAGCAGGAAGAGTTTGGGGTGTTTTACACTGGGAACAGGTGGTGCAGGAGGAAACAAACTTATGGATATCGGATAACATGTTCTCCCACCAATATCTGCCAGCCAATAACTGGAGCATATGGGTCTCAGGTGGATGGCCAGATGACAGAGAGGAATGGGCCCACGTAATTAACTTACCCCTGCATTGAGTGGGTAAATATTTACTTCTGACAGGACAAGACTCTGGGACAGGAGTGACAGATAGTTCTCAGCCGATCTCTACTTCCCATCTAATGGGGGTAACCACAATGGATGAGGGTATTACATTGACTGCTTCCGAGGAGGCTTTGGGACTGGGATATATGCGGGACAGGGGATCGGCTTTTGTGTTAGGGGAACCAGGGTGATAAGAAATAGAAAAATTTAACCAGGAAAAGAAGAGGGATCACTGGGCCTGACAGGAGTTTAGCTGCTTAGCTGACCATAAATATTCTAAGTTCTTGTGATTGGTTAACACGAGGAAGGGATGCGTAGCTCACTCTAGCCAATGGCACCATTCTTCAAAGGCTAGTTTCATAGCCAGCAGCTCTCAATCCCCGATACCATAATTACATTCAACAGGGGTCAGTTTATGAGAGTAGAACATGATGGGATATAGTTTACAGGGGTCAGGGTTATGTTTTTGAGCCATGACAAACCTAAAATAATAACATACAAGCATTTAACACAAAAAAAATCTGTTCAGAGTGCAAAGCACTGACCGTCTTCTTGATGGGTTTCATGACCCGGGTAACAAGTCCTTCTCCAACTGGGTCCCCATTGACAGCCATAAGTCTCAGTGGTGACTCCAGTGGCTCCATGGGAATCTGGAGTTGCTAGGCACAGATGAAATGCCCCTCAGCTCTGGAATCAATCAATGCTGGAAACACACACAGATTAGGGGCAGTAAATGGTTACAGGCAGGAGGAAGGACTTGGAAACCAACCCCTTAGTGGGTGCACTCTCCACATTAGCACGTGGAGCTTTCCTGGGGTTGATGCCAAAGTGCTGCATCAACAGAGTTGACAGTTACTTCGGAGGTGACCTGCCGCTTTGCAATAAAGACACAGTCCTCGATGGAGACGTCATTGCCCCTGCAGACAAATGGAAGGAGTCACACTGCATGGGCTTGGGGATTTCTGGCTCCTGAAGAGTCCGGGTCAGCAGTGGACATGGGCGACGAGGACCCAGTGTAGCAGCTGGAGCCGTAAGGGATTTATGCTGACCTCTCCTGTGCTTCAGTTGGTCCAGGTGAATAGTGAGATAAATTAGCCTCTCTAGGGAAAGGTGTTGTCCTTGCATGCCACCTCTGCTTGTATGTCAGGGTTCAGACCATTGTGAAATGTGACTAATAATGCCGGCTCTTTCAAACCACTCCCAGCTGCCAGAGTGACAAATTCCAAGGCACAGTCCAACACTGAGCGATTACCTTGACGTAAATAGTTGAGTGATTCCCCTTGAGAGTGATCTTCATTGGTGTGATTGAAAACAGCATTAAATTAATTAATGAAGTTGTTGTAAGTGTCGAATTGGACAATAGGCCAAACTGCGGTAGCCCAGTCTAAAGCCTTGCCCATAAGGCAAGAAATAACAAAGGAGATGTGAGCCTTGTGTGAGCTCTGGGGGGAATTCGCAAAAGAATAGAACATTGTAACAAAAACCCCTTACACTGATTCGGTGAGCCATCAAATTTATCCAGCTTGCTGACAACAAATGAACAGATACCTGCCGTGGGGGAAGCAGCCTGGTTAGTGACCCTGGGTGCACTGGAGAGGCTGAGTCATTGGAGTTGAGTTGTGATTTCTATCATGCTTTCGGCGATCTGTACTAACTGTTTTTGCTGCTCACCCTACTGCTGAGTAAGATTCTGGATGGACTGGGTCACAGAGTCGAAACACTGCTGATGTTGTCCAAGCATCTGTCCTTGACTACTAAGTGCCACCTGTAGCTCTGTGTAATCTGCTGTCTGCATGTCGGCACAGTATTCTGTAACGCGGCAATGACAGACCAGATGCTCGCGGATTAAGAACAAACTCAGGGCTTTAATAGACACAGTGAGAGAAGACAATGTGCAATAACCAGGCCAAGTCAATACCGGGAAATCCAACTGAGTAATGAGGGTTAGACAAATCGTAATCCTGAAATGGGCGAGAGTCCAAGAACCGGAAATCAAGAAAACACAGGCAGAATAAACACAAGGGCTAGGCAAGTCAGAGTCAAGAAACAGGCGGAGATAGAGAAACCGGGAAGTGAGAGAAAAGAGCAAACAGAAGGGCTAGATGAAATGGGAAGAAACCGGAAGGCAAAAAGGGTCATACATGGAAATGCAATCAGATACAAATGTTCAGTAGGCTCACGGAAAATGTGAAGGCAATACTGTGCAAAGAACTAAACAAACAGAGAGGTATAAATACAGACATAAACAAAAAGGTACAGGTGATAACAATTAGAACTTGGGGGAGCCACTCCGAGGAAGTGGCTCCGGATTGGTGGATTGGGTGCATGTGGTAGTGTCAGGTGTGTGAGTGGGATTGTGGGAAATGGAATCCAGAGTGTTAGGTGAGCCTGGGAGTGTGACACACACACACACACACACACAAGCTCTCATTTATTTATTCCCTTTTTCATATACTAACTCAATTCCTCATGCCATCAGATTTCTCAACTCTGTGGGACTGGACTGATACTCACTGACTGCTAAACACACCACTCACACTGCAATCTGTGCACAGTGGATAATAAGGCACTATTGTTTTCCAATGTTTACAATGTCTCTCACACACAAGGTTTACATTTATTTATTCACTTTTCATACTACCTCAATATGCACACTCAACTCTGCACCTTATCTTGTTTGTGTCTGCACTTTATGTTGTGTCATTTATTGTCTGCAATGTTGCACTCATTGCACTCTTGCACTTTGTGTTGTAGACTGTAGTCCTGTGAAGTTTACATTGTAGATATGATGTTTAATGTACCACCATGGTTCTGGAGAAATGTTTCATTTTATCTGTGTACTGTACCAACTGTATATAGTTGAAATGACAAATAAAAGAAGCTTAAACTTAACCTGTCTGAAAGCCACCACCATTATCCTTGTACCCAAAACCTCAGCCATCTCAAGCCTGGATGATTCTTGGCCAATTACTCTCATGCCAGTAATCATGAAATGCTTTGGGAGACTGGTGCTGACACATATCAAGGCCTGCATCCCCTCCAGCCATGACCAACACCAGTTTGCCTACACAGCCCACAGATCCATTGATGATGCCATTGCAATAGCACACCACATAGACCTCACTCACCTGGAAAATCACAAGACTTATGTAAGGATGTTGTTTGTTGACTTCAGTTCAGCTTTTAACTCCATCAGACCATACAAACTGGTCAACAAACTGCAAGCACTTGGCATACAAACCTCTCTCTGTTTGTGGATCCTGGATTTCCTGACCAACAGACCCCAGCATGTCAGACTGGGCCATCACACTACCTCCAGTGTCACCCTTAACACCAGTCTCCCCCAGGGTTGTGTCCTTAAGTCCAATTCTCTTCTCCTTATTCACAAGTGACTGCACCTCCAGCTACAGCTCCAACATAGTGTACAAGTTTGTGGATGACAACCATAATAGGTCTGATAACCAGCAACGAGGAGGCATACAGGAAGGAGGTCTGGACACTTCTGCCTGACGCAAGGAAAATTGTCTCAACTTCAGTACAAAGAAAACCATGGAAATAATCATGGACTTCAGGAAAAAAAAAAAAGAAAAACACATCTGTAGAATCAGAGCAGGTGGGTGGAGCACAGAAGCACGGCAGGCCAGAACTGAGTTCTCACAAACTTTATATATATATAGCTTTTCAGCTCACTAACTCTCTCACACACACATATCTGGTTGGGAGAGAGCTCCCTTTCTCTGCTCCCTCTCTCCTTTTATAGGGCGTGGTCACTGGAGGAGACACACAAACACAGGTTAATTCTCATCAGGTGCAGGGTGCAGTGATACTACCACTTACCTTCCCTGACTACGCCCTCCATTCATAGACCGATGCTTGACCACGCCCCTGCTGCCACACATGGATAAGATATAATAGTGAATTTAGAGCTGACACTGAAATAAAAAAAAAAGACAAAGCAAACATTGTGGAATCAAAGAACAAATTACACAAAGGCAACTGTGAGATTTGTGTGGTTTGAACGAAGTTGCTGGCTTACAGCAAGCACATCTTTCCTGTTTTTTGTTTTCAGTATTTGGAAGAGACACAGCATGACTATGTACTATAGCAATCATGAATGGTGCTGGCTGTGTTTTCAATGAGTGTGTTACTATGTGTATGCGTAAAAACCTATGATGAGACCTCGTGTTATAATCCTCAACCCTAAATGTGACAGAATAGAAACAGTGAGTTACTGATAAGGAGTGTGGGAGCTTAAGGGATTAAAATAGGTATTTTAAGCTTCAGGTCTGCTTTTATGAAATCTGGCAGAAAATAACTATAATCATTTGAGCAAATTGTATTTTTATGTATTATATTTTTGGGAAATAACAGTGATTGATTAAATGCTTCATAATTTCATACCTTGTTTAACCCTGCTGCTATGTCAAAAAGATACCCAGCTATCTTTTTCAAGTAGCAATGAAAACTCAGGAGATAGGTCTGAATTCATGTGCAGGAGATTTTATTCCCCCCCCCCCCCCACACACACACACACACAAGAAAAAAAGACAGATACTAAGAGGTAGACCACAAAGGAACTGGATTAGGAACAGGACAAAAGTAGGTCTGTAGATAAATTTGGTTTAATGCTTTGCCAAGACAGAGACACAAAAGAGTATTTCAGTTACGTGATTTTTCTTAGCCGTTCTACCAGAAGTGAAACTGGTGGTCTAAATGACTGCAAACAACTAGCGATAACTTAGCATACGCTCGTAATCTAGAAGCCGCTGCTGGCTTTAGATATATTCAGAAGATTGCTTTGTGCAATGGAATCGACCCCTACAGTCTGGGAAAGAAGGATTTGTCATACGATCTCAAAAACTACCCTTTAGTCGAGTTCCCCGACATCTTGAACGATCTGGTGTTGCAGACGTCCTTCTACACCGCAGAACATATGAAAGCATGGAAGAGTACGGAGGCTTACAACTTTTTTGTACGTGGCTGGATAAAGGACCTCGGGATTAAGTCGCTGTTGAATGAATCCTGTATTGTTTTTGTCCATGTATGTATGTTGTTGTTTTTTTAAGCTTTTCGTTCGCATCTTTACAACGAAGCGCTGCAAGTTGAAGTGTAAACAAACAACAGTTGGCTTGATTCTCACTTGTGTTGGCTCTTAT
>JAODXR010000025.1:21484652-21498091 GCA_028877395.1 Cathorops festae
CCCCCCCCCCCCCCCCCACCTCGGCGCAGACACCATCAGGTTTAAAAAAAATCCTTCCACAGGAGTTTTTGAAAAAATCTGCCCATGTGAAAATGCAAAACCAATCTGAGAAAGTTAAACCTGAGCACGCCAGCACAACGAGGATGTATCTTATGCTGTTATGTCTAATGTCTCAAGACTAACTCTAAAAGCATGCATTTTGAGCAGCAGAGAAGGCGAAATGGGGAAGAACACCAACATAACCAATAGCTCTAAAATAAAAATAACACCCCCCCCCCCAAAAAAAAAATATATATATATATAATATATATATTCATATGTATGTACTGATGGGATGAAACTACTGCTGAAGGTTACACTTGAATACAAAGTGTTCACCCATGTCTTATTGAAAATCCGTTTGTACTGCCAGAGCAGTAGATTCGGGAACAGTACACATCATATTCTGCAGCCTCTACACATGGGAGTAATACATGCACATGTTATTAAATAAGAAGTTACAGGTTACGTAGGTAATAACCTGGTCAACAACCGTAATAAAAGGAGATCCATCTCATTCGTATAAAATTTCAAAACCTCAATGGGCATGTGCAGGTTGCCCATTTTTGAAAATTTTTATTTTCAGGTGACCCAGCCCATAATAGTAACTTGGAGTACTTGGAATACTTTTACATAACCACAAAACAGTCTACTATGTTAATAACTGGAAACAAAACGGATTAAACAAACTGACTCATGAAACATTCACTGAAAGTTATTAACCAGCTGTCACTGTAACCCACTGACAAAGGAGAAGCTGCACAGAATTTCCATTTTTAACCATACAGTTTACATAGGTACTGTGGCAATCCTATACCATATATTGTTAAATGATGTAGGTCTGCCAGATAAGGGAAAGTGTCTATGTGCCCATGAATCAAGTGCGTTAGTATTAGTTGTCACTCGGTATGTTTATAACTTCATTAAAATGTATTCATCATAAACAAAAAAAAAATACCGGAACAAATATAAACATGACAGGAAATCTTATCGAACAAAACTGCAAAATAAACGATTGGACAAGTAACTTGACAAGTAGCTTGGTCCATTCACTGATATGGCTCAGGGCATGGTTAAGAATTTTACTACAACTAGCCAATAGAGGGCACCATAGACACTTTGTATGAACATACTGCATCAATCACTGTAATGTCAACCATTACAGAATTACACATTTCATTGAATATTACAAGAGTCAACTCATTTGATTCACAATTATGACTCACTTTACTGCTTCAATTTCTTTTGAACTATTTTTTTGTTTTTTAATTCAATCAAACACAAAATAAACTAGATTTTTAATTTATTTGATTTGCCAGTTACAGCAGTTATGGTGACATCTACCTGCTAGAATTTCCATGCTTGTCAAACGATTTGCACAGTTCACTTAAGTGTATTTCAAAATAAATGATAAATTAATGAATCGCCCTCAAGTGCATATAACAAATAATGTGAATATGATGAACATTTTAATTTAATCTTTAAAGCGTGATTAAGTCGTGCTTCTCTTAAGCATCTAAGTAATGACACATCCTCTTGATCCAGTGAGGCAAATGAAAGCATACAAAAATAAAATTCTCCTCTCATAGAAAAAAAAAACAACATAAAAAACTACCAACAGTATTTTGCAGGAAACAAATAAAAATACTTTATATTTACACCACTGTAAAGTGACTATAACAACTTTCATGTGTTACACAGGTTCATATGTGCATATTCGTACTGGGCTCATTAACATTTACTGTGCAACATCATTTTCTGTACTTCCCTCCTTCAGAATCAGTTATGGGTGTAAAAAACAGGTTCCTCTTGACACAAATGCCATTCTGACTTGGGCAACTGCAAGGAAGCTCCCTTCATGGCAGGCACTCTTGTCAGACACGTTGTATAGAGATTGGATGTGTTGAGTTGGTTGTTTATTAAACTTTTAGGCAGATGGCCCTTGTGTGCTTGAGTCTCAAATCCCAGCGTGGAATCTTTAGAAAAATCCACAAAGTTTTTCTTCTTAGATTTTCTTATCTGTTTCTCGAGATGAAATGGAGTCCTGTCCCCTTTACAGGAGAACGAAAGGGATGTCTTTTTGTGGCGTTGAGGGATTTGGGGATAAGTTCCCTTAGCATCCATATCCAGTGCCTCCTCAGTTTTAGGGCTGAGTGGTAAGCAGATTTTAGGACTTGCCCAAGGTTCAATTTTCGGTTGTTCTTTGCTGTCTGAAGCTGGCAGGTATGACCTTGTGATTGCCGTTATCTCACTGTTTTCTGTCTCTTTTACCTTATTGAAGTGCTTGTTTTCATGTATGCTCAGCAGCATTGCAGACTTACACACTTTAGGGCAGTACCGACAACTATGCTCCATACTGAACCTCTCAAGATGTTTTGCTTCATGGCTCTTTTTGGTGGCAAGGTAGAGGAACCGCTGTGGGCAGTATGAGCAGCGGTAGCGTTTTTCACTACTCAAGCTATGGGTCACTGTTGGGTTAAAGCATAAGCCATCCTCAGTGCAACTTTGGCAGACAAAGTCCTCGGTGAATGGGACATCTGTTTTGGGAAGCTCTTCGAGAGGACACTGCTTACCACAAGTCTTGCAGTGAGGCTGATGGCAGTTGATGATATGCATGCTGAGGGAGGTTGAACTTGCGAAGGAGGTGCTACAGAAATGGCAGGTAAAATTCTCTTTTGGACTATGACTTCTAAGTTCCATCTTTGGCTCGGCTCTCTCTTCTGTGACTCTTTTCTCAAGACCACAGTCCATTTCCATGAAGTCATCATCTGGTTCAGGAGACAATGGCTTTGTATAATACTGAGAAGCCTTTAACCTTTTCCGCTTGGATCTGAATCTTTTGCCCTTTTTAGGTTTGTATGTGTAATAAGGGCGCCACAGTTTGTCATTTTCAGGATCATTCACATCATCGTATGGTTCATCTTCTCTGACTGAGCTTGAAACTTCTGTCCGTAAGCGTAGGTTTGGTAATCCTATATCATCCTCTGCTGCATTACCTTTTTCATTATCTTGCTTCCAGTTTCTTCTCTTTTTCCTCTTTGGAAACAGCTTTGAACCTTGTATCTTGCGACGAATAATGGCCTCATTGCCAATTTTGACAGTTATCTGGCACAGTGGCAAGACTTGGTTGTTCACTGATGGACCAGGACAAGCTGGCTTGGCAATGTATGTTTCTGTCTTTCCATCAGGGCGAAGGTTCTGTGTCAGGGTCTCTGGCTGTGGCTGAAGCAGCTGATTAGCCATTACTTCAATAGTTTGTGCAGCTGCTGATAATTCACTAAGCTTGCTCAGTCCCTCAAATGAGCACACAGGTGGTATGTTGAGGAATGGCAGAACATCTCTGCTTGTGTTACTACTGCATTGTGTGGAAGACGAGTCATTTCTGTTCATTACTGTAGACAGCCTTGTGTTTTCCTCCGTCAAAGACGGGGTGTATCCACAACCAAAAACAGGTGACACAGTGGCCTGAAAGCCTGCCAATCCACTATTAGTGGGGTTAAAGCCTCTCTTTTCAATACGAGTCAAATTCTTATCAGAAGACAAAGGAGTTTCTACACTTTCATCACAAGGCTTCTCAAAAGTAATGTGAGGCATTTCTGAAGCCACCATCTTTGGAGTTGCCATAAAGGTTACAGGCATTGAGAATAATGATTGACCACTAGTGGTGCTCTCTGGGTTACAAATAGGAGCTGTGCCTTTAAGTGGAGCAGCTTGCGAGTTATCATCTAGCGGGGCAGTGAAAGAATGCTCATGGCTACCCATCACTTCAGAGTATGTCTTGTATCTTTTCTTCTTGAACTTCATTGGTAAAAGCCTGTAGAGTTTTATGGGGTATACACTTCCCTTGAAACCACCATTAGCAGATTTTTTATTCACTGCCAGACGTGGATCAATGCCATGGAATGACTTCTGATGGTTTTTTAAGATGTAGTACGTCAAGAAGGTCTCCAAGCAGAAGATGCACTGATAGCGCCGCTCTCCTGTGTGCCAGATCTCATGTTTGGTACGGTATTCTGCCAAAGCAAAAACTTTATTGCAGTAGTGACAAGGATAGGCTCTTTGCCATGAATGCACATTCTCATGTCTTTTTAAGCTAGACAGAGTTACATAGGCTCGTTTGCACACACTGCATTTATAAGCCCGCTGACTGTTTGATTTGGTAACTCCTTCTTGAAGTGCTTCCAAGGAGCCTGATAATGTACTATCAAGTTCTGGAGGATCTTGAAGATCAGAACTTGGGAAAGATGCATCATCTAGCATGGGTGTGCTACTTGCATCTAGACTGGCTGAAGCCTCTTTGCCATTCAGCTCCAGCTGTGGTAGAGCTTTCACACACACTTGTTCATGATTGCGCAATCGTTTCAAGTGAATGAACTTTTTATAGCAGTACTTGCAAAACAGATGACTGACAAATCTCCTCTTGTGGCTTTGCACATGGACAGCAAGGAGTGTTGAACTGCTGAAGGCCTCAGGACATTGCTGGCAACGGTAAGTTGTAGATGTTGGTACATCTTCAGGAATTAAGGAAGGTGGATCATCGTCATCCTGTGGGGGCAAAATCTCAGGTGGGGGCAACAAGTCTGGGGCAGAACACAAGGCTGAATTTGAGCTTGAAGACTGCAGCGTCGATGTGGAGTCAGGGGGACTGTTTTGTACAACAGAACTGCTAACAGGACTCTGAACAAGTTCACTAGTTTCACTGGATATGGGTGCCAAACCTTTGCAAAGTCGATGGCGCTTTTTAATGGGACCAAGCTTATGGTTAGTCAGAGTCTTGCAAGGTAGCACTACAGGCTTTATAACCTCTTTATCATATTGTTGTACCTTCTCTTTTAACTCCGAAATTTGAAGGCCTTGGCTTACGGCATATGAGTGTTCAAATACGGCATCAACAGAATCACTTTCAACAGATGGTATTCCTGACAGTGGTTGGTGAGACATGTCTGGTGATTGGTGGCCATTACTACGCAAATCCACTGAAGTAAATGGGTTGTTAACTTCTGGCACTTCTGTGATGGAGAAAGCATTAGTTATTCGTGGACCTTTGGAGCACTCTTGCTCCTCAATCCGTGGTGCCTCCTTTTTCAAACTGCAGCAAATAGACATTTTTGTCTGATTAGATGAACTTTCTGATTTAGCAATGGTTTGGCTTTGTGCCATTCCAGAGTCTTGTCTTTCATTCTCAAGAAGCTTCTCCAGAAAGGGGATCCCTAATTTTTTCCCTGCAACTATTAAGGACTTATTGTCCCCTTTATTTGCTAAATCCACTTTGGAGGAATAAATGAAATTAAGGATGCTGGCAAATACTTCTGACTTCAAATCTGGAATTTCCAGCACCTGACTGGAACCGCAAGTATCAGAGGCTGTGAAAGCGTTACGGAAATATCCACTAGTTGCAGCCAAGACATTTCTGTGAGCACGGAATTTGATGTCCTCCACAACAATGGTAACATCACAGAACAGGCCAAGTGAGCGTTGCTCACATAGCCGAGAAAGGACGGCGTGGGAGTGCAAGTTGTCCACCATCCCATTACAGCTGGAATGGACCACCATCATCTACAAGTAGGGATTAAAGAGAAAACAATTTCATTAAGACACAATGTTAATGGGCAGAGTTATCTCACCAGTAAAAATTCTGTGTTAGTGATTGTAATGTTAGTTTCAAACTCGGAACTGCAACAGAGTTGTTGTTGTTGGGTCCTTGAACAATGCTTCTCAACTTGTAAAACTTATTGGACTATGTGAAAATGTCATGATGTACACAGTGTTCTAAAGTAAAATTTCACACATTTTTCTTTTTCGAGACATGCAGATAGTGACTTTAACATGGTCATATTTTTCCCCACTGACCATGGTTTCAACATGCAGGATAATAAACACTTGCTGACCTCTTTGTTATTTATACTATAGAAGAAAAAATGCATACAACATACAGTGAGGTCCACATAAAAGAACTGACACCCACAGGGTGAAGGCTGCAAGTCTAATTCTACTTAGATGTGTTCTTCCATATTCAGCCCAATTTTATGTAGGCTGCATTAAACAGAAAGATATTGAAGCTAGCATGTGGCCAATCACAATACATAGTATTAAGCTAGCAGTATGTTTAAAATGGAAAGAGACCTCTAGACTCTTAGCAAAAAGACACTATGATTTTTGTTTGTATTATATGGTGCAAGCTTCCAAACAGAACTGCTAACCACAATACCTTTAGTTCTGAGACCTCCCCTGTCTAAATACCACACAGTTGTGGATGAAGGAAAACATGTTACGTCCTCTGTTTTTATCATTTTATTTTTGCTTTGGAAAATATATGAACACTACAACTAGCATCTCTGACACATTTGTGCTTCTTTCCCCATTAACGTGTGTTTTTGTATTTGGTCAGTCTGCTATGTAAAAGCCTCACAAAATGAAACCTTATATACTCTGTGCTTTTTAAAGTCTAATAGCATAGTTATAACTGCAAAATGTATTTTATGATTTAAGATGAATGTCATGCATCACATTCAAAGATGTTAAATATAAAGAGTTTCTCTCATCAGCAGTTAAAAAGTATTCTTCCTTGGGCAGCTTACTACCAACACTTTGACTGCTCCCTGCACCATGTTGCCATACTATGCCAATTCCTTAGCATTAGGACAAGCACCTGTTCCCTGGTTGATGCATGACTAAATTTTCCTCTTTGAGATTTAACTGTTCAGTATTGTCTATTTGGTGTTACTGGTGGTACTCTCACTGTGTTACGATGGTAAGGAATGCAGCGAGTTTAGGGAGCAGAAGGGACCAGTGGTCAATTCAGCTGAGGTAATTTTCTATCCTGCCTTGTTTGTGGATGTTTGTACTGGTTAAAATGGGTCTTTTAATATAGTAGCCTGATAAGGTCAAACACCAGTGAGTCATGCAGGAGTTAGTTATCTGCTTCAAAACCTGAGTATTTGATTAAAGCCTTAGAAAAAGGAAACTGTGAGACTGAGGTGGTTGGTGTGGGAGTTACTAACTGGGTGAATTTGTTTGAGCAGGTCACCAGAACTAAGACAGGCCCCACTCTAGAGGGTAATCAGGCAGATTTTGAGTCCGAGTTGCCCCTTCTGATAATCATGGAGACCCTCCCGATTCAAGGCTGGTCAGACGTGATTATCTGCTCAAAGGGTTTACAGCTCTTAAGGTCACCAACTGGATCAGAGTCTCCCCAATTTAGAATCATAAATATCAAACATGTTTGATATTTATGACTAGAAATCATGGGGGCAAGGACTGCTGGAGGAATAGCACCTTTCTGGTTGGCCATTTAACATCTAGGTGTCCCAGAGTGGTCTCCCCATATCCAGTGTTGTGTGAAGCGCAAAATAGGCCACCTAAACATCATGGCTCACCATCTAGCCTCTTATATGGCGAAGACCATCTGCTGTGCTGCCACGTTGGTGCCCCTGGTTTTTGCAGAATGTGGTGGATCTAGGGGAGTAAACCCTGAAGAGGAAAAAAAAAATCAGGGTCAGTCCCTGCTTGAATCAGCCCACTGGCCCTTCAAACAATCAGCCTCTTTGAACAAAATGTGGTGATGTGTTATCTCGTGTTTCCACTCCATAGTCGACTCATTGAGGAATGCAAGCACGGAAGAGGGCAGCCTGCTTGCCCACTGCCTGGAGCTAGCAACCCCTTGCTGTGGAAACCTTTACCCGCTATGGACCCAAAAACATCAAATAAACAGAAATTGTGTAATGTGAAAGGAACAGTGATGGAATATTGAGCTGAGAGTGAGCTGACTGGAAAACATCATGTTTAGCATGGCATCTCTTAGGCACCTACAACAGAATGTATAAAAACAACTACATTTCTAAATGATCATGGGTTTCACTCTCTCCTCCACCTGTGTACACAACAACGTGAGCTTGTAGCAGTATCTCACTAGCTACTACTAGCTCACCTCCAGCTCATGCTGCACAAAATGGATAAAGGTGAGTGTCCATACAGCATTTTCCCCCTCCACCTGAGCACCAGCATCTCAGTTGTTCCCAAAGAAGAGAGAGTGTGCACTGCACTCTGTACCTCCCCCTCAGAGTGTTCTGCTATTTTTTGTTCAGCCACTTTGAGCGGTTCAAACTCTGAACTTTATAAAGCAAGTTTCTGTGAGATCCCAAGTCCCTGGAATCGCAAACTGAAATCGTTCAATATAATTGCCAAGTGTGTGGTCCTGCATCTCGATTGAATCGTTTGGTGTGTGGGTTCTTGTGATTAAAATATTAAAAATTGGTTAAATCCTTAATCGTGTCTGTGGTATCCCATGTTTTTAAAACTGGTTAAGAGTTGAAAATCCTCTAGTGTATACTAGGCCTAAGGGAGCAGAAAAGGATGGTTAGACATTAACTCTCATTCCACACCTTACAATGATGACCCAACAAGTTTTGATCAGAGGACTTGAAAGACAACTACGTTGCAGAAAATGTAGCCATGCCAATCCATGGTAGCCATGTCAATTCATCCACGCCCTCACTTATGAGACTTGCAAAACAGTGGCAAATGCCACCAAGAAGGCTGAGGCTACCTCAACAATGACCAATTTATGAGTGAAGTTATGAATGAATGAGCAGAGTCTCATCATAGAGGACCTTGTGTTTCCCTGTGTTGTTAGAAACAACATGTACCCTCAACTGACAATACTGTAGGTGAGTTGATGCAGTACACCTGACACCAGGCAGAAGTACTGGCCTCACACGTGACTCTGTTTAAATACTAGCGGACCTCCCCTTCCTGGCAGGCTGCAGCATATCTTTGGTTATATGGTCACACGCAGTTACATTAGCACAACCAAACAATTTACCTCACCCAGCCAGGTATAGAAGAACTGTCCAGGTCAATTGCACACAATGTAAAGTCTGCAGCTTCAACATGACATTATTTATTTTGTTACAGATCCCATTGCAACATGGCTGGTCTTAACTGGACTTACTGTTAGTCTCCCAGTACCTATTAGGTTTCCCAGGTGTAACAAGATGCTGAATAGGTTTGGGACCAGAACTTTTTACTTGCCAGAGATGTACTACTGGTGACTGAGGAACAGTTTGAGGATATTTTTTACCACTAACCCTAAATGAACTAGCCTGACTTAAAACCATTACATGATGAAACACAGACTACTCATCCAACATTTTGTAGACAGCAAAGTGGAAAAAGATACAACTCAGCCATTAGAGTCCTCAAGCCAATTATTCAATCCCATAGTGATGGTAGTCATAGCAAATGGAACCTTCTGGTTCTGTAATGACTTGTGGCAGTTAAAGAAGGGGTCAGAGACTGATACCATCCCCATCTCCTGGGCAGATGAACTAGACGAGTAGCTTGGTAGGTAATTTCAAGCTTGGACCTGACTAAAAGATACTGGCAGGTGATGTTTGCCTGTAAGGCTGCACCATGTCCATTTTTTTCTCAAAACAACAAAAAGGTTTTGGGCTGGCCTGGTTAAAGTCCTGACTTGAACCCCATTAAGATGCTGTGGCAAGATTTAAGTGGGAAGTTTATGCTTGAAAGCCCTCCAGCGTGGCTTTATTATTGTCAGGGATGGGATGGAGATGGATGTATGTGCAGAAGACAATTTATTAAATAAAAGTGATGACAGGGAAACAACCCAAAATGGCAGGCAGAGATCAAAAACAGTGCCCAACCTTTTGCTTGGTTACTGTTTTTTAACTCTGCCTGCCATTTTGGGTTGTTTCCCTGTCATCACTTTTATTTAATAAATTGTCTTCTGACAATAAAAATAAAAGCCTATCAAAGACAGACAAAAGCAGAATCAAAAACCAGGAGATCAATCAAGAAAATAAGGCTCTGTAATGCATCCATAACAACTCAGTACTTCACACTGAGCATGCGTGAACACAGTCTTTATACAGTCATGCTGATGCGCCTTAATCCTGTGCAGGTGTGCATAGTGAATGACGCGCGTGTGAGAGTCTGCTTGGCACACGTGCAGTCCCGAGTATGCCCAAGAGTCCGTCTGGTGCATGTGCTATGGCGCGCAGGTGTGACAGAACCCCCCCAAGAGCTCCCTCCAGGAGTGTAAATCCATCTTTCCTGGACCCAGGGATGAGGTCCTGATGCTGGATGGCATGCCAATGGCGCATTGCTCTGAGCCGACTTGGCATCGGATACTTGGCTCAGGTGGGGGCTTGGGCTCAGGACAGGACTTGGACATGAGCTCTGAACATGAATTGGACTCTGGACTGGATATGGGCTTGAGCTCTGGACTGGATGCAAGCATAGGTTCAAACTCTGGACAGGACATGGGCTTACATCATGGACTGGTCATGGGCTCCGGGCTGGACATCGGGTCAAGTTCTAGACTGGACTTGGGCTCGAGCTCTGGATATTACTTTGACTCTGGGCTGGACTCAGGTTTGGACTTGAACTCTGTCTGCACATCGTTCCAGTCCTGGTCAGGACCCAGCAGTGAGGCAATGATGTTTTCATGGCTGGGCAGCAGCGGAGTGATGACGTCTTCATAGCTGGGCGGCAGAGCAGAGGCTGCCCTGTCATCCTATGGCACCAGTTCTGGAACTGGTGCTGGCATGGGTTCTTGCACTGGAGCTGGCACTGGCACCAACTCTGACATTGGCTCTAACACTGGTTCTGGTACTGGCTCTTGCATTGGCTCTGACTCTGGCATTGGCTCTGGCACTGGCTCTTGCACTGGAGCTGGCTCTGGCTCTAGCAGTGGCTCTGGCACGTGCTCTGGAGCAGGCTTCGGCTCTTGTACTGGTTCAAGCTCTGGCTCTGGGATTGACTGTAGGATGGGCTGTGGGACTGGCTCTGGAGCAACGGCCTCTAGGAGGAGCTCAGGAGCAACTGTTTCCTCTGCTGTCACCGTGTCAGCCACTGGGAGGAGCTCTGGAGCAACGGCCTCCTCTGCTGCCACTGTGTTGGCCTCAGATGTGATCGCCCCATCCCAAAAAATTTTATGGGGGTCCTCCTTCTCCAATGCCTCATAAATGTACCAGAGCACGATCTGAAAAGCTGCGAGCTCCGAAGGCATGGGTGTTCTATTCTCATGAGGTACTTGGCCCATCGACATGCTTGTCCCGTGAGCCAAGACATCATGTAGCTTGCGCAGACACGTTCTGGAAGCTTGGGCTCTTCAAGATCCGCATAAAAAAAGGCACACTGCAGGCTGAATCCCCTAGGGTGATACACTCCATCACAGGGTGCGGAGGTGGCTATTCCAGTACGCTGCCAGAAAAACAAGGCGAGGGGCTACAGGCTACAGGTATGAAAAAACAGAAGTGGCGTGGAATGGCATGCTGAAATATTTCTGCTACATCCATAGTTTGGGTGAAGTATTCTGTCAGGGATGGGATGGAGACGGATGTATGTGCAAAAGATAGTTTATTTAAAAAAATGATGACGGCAAACAATCCAAAATGGCAAGCAGAGATCAAAAATGGTAAACAAGCAAAAGGTCGGGCAAGGCACAAACAGACTGTCAAAGACACAGACAAAATCAGAATCAAAAACCAGGAACAGGAAACCAGATCAATCAAGAAAATAAGGTTTGGTAATGCGTCTGTAACAACTCAATACTTCACAATGACCGTGTGTTAACACAGTCTTTATATAGGTGCGCTGAGGTGCCTTAATCCTGTGCAGGTGTGCATAGTTAATGGCACACGTGCGAGAGCCTTCTCAGCACACGCGCAGTCCGGAACACGCCCAAGAGTCCATCTGGTGCACAGGTGCAATTATCAGAAGCAGTTGTTGCCGTTAAAGGCGGAACAACCAGTTAAGTTTAGAGGGACAATTAAATTATCAATTCAATAAGTAAATGTTCTCCTTGCCTTATATTACATTTTATGCAAAGCTAACAGACATTTTCAACAAGGGTGCCCAAACTTTTGCATGCCACTCTATGCTCATTTTGAATTTGATGTCAGCAACATGTTTCAAAAAAGTTGGGATGGGACACATTTATTACCTCTTCTTTTAACAAACACGCTGTTAATGTTTGGGAACCAAGGAGACCAAGGCTTCTTGAGGCTTCATAATGTGCCAAAAGTTTTCAATGGGAGACAGGCCTGGATTGCAGGCAGGCCAGTTTGGCACGCAGACTCTTTTACTACAGAGCCATGCAGTTGTAATACATAGAATATGGTTTGGCATCATCTTGCTAAATTAAGCAAGGCCTTCCCTGAAAAAGATGTCATCTCCATAACCTGTATGTGTCATTCAGCATTAATATGCCGTCCCAGATGTGCAGGCTCCCCATTCAATGTGCATTAATGCCCCCCATACCATTACATATGCTTGCTTTTGATGGTCCCTCTTCTCTTTAGCCCAGAGAACGTGGTGTCCATGATTTCCAAAAACAATGTCGATTCAGCACACCACAAGACAGTTTTCCACTTCACCTCAGTCCATCAATTTGGGCCCAGAGAAGGTGTTGTTTCTGGATATTATTTATAATGTATATGGTTTTAACTTGCATTTGTGGACAAAGTGATGAACTGTGTTCACAGTTGATGGTTTTTGGAAATGTTCCTAAGCCCATACAGAATTGTGTCCGTTTTTAATGCAGTGTCCCCTGAGGGCCTGAAGATCACAGGCATCCAATATTGGTTTTCAGCATTGTCCCTTCTGTACAGAGATTTCTCCAGATTCTCTGAATCTTTTAATGATATTCTATATGGTTGATGATGTGATCTCTAAAGTCTTTGCAATTTTACATTGAGGAATATCATTCTTAAAAATTGTTTAACTGTTTGCCCTCACAGTCTTTCATAGAGTGGTGAACCCCTCCCTATCTGTACTTCTGAGAGACTTGGCCTGTCTGGGATGCTCTTTTTATATACAATCATGTTACTGACCTGTTGCCAATTAACTTAAAAAAAATTAACATTACACAACTTTTCCAGTCTTTTTTTTGCCCCATCCCAACTTTTTGAAGCATGTTTCTGGCACAAAATTAAAAATGAGCACATATTTTAAAAAAAAACAAAAAAACAATGAGTTCTCAGTTTCAGCATTTCATATGTTGTCCTTGCACTATTTTCAATGAAACCTACCCTGGCGGAAAATAAATGTATTTTATTGTATTTGAAGTATATTCATATTTTCAATAGTATATTGAAAAGGTTTTTCATATATGAAAATGAAAATATACTATTTTTCAACAGTATATTGAAAATGTACTTACACAAATTGTACTTTTTGTAAACATATAAAAAGTATACTAACATCATGCTTTCATGTTAACACTTTTAACACACTTTAAAATAATTATACTATATTACACTTTATAGAAATATTATACTAAAATATACTTTAAGTGAAAGTTGTGTAATTTCTAAATACTATATTATAAGGTACTTATAATACAAACAAAGTACACTTTAATTTGACTAATTAAGCAT
>JAODXR010000025.1:22388715-22398762 GCA_028877395.1 Cathorops festae
GCGTTTCAGACACCCGGACGGACGGACGGACGGACAGACATACCCTCTTATAGAGATGCTTGGACGCATCTAAAAATAAAATATTGCTGCACACGTTGAAGGATCTCAGCTTTCTTAGGAAGAAGAGTCTACTCATCCCTTTCTTGTATACAGCTTCTGTGTTGTATTTCCAGTCCAGTCTGTTGTTGATGGTCACACTCAGGTACTTGTAGTCTTCCACCACCTCCACATCCTCTCCTAGAATGTGCAGAGGTTGTGAAGTCATCCTCTTCTTCCTGAAGTTAATCACTATCTCTCTGGTCTTGTTGACATTCGGCTGCAGGTGATTCTGTCCAGCCCACTCCACAAAGTTGTCTACCAGGGCTCAGTACTCCCCCTACCATCCCCCACTTATACATTCAGCAACAGCCAAGTTATCAGATAATTTCTGCAGGTGGCATGACCCTGAGTTGTACTGGAAGTCAGTAGTACACAAGGTGAAAAGGAAAGGAGACAGCACAGTCTCCTTTGTCTCCTGTGGAGCTCCAATACCATCATGTCAGACAGAACACAACCCAGACAGACAAACTGTGGCCTGTATGTCAGATAGTCAGTTATCCAAGAGACAATGGAGGTGTCGACACCCATCACCCACAGCTTCTCCCCCAGTAGCAGTGGCTGAATGGTGTTAAAAGCTGTGGAGAAATCAAAGAATGTTATTCACACAGTGTTGCCACCACCATCCAAGTGTGAATGAGCTCACTACAGCAGATAGATGACGGCATCATCAACCACCAAATGGAGCTGATAGGTAAACTGTAGAGGGTCCAGCAACATATTCATCTGCAGCCTCAGACCAGTCTCTCCAGCGCCTTCATCACATGAGATGTGATGGCAACTGGCTGATAGTCCTTAAGGTCTGATGGAATCGACTTATTTGGGACCAGAACCAGGCAGACTGGTATTTTGTCCTGACTCAAGATCAGGTTGTAAAGGTGTTGCAGGACAGGAGACAGCTGGCTGCCACAGGTCCTTGGAATCCTGGAGCTGATACCATCAGGTCCTGCAGCCTTTCGCTGGTGGAGTCTCTCCAGCTGTCTTCTAACCTGACCTGTCATCACAGTCATGTGGAGGAGGGTGCTGGTGTCTTCAGTGGAGGAGGAGAGTTCCTGCACAGGAGAACTCACCACAGGGGAGGGAGGGGGAAGGGTGGAAGCATTTGGGCCAGTGGGGGTGTGTGGGGGTCTGGGTGTGTGGAGGAGATGACAGAGGACTGTGAGCCAAACCTTTTGAAGAAACAGTTCAGCTCATTTGCTCTCTCCTGGCTGTCTTGTCTCTCACCTTAAACCCAGTGACCTGCTTCATTCCAGTCCACACATCCCTCACATTGTTCTGTTGGAGTTTAACCACCAGCTTCTCTGTGGGTGTCTCTACACCCCCTCAGTTTCTCCTGGAGTTCATGCTGCACTCTCCTCTGTTCTTCTCTGTCTCCAGACCTGAACACCTTCTTATTATTAATTAGAAGTGCTTTCAGGTCACTGGTGAGCCATGGCTTGTTGGTAAGGAAGCAGTGTACAGTCCGGGTTGGTATGGTGGTGTGTTCACAGAATCTGATGTATTGGGTGATGCAGTCTGTCATGTCATTGATCATTGATATCCTCCCCATGTGGCTTACAGAGTACATCCCAGTCTGTTGACTCAAAGCAGTCCTGCAGTGCCTCAGCAGCCTCCTGAGTCCAGATCTTTATAGTCCTTGTGTGAACAGGTTGCTGCTGAACAAGAGGGACATTCTTAGGGGTTAGTAGGACCAGGCTGTGATCAGATCTGCCAAGGGGGGTAAGGGCTGTGGCACTGTCTGCATCGTTAGCATTTGTATACAGAAGCTCCAGGGTTTTATTGTCTCTAGTGGGACAGTCAACATACTGTTGATAAGTTGGTAGTGTTTTGTCCAGTGTAGCATGACTAAAATCTCTGGTGATAATCATAAAGTCATTGGGATGTTGAGTCTGTACCTTAGTAACATTGGGGCTGATGACCTTACAGGCTACTGCTCCATCAGCTGATGGAGGAATGTAAACCGCAGTGACAATGGTGGATGTGAATTCCCGAGGCAGATAATAGGGATGCATCCTCACAGCAAGTAGTTCGATGTCCAGGTTACAGAGACATTCCCTTCACATGCACATGTCTATGATTATACTATGTCTCACTCACATACTGTACAGTGCAATCCCTCCTCCCTTCTTACTGCTGCTAGTAATGTCCCTGTCTGCCTGAACAGTCCTGAAGCTGAGTACTGCCATGCTGTAGTCTAGGATATGCAAGTCCAGCCACATGTCAATAAAATACAAATCACTGCACTTGTGGTATTCCCACTGGGTCTTTATCAGCATGCCGAGTTCATCAATCTTATTCTCTAGAGACCTCACATTCTCTGTGATAATCACTGTAACAACGGGTCTGTATCTCCTCTTCTTTGCTTTCAGCTGAGCTCCAGCTCTGTAACCCCAGCATCTCTTCCACAGCTCCTCTGGGATCTCAGGTCTCTTTCCAAGCAACAGCACAAGTTTACACAGCTCAATCAGCTGGTCGTGTGTGTAAACAATGCTCACACTGTTACGTCTGTTACCCTCCATCGCCAGGAGTGACAAAAATACTACAAAAACTGAGAGAAAAATTCTGAAACAGAAAGTAGCCATTGTCTCACAGAATATGTGATATGTGGCTATAAGGATCATACACAAATGCAGACAGATAAAATGAAAATAACACACTGGAGCTGCTGAAACCTTATCCAGAGCAACATACTCAGAGCAGCCTGGAGAGCAATTGAGGGTTAGATGTCTTTCTCAAGGGAATTGAACCAGCAACCTTTTGGTCCTAAAGCTGCTTCCCTAACCATTAGGCCATGGTTTACCATGGGAGGGTAATAAACTAAGCTGAGCAGTTCTTTGTTGTTCTGTCATCCCCATCTATGAAAAACAGGGAGCACTGCAGCAGAAATCCCTTATGCTCACCTGAGAATATGTCAGGATGGGAGATAAGTATGCTGGAGTTCATAACCGACACAGGGTGAGTTAGGCCTGCCTATGACACAGCATTGGCGAGTTGGGTAATGCAGATTTCAAGTTCATCCAGACATTGCTGCTGTACTTCTCACATGTGATCCTGTGTGGACAAGGCAGCATACCTGCTCTCTTCTGCTACATCCATGATAAAGGTGAAGTAATCTGTCAGGTATGCAGGTGACAGATGAATGTAAAAGTAAAAAGGATTTTAATCAGGCAAACTGCTGGACAAATCCAAGTTGTTAGGCAAAAGGCAAAGTCAAAAGTAGGCAATGGCCAGGCAGGGTGCAAACAGGATATTAAAGCCAGAGGGAAAGAACAAAATCCAAAAACAAAGTCAAAACCAGAATAATAGTGCAGGATATCAAAGGCTTGGTAAAGTCAGACTAACAATAACTGAGCACTTCCTTTGCAATGAGCTTGAGCTTCTTTTAGGGACGCTCCCACTCGAAGTGATTTGGCGTCCTATAAGGATTGGAACTGCTAGTTCACCTATTGTGACCAAGCACACACACATTAAATATGAGTTTCTTTCTTTCTTTTAATATTACATTTTTTATTTATTTTTCAATAATGAACTTATAAATATCATCATAACATTCTTTATGTAAAAATACATTTTAAATATTAATTTATCTTTGTTTATTTATCATTTTTTAAAAATTTTATCATGAGAGTTTGGATATTTGATGCTATCTAGAAGCAGGTGAATGATCTTGCGTTGAAGGCAGTCTTTCGTCAAGGTCTGCGTCCCGAGATTCTCAGTGAGCTCGCCTGCAAAGATGAACAATGCACTCTAGATTCACTCATCGACCTAACCATCCACCTGGATCATCTGTTGTCACACCACCCCTCCATTCAGGAAGGCACTCGACCAGTTCAGCCATCTGAAAGCGAATCACCCATGGATTTATCTCATACCCGGTTGACACATTCTGAACATTTCCAGAGGAAATGGGAGGGCTTATGCTTCTACTGCAGGAGTGCTGAGCACCAGCTCAGACAGTGTCACCTCCGTCCATCTCGTGCAGCTCCCACTGCAGGTCCTGCACATAGTGTGAGTCCCACATGAACTTTCAATTCAAAATAATTTAAGGTTCCTGTACTGTTAGTTGGCAAACTCCACACATATCCTCTCTGCATTTATCGATTCAGGGGCAGGGGGGAACTTTGTCAGTGACTCTGTTACCCAGTGGTTCAACCTGCCAACAACTCCTCTCCAAAGTGCACTCAGTATGCGAGCCATCGACAGAGGACCCATAGGAGAGGGTCTCATCATTAGGCACACCATCCCCCTTCACATCCAGGTGGGGGTGTTACATTCAGAGTTACATTCAGAGTCCGTCTCCCTCTACAGTAGGTCACCTCTATGGAGGACCACGATATCATCCTTGGCTACCCTTGGCTACAGCTTCACGATCCTTTGATTTCCTGGCAAAGCAAAGAAATACTCCAGTGGTCACCCACCTGCTTCCAGGGTTGCATCACTTGACCTTAAGTAAGTATCTTATCCACCTCGGTGGAATGTCCGCAACTGGATTCCCTTGACACCGTGCCAAAATGTTATCTGGACCTCAAGGAAGTATTTAGCAAGGGAAAAGCCTGTGGTTTACCACCTCTTTGTCCACACGATTGCAATGTTTACTTGCTGCCTGGCATGACACCATCAAGAGGCCACATCTACCCACTCTCCCAGAAAGAGCATGCAGCTATGGAAGAATACTTTCAGGAGACCCTCAAGCAAGGTTACATCTGTTCTTCCAGATCTTCAGCTGTGGCAGGCTTCTTCTTTGTGGAGAAACGGAGTGGTGGTCTCAGGCCATGCATTGACTATAGAGGACTTAATCAGGTGTCCATGAAATATCCCTATCCTCTTCCTCTGGTCCAGGCAGATCTGGAGCAACTCAGGTCAGCAAAAATCTTCTCTAAGCTCAACTTACACAGTGCCTATAATCTCATGCAAATAAAAAGGGGTGACAAGTGGAAAACTGCCTTCAGCACTACTGCCAGCCATTTTGAATACTGGGTAATGCCATATGGCCTTTCTTCCACACCCAGCATATTCCAGTGCCTGATAAATTATATTCTATGGGACATGTTAGGCAAATACACCATAGCATACATCAATGATATCCTCATCTACTCCCCAGATGAAGCAACCCATGAGGCTCACATTAGAGCCGTTTTCAATCACCTGCTCAAGAACCATCTCTACGTCAAAGCTGAAAAATGTGAGTTCAACCAGAAATGTATTTCCTTCTTAGGCTATGTCATCAGTGTTGAGGGGGTTAGTATGGGCTTTTCCAAGGTTTTGGCGGTCACCTCATGGCCCACTCCCAAGTCCATCAAGGACCTATAGTGTTTCTTGGGTTTCACAAACTTCTATTGCTGTTTCATTAGGGGTTTCAGCACGATCGCCACTCCCTTAACCACCTTGCTCAAGAAGGGACCCAAGCGGCTCCACTGGAACCCCGTGGCAGAAGAAGCCTTCAGTCGTCTGAAGCAAGCTTTCACCTCAGCCCCAGTGTTACAGCATCCTGACCCTTCAAAGCCATTCATTCTTGAGGTAGACTCATCTGACATTGGAGTAGGGGCCATTCTGTCACAACATTTTGGGGAGAAATTGAAAACTCATCCTATAACCTTCTTTACCAGAAAACTCTCACCTGCAGAAAGAAATTATGATGTGGGGAACAAAGAGCTGCTTGCCATCAAACTAGCCCTTGAAGAGATGTGACACTGGTTAGAGGGAGCAACTCATCCATTTATCATTCTCATGGATCATAAGAATCTGGAGTACTTCAGAAAAGCTAAGAGATTAAACCCTCACCAGGCTAGGTGGGCTCTTTTTTTTTTTACACACTTTGACTTCACCATATAATTTCATCCAGGCTCTAAGAACACCAAAGCCGATGCACTATCATGAGTCTTTGCCTCACCTCATCAAGACTCTGTCACACACTCAATTCTCCCACAGCAGTATGTTGTACAGTTGATCACCTGAAACCTCGATAAGGAAATAAGGGAATCCCAACCTCAGACTCAACCTCTCAATCTTCCATCAGGATTACTATATGTACCGAATCACCTCAGAGGCAGATTCATCACGTGGGCTCACGCATCTCCCGCCACTAGACACCCTGGCAGTCAACGCACCCATCAGCTGTTGAAGAACAAGTATTGGTGGGAGAGCATGGTCACAGACATCCACCATTTCATTGCTTCATGCTCTGTTTGTGCCCAAGCCAAAGTACCAAGAATCCCACCAGCAGGCAAGCTCTGTCCCCTCCCTGTACCTCAGAGACCTTGGTCCCACATAGCTATTGATTTCATCACCAACCTCTTCCCCTCTCAAGGCAATACAACCATTATGGTCACCATCAACCTGCTTTTCCAAAGCTCTTAAACTTACATTACCTGGCATTCCCACAGCAGCTCAAACTGCAGAATTACTGTTCCAGCATGTTTTTAGATATTATGGCCTTCCTGAAGACATTGTCAGTGATCAGGGACCTCAGTTCATCTCACACTTTTGGACATGTTTCATGGAAAGACTGGGGATATCAGTAAGTCTCACATCAGGGTATCATCCCCAGTCAAATGGTCAAGTTGAAAGAGCAAATCAAGAAATCTGTTGCTTCTTGAAGATTTTCTGCATGTGCAACCAGAGGACTGGCCACATTTCCTCGCATGGGCTGAGTATGCACAGAATTCCTGGAAACATTCCGCAACTCAGTTGACACCATTTCAGTGCATACTCAGCTACCAACCACCCTTGTTCCCCTGGGATGATGCACCCAGCCATGTACAAGCAGTAGAAGACTGGTTTTCGCACAGCCAAACTATATGGGAAGAGGTCCACCAACATCTGGAAACCATCAATGCCCATTATAAGGAGTATGCTGACAAGCAGTGAGCAAACAATCCAGGCTTTTCTCCAGGTGACAGAGTATGGGTGGCAACTAGGAACCTCAGAGAACCCAATACCTGTAAGAAGCTCCAGCCATGATACATTGGACCATTCAAGGTCATTCATTGCATTAATGAGGTCTCATACCATCTGGAACTCCCCCTCACAGCAAGCTAGCATCCCACAATTCATGTCTCCAGTCTAAAACCTGCTATCGCAGGGCCCCTTGCTGAGAATGCACCAGTCCAGGAACACCCAGCTCTTGGCATAGAGGGTGAACCAGTCTACCAGGTAAATAAGATCCTCAACTCAAGACAAAGAGGAGGACAAATCAAGTACCTGGTAGATTGGGAGGGTTACAGTCCTGAAGAACAGAGCTGGGTTGCCACCAAGAATGTTCTAGACCCTCTCCTCAAGCAAAAATTCCACACCCTACATTCTGACAAACTAGCACCCAGAGGTAGGGGGCATCCCAGAAAGAATGTAGCTCCCAGAGGGAGCTCCTCGGGGGGGGTGTTCTGTCAGTAAATTGGCTGAGAACGCTTTGACTACAAGCATGGACACCTCGAACTACAATCCCCAATTCTCACAGCACCCTCTGTCTCTCGACTACTGATCTCAGCTGACACTCATTTTCCTAATCACCACTCTCCCCATTTAAGCCTTGCACACACGCCACTTCAGCATGAAGTATCACTCTGCTCCATTCAGTTCATACTAAGCCATGTTTATTCTGACTGCCTCTCTATTTCTGATCTTTGCTTACTCTGTCATGTTTTCACCCTTTGTCTTTCCTCTACAACGTTGTTTGCCGATCGCCCCACCCTCACTTGCTATCGACCATGACTTCTAGCTCTCAATTTGGATTTGTCTCCAGTTTGCTTCATACTTTCTTCTGCACATAGATTTGTAAGTGCCTGTATTCTGTCACAGAGTAATTGTGCAAGAATAACAGAGCTGGTTGTGGCTCTGAACTGAGTAAAATAGTTCAAGAGTTAATTTCAAGACACACTGAATAGAGTCAAATACCAAAATAAAGTCAAATACCAGATACATGAAGATATTGTAAAAAGCAGCTTTAGAACTGTGTTGGGGTGGTGCAGTGGTGAGCACTATTGTCTCACAGCAAGAAGGTCCTGGGTTCAAGCCCCATGGCTAACGAGGACCTTTCTGTATGGAGTTTGCATGTTCTCCTTGTGCCTGCATAGACGTTTTCCAGGTGGTTGGGTTTCCCCCACAGTCCAAAGACATGCAGGTTAGGCTAATTGGTGACTCTAAATTGACCGTAGGTGTGAGTGTGATTGATTGTTTGTCTCTGTGTCAGCCCTGCAATGACCTGGCGACTTGTCCAGGGTGTACCCTGCCTCTCGCCCATAGTCAGCTGGGATAGGCTCCAGCTTGCCTGAGACATAAAACAGGATAAGCGGCTACAGATAATTGATGGATGTTTAATACTACTACTACTACTACTACTAATAATAATAATAATAATAATAATAATAATAAAAACAACTAGTCTTATTCCTTTTCCCACCCTAATAGTTAACTTATGGTTCAAGTACAAGGTTGGTTGATTTCATCCAGGTACACCATACACAATCCATTTTAATTACTATACACTGTTAGTTACACAGTCAAGAGTAAAATTAAAATGGCAATCACAATTAGAAAATGGGCAAGTCTATTATAAAGAATTAGCCCGAGTTAGGAACAAGGAGAAAATGTTTCATTTGCTCTTTATTAATTTACAAAGGACACAGAGCGACGAACAGGCTACACCGTCATATGCTATGCTGCAATAATCTTAATAGGCTTCTCCCTCATTCAGTTTCTTCCTGTTCTTCTAATTACACAATTACAGCTGGGATATAGCATGAATAAATGATACATTTTGTTCTAGAAAGCTCCCATCCTAGTACATCTTTCTTTTTGTAGAGAACCGGAGCCCCTCACAATGTGGACAAGAGGTTAATACTATGATCCCATACATATATAAGTAATAGCATGCACCCTGGCTTCTTTGCTTTGTTTCTGAAAATCACTTTATGTTCTGTCTACCCAGCAGTGTGTATTATGCTCACTGCAGAACATACCCTGGAGAATACGAAAGTAGCTAGCCCTGATGATTTTCTATTATCAGAGGGACCTTGCATTTTTTGCGCTCTGAAATAAATTTGCAGCAGCACACGGCAGTGTGTGATGAGGTTTAGCTACAGGACAGGGGATGGTGGGTCACTGACTTCCTCTTATCTGCGACATAATAAAATTACAAGCTTCATCTGCTAGCCCCTGCATTCAAAGATATGTTTAATTCACCAAACATGAAGAATTAATTACATATCTACATTTAAAAGGATTTCTCAAGCAAGCACGTGATTTAAAAGCCAACACTAAGCATGTCAGAATGGTATTACCAACAAAAGAAGCCTTGTGTAGTTGTAATACTCGCGCTCTCTCTCACTGCAATTTTTGTCTGGAATCACATGAAAAGACTAGCCTTGGTTGGATTCTTTTAGTTCAGCTTCTGAACTGGAAAGGGTGACATGAGAGAAATCCCCATCAGTGATGTGGTCAGTGGTCAGTGGAGGACTCTCCGTCCTGTCAGAGCCCTAAGATGACCTCCACAACTCAGTCTGCTCCAACTCACTCCAATCAAACACGCCAAAGTCTTGCAAAGTTGTGCAAATACACAACAGAATTGAAATAATGCTTAAATAAATGTTCATAATGTTCTACCATTTACTTTGAATTATTAAAAAAGGAGTGATTTTGAGAGAAATAGCTGTTCCACTCACCGATCAAGGTGCATACTTTTTTACAGTCTACACAAAGACAAATGGAGGGAAAGCGTGAATCACTGTGAATAAAATGTTTTATAGTACTGTACAAAAGTCTTAGGCACATGTAAAGAAATGCTGTAGACCAAAAATGGCTTAAACAACAATGAAATGAAATGTTTCAACATTTAAACTAGATAGAACTCGACGCCACGGCGTCGATGAGGATGCCTCCACCCGGTTGACTACACGCCTTATTAAGTTGTGATTTGGGGATGGACATTTGACCTCACAGTAATCTTGACCTGGTGAA
>JAODXR010000025.1:22748398-22759509 GCA_028877395.1 Cathorops festae
CTCACCGGCCACGGGGCTCGAACCCGGACCTTCTTGCTGTGAGGCGACAGCACTAACCACTACACCACTGTGCCGCCATGTTTAAAATGTTTTGACTAAAATATTAAGAAATTAAACTGGTATGAATTTTATTTTCTCAGGTAAATCTATGGCTGGTCACTGATGCCCAGAAATCTCAAAATAATAATACTGCTGTCATTTACTAGCCTTAAATGTGTTACTTGAAATGCATTAACATTTGTACCCATTATGTTTTGGCTTTTCTTTTCAGTGAATAAATATTTTTACTGACTTTTACCCCCGACAAGGCTATTCTGTAACCGATTCTGAAAAAATATATAGTATAGTACAGATGTGCTTTAATGTAAATCAGTTCTAGATTTTCATTAATAAGTGATAGTGCAACATACTAAAGTATTTTCTCACTCATTTTTTAGACGATTGTCCTGCTCTAACACCACACACACATACACACACACACATCTGATTCAGCTCATAAACACACCTTTTCATGAAAGTAAACTCGATGTGTTGGGTGTTTCAGATCAGTGTTTTCAAAGCCCTTAATTCTTATTTTCTACATGTGAGACATTTTGTGCTCTACCATTCAAGATTTAACTAATCAGCTTTTTAACATCGCCTTCATGAGGATACAACTGGTGTGTTCAGGTAGTGTTTCCCAATTTTCTAATGCAGATGGTTAAATTTATTCTCATGTATTTATTAAGTCATGAGGTTAAATGGCTGTGTTAATGTAATGTTTCCTGCCGATTCAGCCCATCAGGTCATTAACTTACCTTTATTACAATACAGTGGGTTTGTTAATAAGTACAATAGTAAAATGATGCAAGCCATATTTGCTAATCATAATCCATACTGGTTATCTTCTACAGATTTGATTAGAAAAGCTGTGCAGAGTAATCTGTGATAGCTGTGTGTTAATGTTCAGTATGAACCAGCAGCTGTATGCAGACAGGAAGACCATAACATTTAATGAAACATTTGGCGTGAATGTCTCTTTCTTAATAAATTTTCTTCTACGTGAATGAAAGTAAATGTTCTCTAGTTAGTAATGCTAGTAATTATTATCTGCCTTTTATAAATTTCTGGTCACTCCTTCTAGGTTACCTGGTATGATACTTTATCAGCCCCATGCCTACTTACCACTGGTGTCCCTCAAGCTTCAGTCCTTTGAAGCTCAACCCAGGCAAGACAGGTAATCTACATTATTGCTCTATCCTCTCCACCCCTGGACATTGTCATCTCCCTGGGGGACATCTCAAGGTCACCTTCACCCAATGCAAAGAACCTAGGAGTCATGTTTGATGACAAACTCTCCTCAGCAAATATCACTGCAATGACCCGGACATGTAGATTCCTCCTCTACAACATCCAGAGGATTCCACCCTTTTCTTACCACCCACTCCATTCAGCTCCTGGTCCAAGCACTGATCCTCTTCTGCTTGGACTACTGCAACTCTCTCCTTGCTGGCCTTCCAGCTTCTGCCATCAGACCTCTGCAGCTCATCCAGAACACTGCAGCTCACATGGTCTACAACCTCCCTCATTCTTCCCATGTCACCCCTCTGCTTGCTGACCTGCACTGACTACCTATCACAGCTCACATCAAATTTAAGATGTTGATGCTAGCTTACCAGGCTCTTAAGGGGTTAGGGCCAGCATACCTCCAGAGTCTGATCTGCACCTATATGCCAGCCAGATTCCTATGCTTTGCTACTACTAGTCACCTAGCCCCTCCTCCTCTCCACTCCGCTGTCTGTCCTGGTTCCCCATTGGTGGAATGACCTTCCTCTTGAGGTCAGAACTGCTAACTCCCTGACCACCTTCAAGTGTGGACTGAAGACTCACCTCTTCAGGCTGTACCTATTCCCTTCTTCCCTGTCCACTCTGTAACTGCATTCTGGTCTAGACCACTCCAGGCTGTATACTGTTAGCTGTTTTGAGCTTATATGGATGTTTGAGTATGGGAATTTCAATAGCATATTACACTAGGTATTGCTGTCACTTGTTCAGTTGGCACTAGAACTTTCTTGTCTCGAAGTTCAACACTTCGTGTACCTGACTTTTGCACTCATTTTGCATCACTCTGGATAAGAGTGTCTGTTAAATGCCATGTAATGTAATGTAATATAAATGCCTACACTCACTGTTCTGTCCTCCAAATAGGTTTTGGATGAGCCCTGCTGAAATACTCATCCTTTGTTCTTCCCAGATTGTCTGTTTTCTTCCCGCCTGCCTGTGTTTCAGCGTTCACAGTAATCAGGGAAGTGTTACAGTGACAGTCTGGCCAGATCCTTTTTCAGGTTCGGGAACAGGTGGAAGTCAGAGGGTGCGAGGTCTGGTGAGTATGGCGGATGAGGGACAAGCTGGAAGCCACAGTCACGTATTTTTGCCATCGTCACCACTGAGGTGTGGGCCGGAGCATTGTCCTGATGGAACAAGACCCCTCTGGTCAGCATTCCTTGCCTCTTCTTCTTGATTCTCTCACGTAGACATGTCAGCAGGTCAACATAGTATTGTCCAGTGACTGTGTGGTCCTTTTGAAGGTAATCTAACAGCAACATGCCTTGTTCATCCCAGAAAACAGATGCCATGACCTTTCCAGCCAAGACTGTGACCTTGGCTTTCTTTGAGGTGAAAGAGGAGGGGTGCTTCGACTGCTGTTTGGTCTCAGGATGGTAGTGATGAACCAAGGACTCACCCATGGTAACAAATCGAGCCAGGGAATTTTACGGATCAGCTTCAAAGAGTTCCAAATTGTTGGTGGACAGGGTGCACTGTGTGCACTTGTTCCTCGGTCAGGAGTTGTGGCACCTAGTGAGCACACACTTTCGACAAGCCGAGCTCGTTCCTCAGAATGTTGCTGGCTAGCTCCTGGGACACACACACCCAAACTGTCTGCTATTTGATGAGATGACAGTCGGCAATTTCCTATAACCATCCTGAGGACAAGGTCAAGGTTCTCTGGTGTAGACATGGTTGATGGCCTCCCTGACCTTGGATCGTTGTTGAGGCTCTCCCTGCCACACTTGAATTCTCTGACCCAATGTTTGACCATGGCATACAAAGGAGCATCTTCCCCTAATGTGTTCACCATAACTTTATGGATCTCAGATGGAGTCATGCCTTTCAACTGTGTGGGGATCTATGTTATTTGCAACACAGGCAGTCACACAATACAGGTAATCACGTGAGGCAGGTCACATGATAAATCAGCACATTATAAAAGTTAGGTAGATCAGACTCTTACATGCTTTTGGTGCTAATGCTTGCTACTGATTTGAGTTGGGTTCCCCTTTCATGCAGGGTGATCGCTAGAAGCATGTGTTCCCCTCTTCATGGAGGACACAGAGGCTACTGCATGGCATTTTAACATTGATGTGACCCCCTATGAGCTGCTGGACTATAGATGTTGATGCACTGGTAAATTATATAATTGTTTTTATTTATTGTTTTATACTGATATTTAAAATGGGTATACAATTTTTTTGTAGCATTGGCATGTTCCCTTCGCCCTTCCTGTGTTCTTGTGCTGTGAAAGTATTGAGGATTTGTGTAAAGTAGGCCTATATTTGCTGGTCATGTTTGGATGTTGTGCTGTTAAATGAAGCTGGGAACTAATATGCCTTGTTCTCTTTTAAAACAGACCAGGCCAATCACTGTTTTACTGTTATTTCATGTTTTCTTTTGATTTTTAGTTTTGTTTGGTTTTTATTACCTGCCCTGTATGCTTACTGGGTATTGTCAAGGAGCATTCCTACTGCAGTATTTATAGTTAATCTAGCGTCTTGTGCTATTGATGGTGGTGGATGCCGGTTGCTCTCCTCTCTCTATATCCCCTCACGTAGGTTGTCCTTGTACAAGGCCAGATCTGCACTGACTTACTGCTCCTTTACTGGAGTGGCGGCAGCACACTGTATTGGTGTGTAGTGTTGCATGCTTTGTTTGGTGTTGGGGTTTTTTGTCTCCTTTTCTGTCTCCCACTAGGGGCCTCCTGAGATGGGAGCTGTGTGTGCTGATCCAGCCTTTCTATTTTGAGGAGAATCAGCTGGTTATCCTCTGCAGTCGTTTTTATTTTTATACATACTGTGTAGTTATACTAATTTGTAATAAATTTGAACTGTTTATATATACACATGCCTCTTGTCAACTGTCCCTTTGTGGGGAAGGCCTAGAACCAGCCACACTGTACCTAAGGAAAGATTAGGGGTTTCTCCTGCCCTTTATTAGTCAGACAGTAAAGTGGGTATTCTGCATGTCGGGTACCACATGGACACTTGATCACAGACCAGTACTCAAGTTTCTCCATTTTCATGATGCCTGTTATGTGTATTCACTTTGAGAGCCCGCAAAAAGAAAATGCAGTGTTAGGATCATTAAACTTGGGGAGCACAATGTTATTTGGCAGATTATGAAGACTAAATTTAATTTGCCTATCTCATGGTTTTCTGGGTGAGGCTCAAAACTTATCAGTCACCCCTCATATTATAGTCTAATCATTAGCCTACAGTAAATCGAAACTTTATGATGGATACTAATGATTACAAAGCACATCTAATCAGGGTCTCAAAATTCTCCCCTGGCATAATGGCTAAGCGAACCAATTCGGCTTTAACATTAATCAGGTTAGTGAGGAAAGGAAAGGACGCGTCATGTCCGACAGCTGCTTCATGCTCAGCAAGCTGAAGGAGACGGTGAGAAACTTGGGGTTTGTTAAAGAAAACCCACCAGCGACTAGATTAGGGTCACAGAGTCAGTTACCAGTTTGAGTTACCTCTGTCTGGAATAGGAAAACCCAGAGTTTCCTTCATCTCAGGGTTAACAAAGTCAGTTTTCACACTGGAATATCCACCAGGTCTGGAGAATGAGATGATTATAACTAAACTTTTTTTTTTTAAATAAACTTCTGTTCTGTTGATTTTTGTCTTACGTTTTGGATTATCTTGTTCCACGATAGACCCATGATTATTCAAGTTTCAGATGTTTTAATTTAATTGGATCTTTTAATATTTTAAACTTGCTTTAATATAGTTTTTCCATCTATCTAAACTCTCCCACGTAATGTCAGTTTCAAGTGTACTTGTCTATACTGTCCATAAAGACTGCATTCTTGTTTTCACTGTAAACAAATTTTCTTGATTTCACCTGCACATTTAAAGATTTCTACAAGTGTATGTACTCTCAAACTGATGGCATTTAACATTAAAAGTCTGTAGCATGTCCAGGTGTCAGTGCTGTGATTCAGTTCACATTCCAGTAGGGATGTTAAAGGCTTATGATTTGTTGTCACTCTTTAAGTTTTCCCAAGCTGCCTTTTTCCTGCTGAACACAGAATGCGCTATGCACACATTAAAAAAAAAAGTACTGTAATTCCTATGCTTTTCACCCAATATGGATATGTTTAAAAAGAAAACTCAAATTAAAATTAATGTTGAACTTTGAGCTCCAATTCATTATTTAATTTCAACCCCAATATACTCTGTTGGACTGCTTTATTTAAAAAAAAGTCAGTGTTTGAGTATTTATGGACCTGACTCTCTGTAGCATTGATTTTGTCATTGTTCTATAGGTTGCTGATTCCCAAATTTGGTTGAGCTGAGAAGGCTATGGTAACTCAAATAACTACTCTTTGCAACTGTGATGAGCAGAAAAGCATCTCAGAATGCACAACAAGTGAAACCTTGAGGCAGATGGGCTTCAACAGCACAAGACCACATTAAATTCTACTCCCATCAGCAAAGAGCACGAATCTGAAGCTACAGTGGGCAGAGGCTCAATGAAACAGAACAGTTGAAGATTGAAAAATGACCAGTCCAATCCAAACTTTTCTCTAATCTTAAAAACTGTCTAATTAGATTATCCTATATAAGATATTTTAAGATGTCATTAATTTTTAAATAAGTCAGATTTTTTTTCAAATTATTGATTTGTAAATGCATTTTTTTTTCTTTGCTAGCTGTTAAACGTGCTTCCATATCCTGTCTTAGAGCAGACCAGAAAACCTGTAATATCTGAAACAAAGTTAGGGTCATGATGAAATGTTACAACAGATGAGCGTACCATAAAAGGAAGAGATTTGATGCAATTAGTTGTATAGTTGAATAATACAAGTATGCACATGCACAAACAAGAATCTGCAGGTCTAGTAAAGTGACTAGATGTGTTCAATAGACATTCAAAGCACTAGATGTATTTCAACTCAATATATTTTTAAATAAATAACAATATTCTATATGCTTTACCAACAGGCCAAATACCTTCTACTGATGGAATTAGATGATAGTTAGGTCTATGTACCGAACTATCACACTACAAATGTGTGTCCTGTTGAGTGGAATATATTGCCTTGTTTCACTGTGTAATTACTAGTACATTAGGTTGCAAATATTCAGACTGAATGTACTATAATAATCAGAGAGCATACACAACAGTGCCATGTAAGATTATAACATCACAGTGTGACTGAATAAGCAGAACACAACAAAGTAATAAAGAAAATATTGTGTGTGTTGTATAGTGTATTATTACTGCTACTTCTAGGTTGTAGTTTCCAACTCTGTGACCTATAGATCATATCTGGATCAGTGCTTTCTGCAGCTCCTCGAGTGACAAATCATAATAACTTTGAGTGTCTGGGGAGTCAAGATGTGTGAGTGTGATGAATGGGTGCCTCAGGGCTGCATCTGGGGTTATTCGCTGATGGGAGATGAGTGCCAGCATTCGTTTGATAAGCTCGACCATGCAATGGCAGTCTGTGATCTGGGCAGCTGTATCCTCACTACAGGATGTCTTGTTTTTCTTTGTGATATTCAAGTTGCATAGTTGGTCCAAAGAACTGAAGGCATATTTACGATGCTCATCAATATCTCCATTAGGACCCCACACTGAAGGTTTCAGCTCCCATGCAGGTGCACTATGTTGGTCTTTGGTAAGTTGGAAGAACTTGTTGGTTTTTGTAGCTATGTTCAGCAGACGAGAATGTGGAAGGCCCTGAGTCTCACAGATGTAGCGCACTTGGTCAAACTCAGATTTGCCTGGATAAAGAGGCCATCCTAAATAAAGTTCAGCCATCACACAGCCTAGGGACCACATGTCTACCTTTTCACAAAAGGGAAGTCCAAGTAGAATCTCTGGAGCTCTGTAAAATCTGAAGGAAGAAAAAATAATAATAAACGTCCTATGTGTATACACTGCAATGATCAAGGTAATCACTTCTGACATTTTTTAAAAATCCTCAACCTATCTTTATGTTAGTAATCAATATAAATACCGATAGAAATAGAGCTCCAAAATTCCTTTCCATGTTTAGGTTTTTTTCTAGTGTGTGTGTGTGTGTGTAAAGCTATTGTCATTTCACTATGTGGACTATATGGATTCACTAAGGTTCCATATACAGTACAACCCCAATTCTATAAATTTGGGATACTGTAAAACATAAGTAAACAGTATATGATTGGCAAATCATGGAAACCATATAATTCATTGAAAATAGTACAAAGACAACATAACAAATGTTGAAACTGAGAATTTTTTTAAAAAATATATGCTTATTTTGAATTTGATGTCAGCAACATGTTTCAAAAAGTTGGGACAGGGGCATGTTTACCACTGTGTTGCATCACCTCTACTTTTAACAACACTCTAAACTTTTGGGAACTGAGGAGACCCAATTGCTGTAGTTTTGAAAGAGAAATGCTGTCCCGTTCTTGCCTGATACACAATTTCAGTTGCTCAACAGTTTGGGGTCTCCTTTGTCATATTTTGCACTTCATAATGTACCAAATGTTTTAAATGGGACACAAGTCTGGACTGCAGGCAGGCCAGTTTAGCACCCGGACTCTTTTACTATGAAGACATGCAGTTTTAATATGTGTAGAAAGCAGTTTGGCATTGTCTTGCTGAAAGAAGGAAGGCCTTCCCTGAAAAATATTTTGTTTGGATTGCTGCATATTGCTCTGAAATGTGTATACATCATTCAGCATTAATGATGCCTTCCCAGGTGTACAAGCTACCCATACCATGTGCACTAATGCACCCTCATACCATCACAAATGCTGGCGTTGAACTGTGCACGGATAACAAGCTGGATGGTCTCTCTCTTGTTTAGCCTGGAGGACATTGTGTCCATGATTTTTAAAAAGAATTTCTGATTTTGATTCATCAGAACTTGGGACAATTTTCCACTTTGGCTCAGTCCATTGTAAAAGGGCTCAGGCCTGGAGAAGGTGGCAGTGTTTCTGGATATTGTTACCTCTGCCAAGGAGGTTATGTTTTCGGTAGCGTTGGTTTGTTTGTTGGTTGGTTGGTTTGTCTGTTAGCAACATTACAGAAAAAGTAATGAACGGATTGCTATGAATTTTTTTCCAGAGGTGTAACTGGGCACAAGTAACAATCCATTAAATTTTGGTAGTGATCCAGATCACCTTCTGGATCCCAGATTTTTTTTAAGGATTAATTTTTCCCCATTGAAATGAATTGGTGCGTGACACAAAAAACAGATTTTTCCTTCAGGAGGCCAAACCATAAGGTGTAAAGTCATGAAACTTGGTACACTGATAGAGGAGTCAACCCTAATTGATTTAATCAAGTTTCATGTTGATGTGTCTCATGCTGTAGCGCCACCAACTGATCACAGTCTTACATGCATTCATGCACGTTACTTTTGATCCGTATGTCTGATTTTCATAAGTCTGGTGCCTGCCGTTGGAATCCTTGGAACTAGTCGATTCCAACGCACCCTATGGCATCATTCTCAGCATGATGAGATTTTCTGCCATTTTGAATTTTGTCTAAAGTGAAGGTAGAGTGACCCTGGCCGCATGTTTTTTCTGATCATCACAAACCTTGGCACACATGATCTCCAGTCCATGCCTAATGAATGATATTCGTTTCTCTCTCATATTTCTGAGCATTCGCCCGTGGCAGCCAATCAAAACTGATGGCGAAGCCACCAAACAGGAAGTGAGCTCATATCACAGAAACAATTTGACGTGTCAAGCATATATTTAGTGGCATGACTTTGGACACCATCCAAACTACCCTCATCAAATATGGTGTCATTTGGCCACTGGGGTGTGTCGCAATTAGCAAAAACATATTTTGGCTCATATCTCAGAAACGCTTTGACCTATCAATACCATATTTGTTGCGATGACTTTTGGCACCAGTTCATGTACCCTCATCAAATTTGGTGTCATTTGGCCACTAGGGGACGCCACAATGAGCAAAAACGTGTTTTGGGTCATATCTCTTTAGAATTACATCTAAATTTTCATGCTAGTGATGCTCTGGGATGTCCCTGTAAAGAACCTTGCCAGCCTGTCATCTTCATATGAGAATCCGCCTTGTGCATTGGCCAAACTTTCGTGCGCTAACACAAAACTTGTCGTGTGGGTGTGCGGTCGCCTCTCTTGCCGGGTCGTCATGGTGGCACACCTGAGCAAGCACATTTTTGCATTTTCTCCGGAAATGCATTCTAGTTTTTATTCTTACCTCCACCAAGGAGGTTATTTTTCGGTAGCGTTAGTTTGTTTGTTGGTTTGTCTCTTAGCAACATTACGGAAAAAGTAATGAACGGATTGCTCTGAAATTTTTTCCAGAGGTGTTACTGGGCAAAAGTAACAATCCATTAAATGTTGGCGGTGATCCGGATCACCTTCTGGATCCCGGATATTTTTAAAGGATTCTTGGTGGAGGTCTGCGCTCTCCGAGTGCTTTTCTAGTTTATTAAATCAGTTCCCTACAGCATGTGATATTTGGAAGAGAATAGCCTAGACAAGGTTTTAAAAAAGTAAACACACTCATCAGTAACTTTATGAGGGAACTTGCTCTTGATTCTAAGATTCCTGTTCTTGGCTGCTGGACTGGAACCCAATGTGTTCTTCTGCTGCATGCTGAGATGCTTTTCTGCTCACCACAGTTGAAAAGAGTGATTATATGAGTTACTATATCCTTATAGCAGCTCAAACCAATCTATGCCAAGTTTCCCAAAAGCATCGTAGCACAAAGATAATCATTAAATGGTCAAGCGAGCAGTACAATGAACACGCTCTCTCCTAATTAAGATGCTCTTCGCGTTAAGAAGCTTTTGGGAAACCCACCATTGGCCGTTTTCCTCTGACCTCTCTTATCAACAAAGCCTTTGTTTCTACCCACAGAACTGTCGCTCACTCACTCGATGTTCTTTGTTTTTTGCGCCATTCTGTATAAACTCTTGAGACTGTTGGTTGTGTGTGAAAACCCCAGGAGATCAGCAGTTTCTAAAATACTCAAACCAGTCCATCTGGCTCAAACTTTCATGCTACAGTGAAAGAAAGTCACACTTTGAAATCACAATTTTTCCCATTCTGATGTCTGAAGAAGTGAACATTAATTTCCTGAAGCTCTTGATTTGTATCTGCATGATTTTACGCATCGTGCTGCTGTCAATGGATCGGCTGATTAGAGAACTGCATAAAACAGCCGGTGGATGGGTATTCCTAATAAACTGGCTGGTGTGTGTATATTTTTCAAAAACCAATACCATTTTTCTGTTTCAAGATTTGATATGTTGTCTTTGTACTATTTTAATGAAATATAGGGATTCCATGATTTGCAAATCATCACATTCTGTTTTTATGAGAAAGAGGGCAGCCGGACCGAAGGTTCGAGAAGCAGCCTTGGGCCCATAGGGTTGCTAGTTTGATTCCCAAGACCAGAAGGGAAAATGTGAGGGGAATTGAGTGAATGAACAGCACTTTCCCCTCCCTCTGTATCATGGCTGAAGTGCCCTTGAGCAAGGAACCTAAACCCCAACTGCTCCCTGGGCACTGTAGCAGAGCTGCCCACTGCTCTGGGTACAGTACATGTGTGTGTGTGTGTGTGTGTGTTCATTGCTCACTTGTGTGTGCATGCAGGTGGGTTCAGGTATTTAGCTTAAGCAGTCAGATAAATGTCGTGGAGTAAAAAGTACATTATTTACCTCTGGAATGTAGTGGAGTAGAAGCATAAAGTTGCCTAAAATGGGAATAGTTAGTAAAAGTAAAGTACCGTATTGGCCCGAATATAAGACGACCCTGAATATAAGACGAACCCCCCCCCCTTTCAGGCTC
>JAODXR010000025.1:22864168-22874521 GCA_028877395.1 Cathorops festae
GCATGTCTTTGGACTGTGGGGGAAAACGGAGCACCCGGAGGAAACCCATGCAGACACGGGGAGAACATGCAAACTCCACACAGAAAGGCCCTTACCGGCCCTGGGACTCGAACCCAGGACCTTCTTGCTGTGAGGCGACAGCGCTAACCACTACACCACCGTGCCGCCCTCTCTTCAAGACGTTTATTTATAATTTCTATAATATATCACATATCTTGTACATTATCTACTAAAATTACTTCAGGTGTATAATGTTTTATGCATATCTGCACCATAGAAATCCTAATTTGTTAATAAGGGTTTTAAATTATCTCTGAGTGTTTTAATAATTGTGTGCTTCTACAGGAGATCAGCTGCTGAGTGCCAGGGTGTATTTTGATAATGTGAAATATGAAGATGCTCTGAAGATCCTCCAGTGTGCAGAACCTTATAAAGTGTCTTTCTTCTTGAAGAGGACTGTGGCTCAAACTGAAGTCAGTGGTCATGTAGATGCACCAAATATTGAGCAAAGAGGACCTAAGGCTAAGATGCAAAAAATGGTATACTATAAAAAAATTTTTTAAAGTTTTGTTTTCCAATGTAACTTATACTGTATTTTATTTAGAACACTTCTATCTATCATATACCTCTGCTAGGGTACCTGTTAATACATCATTTTGCTTTCAGAGTGTGAGAAGTGTCAAACAGTTCAAAGTCAAGAAGAAAAGAGGAGGAAGATTTGGATTGAAAAGACTAAAAGAGAGCAAGAGAACAAGAGCTGAAGCAGAAATAGACATTGAGGGATCATCAAGTAGAATGGACTTTAGTCCAGTTGATGTGGAGTTTGCAATACCAAAGATTAAATTGAAGAAAAATGGAAAAGTCACTGAAGAGCAATCTGGACAAGTAGAGAGAATGAAACCCAGTGATGAGAAGACAAGAAAGATTAAATTCCCAAAGACTAAAATAAAACCTGGTCTAAAAGATACAGAACATACAACAACAAAAGGAGAAATTGAGATGCATAAAGACAAAGGGAAAAGCCCAAATTCACAAATAAAAGATATCAATGAATGTGGGCAAGGAAAGAAAATCAGCATCCCAGCTAACATATCAGTACAAAATCTAAATCTAGACACAAAACAGAGAGCTGGAGACGAAGCTGATGGATCCATGACTAAAGGGGCAAATGTGATGTTTATAAACATTGAAGGCTCTGGTGTCAAAGGTGGGAAAGGTAGTCTGCCCTCCACTGAGATATCATTGCCAAAAGGGAGGGGTGAAGGAGAAATTTGCAGTGAAAGAAATTCTAGAAAAGAAGGACAGATTGAAATGCCTAAGCTTGACATTTCCATGTCAAAAATGAAATTATCTGAAGTTGATAAGAATGTACATGGCCCAGACATAAAGGGAGGTAATTTACACATGCCAGACATTGACATCTCTTTGCCAAAAGTAAAAAGGGGTGTTGGTTTTGAAGGAGAGGCAAATAAAGGAAGTAAGATTCAAATGTCCAAAGTTGAACATTCACGAAAACAAATAAAGTTACCAGAGGGGAAGATTAATGTGGAAGGGTGTGATATTGAAGTTGGGAAAGTTGACATGCCATCCATTGACATTTCATTGCCAAAAGGGAAGGCTGAAGGAGAAATTGACATTGAAAGTCTGTCTGGAAAAGGAGGAAAGTTTGACTTACCAAAGCTGGACATAACCGCACCAAAAGTAAATCCACCCAAAATTGATATCAGCGTTGAGGGTCCTGACATCAAGGGCAGAATGTTTCACATGCCAGACATTGACATTTCATTGCCAAAAGGAAAAGTAAAAGGGGATGTTGATCTTGAAGGTGAGGCAAATAAAGCAGCAAAGTTTCAAATGCCCAAATTTGATATTTCACTCCAAAAAATGAAGTTACCAGAGGGGAAGATAAATGTGGAAGGCCCTGATATTGAAGGTGGGAAAGTTGACATGCCATCCATTGACATTTCATTGCCAAAAGGGAAGGCTGAAGGAGAAATTGACATTGAAGGTCTGTCTGGAAAAGGAGGTAAGTTTGACTTACCAAAGCTGGACATTACTGCACCAAAAGTAAATCCACCCATAGTTGATATCAGTGTTGAGGGTCCTGACATCAAGGGAAAAAAGTTTCACATGCCAGACATTGACATCTCATTGCCAAAAGGAAAAGAAAAAGGGGGTGTTGGTCTTGAAGTGGAGGCAAAAAAAGGAGGGATGTTTCAATTGCCTAAAGTTGATCTTTCACTACCAAGAATCAAGTCACCAGAGAAGAAGACTAATGTCGAAGGCCCTGATATTGAAATAGGGAAACTTGGCATGCCATCCATTAACATTTCATTGCCAAAAGGCAAGGCTGAAGGAGAAATTGACATTGAAGGTCTGTCTGGAAAAGGAGCAAAGTTTGACTTACCAAAGCTGGACATTACTGCACCAAAAGTAAATCCACCCAAAGTTGATATCAGTGTTGAGGGTCCTGACATGAAGGGCAGAACATTTCACATGCCAGACATTGACATCTCATTGCCAAAAGGAAAAGGGGGTGTTGATCTTGACTATGAAGCAAATAAAGGAGGGAAGTTTCAAATGCCCAAATTTGATATTTCACTCCCAAAAATGAAGTTACCAGAGGGGAAGATTAATGTGGAAGGGCCTGATATTGAAGTTGGGAAAGTTGACATGCCATCCATTGACATTTCATTGCCAAAAGGCAAGGCTGAAGGAGAAATTGACATTGAAGGTCTGTCTGGAAAAGGAGGAAAGTTTGACTTACCAAAGCTGGACATTACTGTGCCAAAATTAAATCCACCCAAAGTTGATATCAGTGTTGAGGGTCCCGATATGAACTGCAGAAAATTTCACATGCCAGACATTGACATCTCATTGCCAAAAGTAAAAGGGAGTGTTGATCTTGAAGGCAAGGCAAATAAAGGAGGGAAGTTTCAAATGCCCAAATTTGATCTTTCACTCCCAAAAATGCAGTTACCAGAGGGGAAGATTAATGTGGAAGGCCCTGATATTGAATTTGGGAAAGTTGACATGCCATCCATTGACATTTCATTGCCAAAAGGGAAGACTGAAGGAGAAATTAACATTGAAGGTTTGTCTGGAAAAGGACGAAAGTTTGACTTACCAAAATTGGACATTACTGCTCCAAAAGTAAATCCACCCAAAGTTGATATCAGTGTTGAGACTCCTGACATCAAGGGCAAAAAGTTTCACATGCCAGACATTGATATCTCATTGCCAAAAAGAAAAGCAAAAGGGGGTGTTGAACTTGAAGGTGAGGCAAATAAAGGAGTGATGTTTCAAATGCCTAAACTTGATCTTTCACTACCAAAAATGAAGTTACCAGAGGGGAAGATTAATATGGGCACTCCTAATATTGAATTAGGGAAAGTTGACATGCCATCCATTGACATTTCATTGCCAAAAGGGAAGGCTAAAGGAGAAATTGACATTGAAGGTCTGTCTGGAAAAGGAGCAAAGTTTGACTCACCAAAATTGGACATTACTGCTCCAAAAGTAAATCCACCCAAAGTTGATATCAGTGTTGACACTCCTGACATCAAGGGAAAAAAGTTTCACATGCCAGACATTGACATCTCATTGCCAAAAGGAAAAGCAAAAGGGGGTGTTGAACTTGAAGGTGAGGCAAATAAAGGAGCGATGTTTCAAATGCCTAAAGTTGATCTTTCACTCCCAAAAATGAAGTTACCAGAGGGGAAGATTAATGTGTGTACCCCTAATATTGAATTAGGGAAAGTTGACATGCCATCCATTGACATTACATTGCCAAAAGGGAAGGCTGAAGGAGAATTTAACATTGAAGGTCTGTCTCACAAAGGAGGAACGTTTGACGTACCAAAGTTGGACATTACTTCACCAAAAGTACATCCACCCAAGGTTGATATCAGCGTTAAGGGTCCTGACATCAAGGGCAGAACATTTCACATGCCAGACATTGACATCTCATTGCCAAAAGTAAAAGTAAAAGGGGGTGTTGATCTTGAAGGTGAGGCAAATAAAGGAGCGAAGTTTCACCTGCCCAAAGTTGATCTTTCACTCCCAAAAATGAAGTTACCAGAGGGACAGATTAATGTGGAAGGACGTGATATTGAAGTTGGGAAACTTGACATGCCATCCATTGACATCTCATTGCCAAAAGGAAAAGGAAAATGGGGTGTTGATCTTGAAGGTGAGGCAAATAAAGGAGGGAAGTTTCAAATGCCCAAATTTGATCTTTCACTCCCAAAAATGAAATTACCAGAGGGGAAGATTAATGTGGAAGGGCCTGATATTGACGTTGGGAAAGTTAACATGCCATCCATTGACATTTCATTGCCAAAAGGGAAGGCTGAAGGAGAAATTGACATTGAAGGTCTGTCTGGAAAAGGAGGTAAGTTTGACTTACCAAAGCTGGACATTACTGCACCAAAAGTAAATCCACCCATAGTTGATATCAGTGTTGAGGGTCCTGACATCAAGGGAAAAAAGTTTCACATGCCAGACATTGACATCTCATTGCCAAAAGGAAAAGAAAAAGGGGGTGTTGGTCTTGAAGTGGAGGCAAAAAAAGGAGGGATGTTTCAATTGCCTAAAGTTGATCTTTCACTACCAAGAATCAAGTCACCAGAGAAGAAGACTAATGTCGAAGGCCCTGATATTGAAATAGGGAAACTTGGCATGCCATCCATTAACATTTCATTGCCAAAAGGCAAGGCTGAAGGAGAAATTGACATTGAAGGTCTGTCTGGAAAAGGAGCAAAGTTTGACTTACCAAAGCTGGACATTACTGCACCAAAAGTAAATCCACCCAAAGTTGATATCAGTGTTGAGGGTCCTGACATCAGGGGCAGAAAATTTCACATGCCAGATGTTGACATCTCATTGCCAAAAGGAAAAGTAAAAGGGGTTGTTGATCTTGAAGGTGAGGCAAATAAAGGAGGGAAGTTTCAAATGCCCAAATTTGATGTTTCACTCCCAAAAATGAAGCTACCAGAGGGGAAGATAAATGTGGAAGGCCCTGATATTAACGTTGGGAAAGTTGACATGCCATCCATTGACATTTCATTGCCAAAAGGGAAGGCTGTAGGAGAAATTGACATTGAAGGTCTGTCTGGAAAAGGAGGAAAGTTTAACTTACCAAAGCTGGACATTACTGCACCAAAAGGAAATCCACCCAAAGTTGATATCAGTGTTGAGGGTCCTGATATCACAGGCAGAAAGTTTCATATGCCAGATATTGACATCTCATTGCCAAAAGGAAAAGTAAAAGGGGGTGTTGATCTTGACTGTGAAGCAAATAAAGGAGCGAAATTTCACCTGCCCAAAGTTGATCTTTCACTCCCAAGAATCAAGTCACCAGATGGGAAGATGAATGTGGAATGCCCTGATATCAAAATCGGGAACATTGACATGCCATCTGTTGATATATCTGTACCAAAAGGAAAGGCTGAAGCAGAGATTGATATTGAAGCACTGTCTGGAAAAAGAGGAAATATTTACTTACCAAAACTGGACATTTCCTTGCCATCATTAAAAAGCCCTGGTGTCAGTGTTGAGGGTTCAGAAATTAAGAGTGGCTACTTTCCCATGCCAGGTATTGATATGTCATTTCCACAAGAAAAAGTAAAAGGGGATGTTGATCTTGAAGTTGACATAGTGAAAGGAGGGAAGTTTCAAATGCCCAAAGTTGATCTTTCACTACCAAAAATGAAGTTACCAGAGGGGAAGATTAATGTGGAAAGCCCTGATATCAAAGTCAACAAAGTTGACATGCCATCCATTGACATTTCATTGCCAAAAGGGAAGACTGAAGGCAAAATTGACATCGAAGGCCTATCTGGAAAAGGAGGAACAATTGACTTACCAAAGGTGGACATTACCTTACCAAAAGTAAATCCACCCAAGGTTGATATCAGTGTTGAGGGTCCTCATATCAAGGGCAGAAAGTTTCACATGCCTGACATTGACATCTCATTGCCAAAAGGAAAAGGGAGCACTGATCTTGAAGGGGAGGCAAATAAAGGAGGGATGTTTCAAATGCCCAGAGTTGATCTTTCACTACCAAAGGTGAAGTTACCAAAGGGGAAGATTAATGTGGAAGGGCCTGATATTGAAGTTGGGAAAGTTGTCATGCCATCCATTGACATTTCATTGCCAAAAGGGAAGGCTGAAGGAGAAATTGGCATTGATGGTTTGTATGGAAAAGGAGGAAAGTTTGACTTACCAAAGTTGGACATTACTGCACCAAAAGTAAATCCACCCAAGCTTGATATCAGTTTTGAGGGTCCTGATATCAAGGGAAGAAAGTTTCATATGCCAGACATTGACATCTCATTGCCAAAAGGAAAAGTAAAAGGGGTTGTTGATCTTGACAGTGAGGTAAATAAAGGAGCGAAGTTTCACCTGCCCAAAGTTGATCTTTCTCTCCCAGGAATCAAGTCACCAGATGGGAACATGAATGTGGAAGTCCCTGATATCAAAGTTGGGAAAACTGATATCCCATCCATTGGTATATCTGTACCAAAAGGAACAGCTAAAGCAGAAATTGACACTGAGGCACTGTCTGGAAAAGGAGGAAAGTTTGACTTACCAAAGTTGGACATTCCGTTACCAAAAGTCAGTCCACCTAAGACTGATATCAGTATTGATGGTCCAGAGCTCAAGAAGGATGGACAGTTTCACATGCCAGAGATTGATATCTTCCTGCCAAAAGGAAAAGCAAAAGGGGATGTTTGTCTTGAAGGTGAGACAGATAAAGTTGGGAAGTTGCACATGCCCAAGGTTGATTTTTCTTTCCCAAAATTGAAATCCCCAATCTTTCCTCCTCACATTGAGCAACCTGATATTGGAGAAATCACTATGCCAGCTATTGATAAATCACTTCCAAAAGGAAAAGCTGAGTGCATTGGTAATTCTGAAGGTGATACTGGAATGTGGGAAAAGCTCCATATGCCTAACCTTGAATTTTCATTACCAAAAATGAAGTCATCAAATACTGAGTCAAAAATTCACAGACCAGATATTAATGATATTAATATGACTGATAACAATGTTTCTGGAGGCACAAGTAGAAATTTAAAAATGACAACTGTAAAGCTACCAAGTGTTGACATATCAGCACCTAAGGTTGATCTTGACTTTGGCATTCCCAAAGACAAAGGCCCTAATAGAGAAGATATTGAACTTCTCAAAGCTGAAGGAATAAGACCATCATCTGGGGCACATTTTGACATCCCAGATGTGACTCTAAAAATGCCAAAAATTTCACTACCTAAATTTGGGGGAAAATTTAAAAGTGAAGACAAACAAGTAGAAGGACTGAGCTTATCTGCTAATTTGGATGTGGAAAAAAATATGCCACCCATGGGGGTAAATGCTGATGGAAAGGTAAAAGGCAAAATAAAGAATCTAAAACCTGAAGGAGATGTGAATATTTCACTTGATATGGGGTCAGAGGACAAGGAGCATTTTAAGGCTCCAACATTAGATACAAAGGCAAAGGTCAAAATGCCCTCAGTTGAGATTTCCCTGCCAGCCCCATACACACCAGAGAGAGAGGCATTGCTGCCAAAATCTGAGATTGATGTATCTGAGGCAGATATCAAGGCTTATGAGGGTAGTTTAAAAATCCCAAAGATGCCAACTATTGGTATATCAGTACCAAAAGTAGATTTGGATGTTGTCCTACCAAAACTAAAACAAGATGCATTAGTTGAATCCAGCTCTTTGAACCCCAACCTTGAAAGAGATATGCTAAAGTTATCACATGTCAAAATGCCAAAAGTTGATATAGTACTACCTCAAGGCAGAACAGGGGTCACTGATGCACCAGAAATAGAAGTGGACATTGAACCTCCAGATTTGAAAACAGGAGAACAAAATGCAAAGTTCAAGTTGCCAACTATTTCAGAGCCAACTGTGGATATATCCCTGCCAAAAGGGAAAGAAAGAAAAATTCAAGTTCAAGAAATGGACATAGAAGGAAGGTTTGGCATGTCTCTGCCTTCTCTAACTTCACCTGAAGCCAACGTCAACATTAAACCACCAAAAGGATCTTCCATAACCACAAATCCTGAAATACAATATGAGGGCCCTCTTATCCCTAAAGTAACAAAAGCAGTTTTTGTTTTGGTTAATTCCCAAACAGAAAGCCATATTAACATAACTAGCAAATCAAGTGCAGAGACTGTAGATAAGAAAATGAAAGTGCCAAAAATCATAAAGAAGTCAGGTTTTGAAAAATCACATTCAAAAAGTAAAGCAATAAAGGAGGAGGAGGAGGAGGAGGAGGAGGAAAATGACAAAGATTTAAAAACAGGAGCATTTAAATTGCCCAAACTTGAGTTTACTTCACAATACTCAAAAAATGTGGGAGAAGATGAGAAATTAGAGATGGGCATGGAACCTGAGAATCAGGGTAGCACAGAGTTTAGCAAAAGCACAAAAGCTAAATCAGGAAAAATATCCTTTCCAGGTTTCAAGAAGAAATCTGTAGTTGATGAAGAGAGTGAAAATGGCTGTGGAGTGTCCTCAAAAGCCAGGCTAGAAATGTTAACAGTAAAGCAGGGAGTTGAGCCTTCAGCCCCAAATATTTCAATTGACTCTGCCTCACGAGAAACCAGTGGCCAAAAAGAGAGTGGATCCAAAGATGATGTTAGAAGCAGGCAAGAAGTAGAAGAAAAAGAGGAGACAACTTGGTTTAAAATCCCAAAAGTCACTCTTAGCCCTCATTCCACTGGTATCCTGCAGATCACACCAGACGAATCTCCAAAAGAAAGCAAGTCATCTTTACAATACTCTAGTGAAAATATTTCTGGAGGTTTCTACAGGAGAATGCCAAATACTGAATTTTCTACTGAAGAGGTTTCTTCAAAACACACAGTCACCACAACAAAAGAAGGGGCTTTCACTGTGGTAACCAAGACTTCGAAATATAAAGTAACAGAATCAGCAAGTAGCAGCTCAACTACACACTGGAATCAATAAAACAGAGGAGTAAATATAGGTATACAGGAGTATTTTTTATATTGTTGCTTTTTTAGTGCCATGGAGAATGAATGCATTTACATGAATACAATCACTATGTACAGTGTACAACAATCACTATGTACAGTGTACAACAGTGTAGCACATATTTAATTTCATACACTTGCAGTCACCATTCAATATTATTCATGTAGATAATTACGCTTCCTTTATGTAGGTTATTATGGTAGTACTACTTCTCAGACCTGCAATTCATGCATTAGATCATATAAACGCGTACAATATGAGTGGAATTTGATGTAGAATTTTGAGAAGCATTAGTTTTATTGGATTTATCATATTTTTGAAGCTTCATTTGTTGCTGTTAACTTTTTTATTGTTGAAGCTGAACATGTGTTGTCCTATATATAAGAGGAACATATTTTTTTCATACATAACACCTAAACTGTAAAAGAAAAAATATATTTATGTATTTAAAAAAAAATTAGTGCCATGAACATATTTAACATGGAAATTAATTCAATTTTTAAAGAAACGTTTATATTATAATTACTTTTTTGTAATATTTAAATGCATTAAAATGTGAAACAGTGTACAATTATGATTTTGTATGGGAATGGCTTATGGTCTTGATTTGGGGTGTGTGTGTGTGTGTGTGTGTTGTGAAATTCTTTGGCTCATCATTTTTCATTCAGTTATGACCAAGGATGAAATTAGTTTAAAATGCAGGTAGTATTATTACTAGATAGTTTTTAGCATGTCCTTTACATTTAATTTTTAAAACACAATTTCCCAGCTGGATGAAATCTTAAATAAAATATTTTACCTGCTCTTTCATTACTGTCTGAATTTCTGCAGTCTGTACTGTGTTTTATGTACTGATAAATCACATGTGATTATTGCTTAAATCCAAGCTGTGATTAAGTTCGACTAATCTCTCTTCAAGAGAACTTTGGAACATTTAGGAGGCCTAGGTAATATCCTACTTGAGACTTTCCAATTATATGCACCACCAGAGTTGTTGCATCATTTTTCAAGCGGTTAAAGTGGTGTGATATCCAAAATAGTGTGGCGTCATTATTCTTTTGTATAATGATTATTTTCAAAATACAAACCCCATTTCCAGAAAAGTTCAGATATTTTCCAAAATGCAATGAAAACAAAAATCTGTGATTTGTTAATTCACATGAACCTTTATTTAACTAGCAAAAGTACAAAGAAAGGATTTTCAATAGTTTTACTGACCAATTTTATTGTATTTTTTAAATATAAATGAAGTTAGATGCCAGGCATCTGTTTCGGATGCCTCCTGGACGCCTCCCAAAGGAGGTATTCCAGGCATGTCCCCCCGGGAGGAGGCCCCGG
>JAODXR010000025.1:23954769-23968457 GCA_028877395.1 Cathorops festae
AGTCAGCTGGGATAGGCTCCAGCTTGCCTGCGACCCTGTAGAACAGGATAAAGCGGCTACAGATAATGAGATGAGAAGCACTAACGTCTTAGGCACTCCATATCCTAATATTTGCTTTAGCTCCCTACATACCATCTCCCAGAATACATTTATTTTTAGACATTTCCAAAAGATGTGAGAGTGGTCTACATTAAAAGATCCACATTCTCGCCAACATTTCTGACGGCGGTGCAGCTGCTTACTCTTCATTTTCGGTGTAATAAAAAAACGGATCAGATTCTTCCATGCAAACTCCCTCCAAATTCGTGAATTAGTGATGTATCTTCCACATTTTGTGCCACTCCTCATCTGTGATTTCTACATTAAGTTCTTCCTCCCATTTCACCTTAATCTATTTAAAATGCTACTTCAAAATGACAGTTTACCAGGATGCTATTTAAAATACTTGGAGAGAACAGTGCTCTTTACTTACTTGTTTCAGGGTTCATCATTTGTTGAAGTCAACATTCTTAATAAGTGTCCTGTTCCTTCGATTGCTTGCATTCTGGTATAAGCGAGAGTGGGGGGATATATAAGTGAGCAGTAGCTCACAGTTGATCTTGTTTTTCCTTTCTCTCTTTAAGCATACAAAGTTATAGTTCCGAAAATACAGGCTATGAACCGACACCTGATGACGTTTTTTTTTTTTCTTTTATTATTATGATTTTTCAGACGCAGAGACAAGAAGCTACAATTGAATCGTTGCAGAGTGACTTGGATCAAACCAATGATGAGCTGGACAAGCTAAACACCACACACTTAGAAGAAAGAGCACAGCTTATTCATGATCTCCAGAGCTGCGAAAGAGAAATTGACAGTCTCAAAGACATTATTGCAGACAAGGACAAGGAAATTTCAGCTCTTTCAGGCAATATGGCGGAATATGCAGAGCAAATTCAAGAGCTTAAACAGGAGATAAGGCATAAAGAGGGGGATTTAGTTCGTATTGAGAGTGCTCTGGTTAAAGCAGAACAGGAAGCTCAAATTATTAGAGAATCACAGTCTTCTGACCAGCAGTCCCTTAATATGAAAATAGCTGAGCTGATGGAACAACTCAGGGCCACCGAGAGTGATCTAAATGAGGCCCGAAAAGAGAGAGAATCAAAGTTAAATGAAATAGAGGAACTGCTCAATCAACTGCAAGAGGACAAGCTGATAATACAAGATCTCAACATGGAAATTCAGAAGCTGAATACAAGTCAGCGTGCTCACCTTACTGAATGCGAAACTCAAATTTCATCACTGAAGGAACAAATGCTTGCTGCTACTCAAAAACTTCAAGACTCCGAGGACATTTTTGCACAGCTAAAGGAGACACGGAATCTGAATGAGACGCTAAAAGAGCAGATCCTTAACCGGGAACGGACTTACGAGACGGAGATGAAGACTCTCAAGGAAGAACGTAACAAGCTGCTGGCAGAAGTTGGGAAATATAATAAAGAACTTCAGTCTCTATCCAGTCAGCTTCAAGCGCAGGTCGAGTGCCAGGAACAGGTTAAGCTGGGGGTTGAAGAGAAACTGGAGGTTATTACATCGCTGGAGAAAAAGCTTAGGAATGTACAGGAAAAGTCAGAAGAAGAGAAAAAGATACTACAAGAAGAGTTGGCTGGCAAAACAAAGACCATTTCAAAGCTGGAAGTAAAGTTGAAGTCGCTTAAGGATGAAAATCAAGTTCTTCAGAAATCTCTTGAGGAGAATTCACAGATCCAAAACCAGCTTTTGCTAGAAACCCAGGAACAAATGGATGTAGTGCAAAACAAGAATGTCAGTTTGCATTCCCAAGTGGAGGACCTCACCAACGAGAATCACATTCTTAAGCAGGAAGTTGAGAACAAGGTTCAGTCATTGCAACAAGTTTCAGAGGAGAAAGACATGCTGTTGAGGAAAGCAGCAGGACTTGAATCACAGCATGTAGAAAATGGGGAAATGGTAGAAGACCTGATTAAGGATAAGGAAAAGCTCAATGAGAGAGCCACAGAGCTTGAGCAAAATAAGCAGTCTCTTTCTGAACACTTGTTGGAGAAGACAAGCGAGTGTAGTCAGCTTAAAGTGTCATTGGAGAACAGTAAAGAACTGGTTGGCCAGTTACAGAGCCAAATTGAGGCATTGAACACTCAGGTTAACCAGTTAAATTGTAAGATATCACAAAATGAGGTGGCTCTAGGGGAGAAAAGTGCACAAATGGATGCTCAGTGGAGTCAGATTATGCAGCTGCACGAGACGTTGAATTCAGGGCAATTGGAGAAGGATAACCTTTTACAGCAACAAGCTTCTCAGTTCACTTCTTTACAGAGTGAACTTGTACAGCAGAGAGATCTTTTTTCGAAGCTTCATACCGAGTGCGAGTCCTTCAGAGAAGAATGTGCACAACTCGTTCAAAGCCTTCAGGAGCGAGAAACGGCTCTCAGTGAAAAGACTTACGAATGCCAAACCCATATAAATGAACTGGACAAGAGGAACGAATCTCTTGCTTCCCTCAGCAGTCAGTTAAGGGCCATGAATGAGCTTAATGCCAAGCTTGAGGCTGAAAATGGCGACATGAAAAAGTCCCTAGAAGAGTCGGTTGCCAATAACAAGAACCTAACTGATGAAAGGACTCTCAGGCAGGCTAATATCACCGAGCTTCATAACAACGTTCAGGCACTGAGCGTGCAAAACCTACAAATAAGAGCTTTATATGAGAATAAAGAGAGAGAGCTAGCTGAGCTAAGTCAGGCTGTGTCTGAAATGGATAAAAAGGTAGCAATGACCCTGGAAGAGAAGGGTAACCTTGTTTCTCAAATCTCCATCCTTGCGGAGCAAAATCGTAACGTTCAAAAAGAGCTAGAGGGGTTAGCGGTGGAAAGAAGCTTGTTGAATGACAAAATATCTGGGTTTGAGATGCAGCACGCAGAAAATCGTAAAATTATAGAGGGCTTGCTTAAAGACAAAGAAGATCTTGGCAAAACAATCAAGCAAAACCAGGAACTCGTACTTGAAAAGACCACTGAATGTGACTCACTTTCAGTACAGCTAAAGGAGAGTAAAGAGTCCATAAACCGTTTGAATGAACAGGTGAAGATGTCAAATTCTCAATTTAACAGCAGTTCTGCCGAAAAAGACCATGTAATTTCAGATCTACGCAAACAACTTGAGGGTCATCAGGACCAGCTTACTCAGCTACAAGAAACTCTCTCATTACTTCAGGAGCAGAGTAGTGCTCTTAAATCAGGACTTATGGAGAAAGATGTTGTTTTACAACAGCAGTCTAAAGAGCATTCTTCCTTACAGTGTGAGCTTAATCATCAAAGAGAGCTTTACGCAAACCTCCAAACTGAGAACAAGAAGCTTAAAGGGGAATGTTCACAGTTGGCCCAGGATTTGAAAGCGAAAGAAGGTGAATGTTGTAATCACACCGATGAGCTCAACAAGAGAACCGAGTCGCTCGTTTCACTAAATAGTCAGTTGGCAGCCATGAATGAAAATGTTGCAAAGCTCCACTCAGATAACGAGCATCTTAAAAGTTCACTGGAGAGTCATTTGGCTGAAAGTGCAACACTTAAAGAGGAAATGACCCAGAAACAAGTTGAGCTGGTGAATCTTCAAGATAGCATTCAGGCATTAAATGAGGCAAATAATGCAATGAAAACAGAACTGCAAAAATCAGCAGGAGAAATATCCACAAGGCAAGAAGAAATCCGTGCTCTTCAGAGTCACTTGTCCAACAGGGATGCCGATATAACATGTTTGTCACAACAGCTGGCAACGGAGTGTTCCAAAACCGAAAGCTTACATCTAGAATTGCAGCAAAAAGAGGAGTCCTTTAGAAAGCAGGAGACGTTCTTGAGTCAGTTACAGGTCAGATTTGAATCAGATGAAGATCAGATCAGCCAGAAAATGGAAGCCATTGCTGAGCTACAAAGGGATTCCCAGAACTTGCAAAGATCCCTGCAGGAGAAAGATGTCTTGCTGCTCAGGAAAGATCAAGAAATTGCTCAGTTGGGTAAAAAGATAACAGCAGAATTAGAGGTGTCTAAAGCACAAATGAAATCTGACATGGAGGCCATCTCTAAATTACAAGAAGACTTGCAGATATTGCTTGAGAAAAATGACTGCCTCAGTGCTATTGTAGCTGAAAAGGATGCTCTACTGAAGAATGAAGTAGAGAAGCAACAGAGCATAAAGGCCAGCACTGCCAAGCTTGAAGACACAATTTCCCAACTGACTTGTGAAGCGCAGGGTTTATCCTTCGAGACGGCCCAACTCAAGGCCGTACTAGCTGAGAAAGATCGGGCCCTTCTTGAAAACGCATCTAAGCACACTTCAGAGGTAAGCAGCCTGAATGAAGCCCTGAAAGTCAAAGATTTAGAAAATGACAACTTAAAACAAGAGTTGAATAAACTCAAAGAATCAGTTTTCGTATTGAACAGCAATGTTAGTGAACAGTTTGCAGAGGTAACAAGACTAAAAGCAGCTCTTGAAGAAAGTAGTTGCACTGTGGTGGACCAAACTAAAGCTCTTCAGGATCTACAGAGGAAAGCTGATGAGGCTGCTTTGTTCAAGAGCCAGTTTATGGAAAGTACAGAACTAGTGTCTGAACTGCAGTGTCAAATTCAGGCACTCAAGGAAGAGAAGCATTGTGCCTTAACAAACCTTCAGGATAAATTTACTGTTCAAGTGGAAAAACTTCAGGAAGCAAAAAGTCTGCTGTCCCAAAAGAACGAAGAATCGTTGAACCTCAACCAGATGATAAGTGAGCAAGATGAACAAATTCACACCCTTAAACAGGAGTCCTTATCATTGCAGAATGAGATCCAACAGCTGCGACTGTTCAATGCTGAAGTTTCAAAGCAAAAGGATGATGCATTCGTTGCCCAGCAAATGAACACCAACTCTTTGACGGTAGAAATCGAGAGATTAAAGGAGCAACACCTTCAAGTTGCAGCCCAGGTTAATTCCCTGACTGAGAACCTTGAGCAAAGGGAATTGGCTCTCCATGCTATTAATAGGCAATATACCGCTCAGGTAAAACAGACTGAGCATGCCATGTCAGAGATACAAAAAATGAACGAATTGTGCAAGAAGCTGCAAGAGGAAAACAGTTTGACCAAGCAGGAGCTAGATCGAGTCAACAATGAAAGGACACAAAAGGAAGAGGAGGTCCATACATTAGTTCTGGAAAAAGAGGAATTCAATAAGAATTACAGTTATGAGATGCGGAGGACACAAGAACAGCTGCAGCTCCAAAGTCAGCAGCAACATGGTAGCATGGAGAAAATGAAGACAGAGATGGAGCAACTCCAGGTCCAGGTTAGTGCCAAAGATGATATTATCACCGGATTGAAATCCGAAGTTCAGAGAATTGAACAAACTCTCCAGGAGTCTGAAAAAGAGTGGCTTTCGGTTCTTGATAGGGAAACGCAGGCTAAGAATGTCCTTGTTGAGCAGCTCCAAGAAATTGAGCATGAATTGACATCCAAAGACCGTAAGGTGCATGCTCTGAAACAGGACCTAGATCGTTTAAATGAAAAGTTAGCCGAAGCCACACTGGCTATTGAACAAGGTTCAGAGAGACTTAAGGAGAAAGAATTGGATGCTTTAATGAGTAGAAGCAAATTAGAGGAGATTGTATCCACTGTTCAAGCAAAGGATGGCGAGAATATTGAATTAAGACAGGCCTTACATGATGAGCAAACAGAGCTCAAGAAATTGGAAGAAAGTCAAGAGCATGCTCAGAGAGAGGTATCCCGTTTAACTCAGTCCATGTCAGATAAAGAAGTTGCTTTCGGAGAAGAAAGGGTTTCCTTGCAATCCACAATTAAACAGCTGCAAGAAGACAATCAATCTCAAGTATCTTCCTTTCAACAGGAATTAGCCAAGTTGAATAGAGAACTAGAGCAAAGGCATGTGGAGGGCTTAGACAGTAAAAGTGAGAATGAAGGCAAGATTGCTTTATTGTCTGAAAGTATTAAAGATCTTGAAGAAAAACTCCGAGCAGAAATCCAGAAATCAGAAATGCTCCAAGAGGCTAGTTTGAGCCACAATGCACTTATGCAAAAGAAAGATGATGAGATCATTTGTATGAGCATTCAGATCAATCAGCAAAAAGAACTACTCGCTGCACTCAGCCAGCAGTTAAAAGTGAGGGATGCATCAATAACACAGGTGGTTACATCTGCCTCAAATGAAAGGATAAAAAACGAGGAGCAGAAAAACAATCTGCTTTCACAACTGGAAGAGACGAAAGGGCATCTGTCTCTTTGCAGAAGTCAAATGGAAAATACAGAATCCGAAAACAAGGCTTTGGTGAAAGACAACAATGAACTTAAATTTGAAATTTCCAAACTAACTAAAGAAAAAGAGGCCGTGAAGAAAAAGCTTCAGGCAGCACTTGTTGTCAGAAAAGAGTTGCTCAAGAAGATAGAGGAGCATGAGAAACAAAATGCCGAAAGTGCAGAGAACAAAGCGGAAATTTCAACTTTGCAGAAGAAATTGGAAGAGCTAATGACGCAGACAAACTCGCTCACAAAAGAACGTGATGCAGTTGTTTCTGATCTTAGTCAGCAATTAAAGGATAAAGACGATAAAATCAATGAGTTATTGCTCTCCGTGTCAGAAAAGGAGCAGATCATATTGCAAATGGAAGACAGCGCTCATTGTTTACAAGGTAGATTAAAGGAACAGGAGGAGAATTTGATATCCGCTCTGCAGGAACTAGAACAACAGAGGCGTTTAATTGACCAGCTTCAAATTACCAGCAATGAAAAAGATGTTGCTTTTGAGAATGAGAAGCTGAAATTGGAGGCCAAACTTGAGCAATTTAAAGACATCAGCATGACCGACAAGGATGCAAGAAGTGAAATATCACATCATGCTGAAGTATTAGAAAGCGAGTTGGCCAAGGTAAAGAAAGAGAAATCCGAGCTTCAAAAGAAAGCTCATGCTGCATTGTTGGCCCGCAAAAAGTCTCAAGAAAGTCAGAAAACATTAAATGATGAACTTTGTGAAATCAAGGCCAACTTCAAATCTCTTCAGGAGAAGCACAACCAGCAAACAGATGAGTTCATGGCTGTTCAGTCGAGTTATGATCTCAGAGTTCAAGAGCTGGAATGTGCACTACAGAACTCAAGATGTCTGCAAGACAAATTAGAGGCCTTAGAGAGAGGCCTTGAAGAAAGGGAAACTGCCGTGCAGCATTTACGAATGTCCTTGGAAACACAATCAGTGCAAACATCACGTCTTGAAGAGCTAGAACGTCTTAAACAAAACCTGGAAAATGTGAAATCTGAATTGGCCAAAAAAGATGAATTACTGGTCAGTTTGAAAGAAGAGTCTAAAGAAATGGCAGAAAAAATGGTGTGTGCAAGATCTGAACTTGCTCAAGAAATCACTGAGAAGAATGATGAAATTGCAAAGCAAAAGGCTTGCATCCAAACTACTGAACAGCAACTTAAGGATCTGCAACAAAGCATGACCAAGCTGCAAGCTGACCATCAAAATCAATTGGAGATGCTTAATGCATCTGTCGAAGAAACACGGTCATCCATACTTCATGAAGAGCTAGAGTGTCTTAAACAGAAATTAGAAAAGGCAACGTATGAAATGGCCCATAAAGATGAACTGCTGGTCAAGCTGGAGGAAAAATCCAAAGAAATGGTTGAGAAGTCGGTGTTTGAAAGATCTGAACTTGTTAAAGAAATCCATGAGAAGAACCAACAAATTGAGAGCCAAAATGTATGCATTGAAACAGCCGAAAGACAACTTGAGCAGCTTAAAGAACATATGACCAAGCTACAGTCTGAGCATCGGAATCAATCGACGTCTTTTGAAGAACTTAAATTAAGTTTGAAAGCAGCTGAAAGTGAAGTATGCAAGAAAAATGAGATGCAGAATGAAATGGAAAGACTTTGTCAAGAAAGAGATGCCATAACAATACAGCTGGAGTCTGCCTTAAAAATGGTCGCTCTGAAATCGGAACAAATTCAAGCTTTGCAGAATGAAATGACCATAAGTCAGCAGCAAGTTTCTCAGGATTGTTCCCAGTACCAAGAAGCAAAATCGGAAGTTGAGCAACTGACATTGCAACTAGAAACGCTACAGAGAGAAAAAGAGAGCTGCATCATGGACTTTGAAAAGTCCAGACAAGGTTTTGCACAACTTGAGTCACTGCTAAAGCAACTCGAAGCACAAAACAAGGAGCTTCTGATTAAGAACGAATTAAATGACAAAGCAGTTGCAGCAGACGATAAGCCGTCTGTATCAGCCGAAGGTTCGAAAATGGCCTGTGAACAGCAGTCCCCTTTTAAAGAGGGTTCTAATAATATTTTGTTAGAGTTTCAGTCTCAGCTCTCCGAAAAAGATGCACTCGTATCTGCTCTAGAACAACAACTTCAGAGACAAATACATCTCCATGAGGTAGAAATGGAAAAAATGAGAATTGAAGTCAATGAGCGCCAACACAAACCAGCAGAAATTGGAGAAAAGAAGTCAGTAGATCAGCTAACAAAAAAATTACAAGCCGCTTTGATTTCTCGTAAGGAGCTTTTGAAGGAGAACCGTGCCATCGCAGAAGAAATCCAGAAACTAAAATCGAAGAATGAACAGATGCAAGGTGAAACATCATCTCTAGAAAGCATAGTTTCTGAACTCGGGCGGCAAAAAAATGAACTGGAAAGTAACATTTCCAAACTGAATGCTGAAAAGCAGAACCTTGCCGCAGATGTGACTCGAATCCTGAGCGATAATCACAACTTATCAGCAGCCTGCGAAAGCCTGAAACTCACAATTGAGAACATCACCCAACAGAAGCAAGCTTTCTCATGTCAACTAGAGTCCCTAAAAGACTCTCAGACGGAGGAGTTATCCGAATGGAAATCCAAGCATGCCGATTTGAAGCAGGAGTATGAATCTCTCCTCCAAGCTTATGAAAATGTTAGCAGTGAAATGGACAAGATGAGGCAACTTCTTGAAGGTGCTAAGAGAGAGAGACAGGAAGCGCTTTTAAAATCTCACAAATACGAATCTGAAAGAGACGTTCTTGGAAAGCAGATAGCTGAATTAGAGGAAGAAAATGACAAGGTTAGAGAAAAAATGAGAAAGTTTGCCAAGTTGAAGCAACAAAAGATTGAGGAGCTTGAAGCGGAAAATGAAAAGATCCGAAAAGACCTGATGTCTTTCGATGACAGACAAAAATGCACAGTTGAAGAGTTGACTTTAAGAAATGGCCAGTTGGAAAATGACATGAAGTCCCTTCAAGAATCATCAGAGGAGCTCCGAGGACAGATGTGTGAACTTCAGCAGGATAACCAGAGCTTGGCAAAGGAACTCAAAGAAACCAGCTTATCTCTTGAGAAGTGGCACAGAGAGTCGAAATCAACTGAAAGCAGTCTGCAGCTCAGATTAAGTGAGGCTCTCCATTTGAATGAAACTTTGGCAGAGCAAATAGAGAGTCAAAAAACAAATTTACAAGTGCAAATTGAAACGGTTGCATTACTACAAAAGGAGAAGTCAAGTCTTATTGAGCAATTTAAACAGGCAGAGAATGAGCATGATGGAGACGTGAGCAAGCGGGAAAAAACTATATCGGCTCTTCGGCAGGTGATAGAAAAAAACACACAAGAAACCATAAACCTAAGTGAAAAGGTTAAGATTTTGGAAGATGACAAATGCATGCTGCAAGAAGAACTTGAGAACGTCCAAGAGACGTCTGATAAGGTCAAAAACGAAAATGAGTATTTGGAGACGATGCTTCTAAAAAACTCTGAAAGAATAGATGAATTGACCGAGGCAATTAATGTCTTGCAAATGCAAAAAATGCAGCTGTCAGCTCAGCTGATGGAAGTCAAAGAGGACAAGGCAAAGGTTTGTCAAGAAAAGGAACAGTTGCACTTGAAGCTTGTGAAAGAATTTGAAGAGAAGCTCAAAGCGTTGCAAAGAGGCACCGAAGGCTCTAAAAACATGAAGCGGGAACTTCAAGAGCTGCTAAAAGAGAAGCATCAAGAGATCAATCAGCTACAACAGGATTGTATTAAATATCAAGAACTGATTTTGAGTCTAGAAAGGTCTTTAAAGCACTCTGAGACCCAGCACCAAAATGTACAGAAGGAGCTCCGAGACATGACCGAGAAGGTCACAGATTTGCAGAAGGAAAATGGGAGTCTTGAAAAAGAACTCAAAACGCACAAAAATATCGTCAACGAGACCAGTAAGGAACTGTCCAGAGTAACTTCTGAAAACGACATACTTGAGCAGAAACTTGCAGAGCGGCAAGAACGGTCTGAATTTGAGTCAGCGGAAAAGGAGAAATCCTTGGAAAAAATGGCGGAACAGCAGCAAGCCCTTTTGAAGGAACAGCGAGCTGAGCTGCAGAAGCAGATCACTGACTTGCAAAAGCAAAATAACAGACAAGCTCAAGTTGTTGTATCCTTACAGAAACAAGTCGAGTCCAAAGAGTTGCAGATTAAAACTCTGCAGAGGGAAGCAGAGACCAGTTCAGCCAAACTAGCAGTGTTGAGCGTCGATCCAAATGCGAGTGATGCTGCAAAGCAATGGGACAATGTATTTCAGAAAGTATTGCATGATAAGGATAGCCAGCTTCTTGAACAAAGCTTGGTTATTACTCAGCTGTCAGAGGACAATAGGGAGAAAGCTAGGGTGCTAAATGATACGCAGATTGCCAACAGGAAATTTGAGAGGACTTTGAACGAATATTCAGTTGCAGCTACAGCACACCAGAGGCAGCTCTTTGTAATGCGTACAAGCAATACCGAACTCACTCAAAAGCTTGAAATACTTACAAAACAGTCGTCCGAACAAAGTGCCTTAATCGAGAGGTTAGTAAATGATAAAAGCACACTCGTGAAACAACTCGATGAGCAAAACTATTCAATTTCCCAAGTAAAGTCCAGTCTTGAGCACTCGACTAAAACGTTGTCAGACAGAGAATCTGAGCTCCTTTTAGTCCAGACCCAGTACAGCAAACTTCTAGTTGACTTGGAGAAACAAGAAGCAGTTTCACTGCACTTGAAATCTCTTCTTCAGAGCAAAGACTCTGAGATATCTTCTCTGTTATCATCAAAAGATGGGCAGTTGTCAGGGTATCTGGAGCAGCTTCAGGCTAATCATCGTGCTCAATTATTAAAGTGTGAGGACCGATTAATTGCTCTCTACACCAAGCAAGAAAGTTCTGTGATTGAAGTTAAGGCTTTAGAAAGCAGAGTTCGAAACCTCCAGACCCAATTGGACAGATGTGCTGAAGAGAAAGAACAGATGGCAATAAATGTTGACACTTTAAGGAACTCGGTATTGTCTTTACAATCTGAGAAGGAGCGTCTGACCTCGGAATTAAAGCAGATTAAGGAACGGGGTAAAGAAGAATCTGCTGAGGGTGTGACCAAAAGCTTAAAGCAAGAGATCAAAACCCTTCTTCATCAGATGGATGATCTCAATTCAGAAAATGCCATGCACAAAGCGCAGCTGATCAGATACAGAGAGGATTTAAACCAAGTGTTATCCCTTAAAGACAACCAGTTGAAGGATCTACTTAAAAAGCAGCAGGATTCAATAAGAAACCTTGAGAACCAAAAAAGAACTGTTGAACTGCATCATCGGGATGCCCTCCTAGAGCTACAGAAGAAAGCAGAGGAAGTCAAAGCCTTAAAAGAAGAAAAAGCTCAACTGCATTCTCAGGTGCAAGAACTGCAAGACAATTTATTGGCCTTACAGAGAGAGAAACAGCAGACAAACGAGAGTAAAGTGATTGCTGATTTACAGCAGGCCGTAGCAGCAAAAGCGTCTGAATGTAATGAACTTCAGCAAAAGTTGTTCGCCCAGAAAGTGGCTGCAGATGACTTAAACAAGAGCCTAAAGGAAGCGATCAGCGAGTCCGAGAGGAAATTGGTGGAGGCCGAAGAAAAGTACAATGTAGAATTAAATGCTTTTGAGCGTGAAGTTAATTTACTGAGAAGCGAGAGAGAAACTGCAGACCAGAGAGTTGCAGATTTGGCCAGAGACATTATGCATGCAGAGCAGGATTTGTCTGAAGCTAAAAGCCAAAACAAGAATCTGAAATCTCAGAATGAATCGCTTGGGAAAGCCATGGCAGCACTGCAAAATGACCGTGATCAGCTCATTGAGGAGTTCAAGATTTTACGCAGCAGATACGATGAAGAACTCCGGGAAGCTACAGCATCCATGAATAAATTTGAGCATCAGCTAAATGATTCCACCTCGGAGATATCGGCTCTTGCTACAGAAAAGAATGTCTTGGTCCAAAAGCTTCTGGCCCTGGAAAGCAAAGCTCCACACTCGAAATTATCAGCGCTGGTGAACGGTCTTTCACAAACCCTGTCTGAGAAAGAGGCCCAGCTTAAACACGCATCGCTGGAGAAGAGTTCCTATAGCAGACAGGTTAATGCGTTTTCTAAAGCAATGGTCAGTCTGCAGTCTGACCGAGACAGACTGATGGAGGAACTCAGGAAGGCCAAGAAGGAAGTCGAACATAGACAGCAAACAAGCCCTGATTCACTCAACTCAATCAAATTGGAGGATTCAAATAGCCTTAGCGTCAGTGTTGGTGCTCTTCAGACTGAGAGAGATAGACTGGTGAGTCCTAGGCTGTGTCTCTGATTAGATTCAGTAGTATTTGTGGCATGTGGGCATTCGCTAAGGGCATGCAAGTCTGATTGATGTGCTTTAATGTGGCTTGACTTGGACGTACTAGAGCATGGAATTCTGTCTTTAAACTGTTTTGGTTCAAAGTGACCCATTGTGCATCTGAACCAAAAAAGTAGCTGTCCTATTTCTTCCATCTCTTGTGCACCAGGCATGGCAAGGGCTTTGGGGGCTCCGTTTCCATCAATATTGTTTGTTAATCATCACTGAGATTTAGTGAAGATCAGCTGGGGTTTGTACACTTACCGTGCTATGAAATACAAGGAGATGGCTTGAAGCAATGGGACAGAATCTGAAAAAGATTATGACTTTTCAGCATTTTGGATTATTTTGGGTTCTGTTTTCTGCTATAGCTTTTTTTCTTTCTTTTTTGTTCCAGTTTAAGGAGGTTGGAAATTTGCAGTCTGAAAACGCCAAGCTAGTGGAGTTGAAGCAAAAATATGATGACCAACAGAGGGCACTACAAGAAGCACACACTTTCAAACAACAGTGTGAAAAAGACATTCTGGGATACCAGGCAGAGCTAGCAGAGCTGAGGTAGTTCTACAAGCATTCTCTCTCTCTCTTTTTCTCTTTTTTTTTTAATGTTCCATCATTCTTCACTAATTGTGAAGTGTGTTCTGGTTGTCTAAACACAATATAGAGGATGCAAGAGGGTAGCAGTAACCCTAACCCATAACTACGTCATCGCTTGTTTACCGCAATGCATTATGGGCAATACCCGGGGTCAGCTCCGCCGTATTGTTTGCTTTCGCCATTGTTAAACACTGCATTGTTCTGTCTAACCAGTTTTAACCATGCCTAAAGTGAATTGCTGTGTGCCTTAAGCCTAATTTATGCTTCGGACACATAGCCTCTGCGTCCGTCCGTTCTGTGTCTGTGCGCGACCACGCCCCACGCGCAGAGGCTCTGCGTCCGTCATCGAGCGCCTCGAAAAAATCCTGACTATCCGTCGGACGGACGCAGACCTCAAACGGAAGTGCGCAGACAAACGCTGC
>JAODXR010000025.1:24143263-24154332 GCA_028877395.1 Cathorops festae
ATGTAAATAGATTAAAATAGCACACGCAATGTGATTTATCAAACCTGGAGATAGCGTCTGTTTTTAATACGTTTCAACTGAAGGTGCAAAGTTAAAGAAATCAACATTGTTAAAAAAAGATCAATGGAATCACTTTCAACATTCAAAGCATTTTATTAATGAACGAAACACTGAATCTCAATAATTTCGACCACTGTGCGTAAATGCACACACTGCTCTTAATTAAAAGGCGCTCCTTCCGCCATCTATTGGGGAAACATGGACATTGCAGGGAAAAGGGAAAATGAATTAGAATTTTTTAACTATTATTTGGACAAGTTCGGCGGGCCAGATTAAAAAGCCTGACAGGCCATATACGGCCCGCGGGCCGTAGTTTGCCCATGTCTGTGCTAGCTGCTGTCTCTGATGTACTAGCAGCAGCATAATTGCAACTACTATTAGTACAGGCAGGAGCAACACCACACTTCTTAAAAGCTCTAAACAACGGATGCATCACACAGAATTAACTTTCTCTTTATGAGCTGCTGGAAGCTGGAGTGGAAAATAAGTAAGCTGGCTTTGTAAAAAATGCTGTGATTATATGAAACAAAACAGTGCAGAACTACAGCCTGGGGCGGGGCTTTACGTACAGTAGGGGTCTGTCAGACACAGGTTACTTGTCCTCAGTCTGTTACATGCAGTGGATGTGGACACTCATCTCTCTGCTTGTGTGACTGGGAAAATACCCCCCCGAATTTGGAAAAGTTTCGCTGCTTCTTCAAAGTCTTCCCACTCTGCGCTGAAACCTGACACTGCAGTCATGCTACGTCTTAGCTCATTTGCATATTATCAGCGATTGGATGTTTACAGGGGGCTGAGGGGAAAGGGGTGTGTGTGCTGCGCAGCCTGTGAAGATACACACAGCGGAGGGACAAAGAGATGAGAGGTAGCTGATACTGTAGCTTGTCCCTTTTTTTGGCAGATTTTTCCGCTATTGCAGTTACTTTTGTCAACTAGTAATATATTAATTTTGTGGTTATATTAAAATGTGCTTTCTTAACTTCCAAAAATTTTGATTTGAGGGGGCAAGACATTTATTTGAGGGGGTAATGCCCCCTCTTGCCCCTGTGTAGAGCCGACCTCGCCAGAGAGGAGTGTCACAAGAAGTTTGTATGTGGAGTAGGAGGGGTTGGCCATGATCTTTTCTTCCCTCCTCAGGGACCTGGAGGCATACAGATCCTGGAGAGATGGAAGATTGCAGTCAATCACCTTCTCAGCAGAGAGAACAACACACTGCAATCTGTCTATAACTCTGGCATTGGCCACAGTGTACCAAATGGTGATGGAGAGGGTGAGGATGGACTCAATGATGCCAGTGTAAAAGTGCACCATCATTGTCTTTGGCAAGGTTGAATTTCAACTGCCATAGGACATACATCCTCTGCTGTGCTTTCTTGGTGAGAGAGCTGATTTTCATCTCCCACCTGAGGTCTTGTGTGATGGTGGTGCCCAGGAATCAGAAATACTCCACAGAGGCCACTAGGGAGTCAAAAGGGTGATGAAGCAGGTGTTGCAGAGCTCCTCCTGTGGTTTACAATAATCTCTATTGTCTTTAGAGCATTGAGTTCCAAGTTGTTCTGTCTGCACCAGGTCACCAAATTATCAATCTCCCACTTGTTGGCAGACTCCTCCTCATCAGAGTTGAGTCCAGTGAGGGTGGTGCCATCTGTGAACTTCAGGAGCTTGACAGGCTGATGACTGGAGGTGCAGTTGTTGGTGTACAGGGAGCAAAGTAGAGCAGAGAGGACACAGCCTGGGGTGGATCTGGTGCTGATGGTCCAGTAGTCAGAGATGTATTTTTACATGCTGTTTCCTGTCAGACAGGAAGTCAGTGATCCACCTGCAGATGGAGTGAGGCATGCTCACCTGGGAAAGCTTGTCCTGCAGAAGAGCCAGGATGACTGTGTTGAAGGCAGAGCTGAAATCCACAAACAGGATCCTAGGATATATTCCTAGGGAGTCCAGTTGCTGGAGGATTAAATGGAGAGCCATGTTGACAGCATCATCTACAGACTCGTTGGCTCTGTAGGCAAACTGCAAGGGGTCCAGTAGTGGGTCGGTGACATATTTGAGATGAGAAAGTAGAAGGTGCTCAAATGTCTTCATGACCACAGAGGTCAGGGCGATGGGTCTATAGTCGTTAAGTTCTGTGATCCTTGTTTTTTTGGAGGGGACAGGGATAATGGTGAGGCTTTGAAGCAGGCTGGCATATGGCATGTCTCCAGTTAGGTGTTAAAGATGTCTGTAAACAATGTTTCAGGGTGGATGGAGAGACAGAGTCAGGAGCTGCTGCTTTGTGGGGGTTCAGCTCCTTGAAGAGTCTGTTAATGTCTCTCCAGAATGGAAAAAGTTGTGGCTGTGGTGGTGGGGGGCCTCCAAAGGTGTGATGTTGCAGAGAAGCCCTGGCAACAGCTGAGGTGGAGGTGGGGGTGGTAGACAGGAACTGGTATGTGGGGTCATGGGGATGATGTCAGGACAGTCCCACTGTCTTTCAAAGCGACAGTAAAATTCATTCAGTTGGTTGGCCAGGCGCAAGTCATTAATAGATTGAGGGGCTGTAGGTTTGTAATTTGTAACCTGTCTGAGCCCTTTCCAGACAGACACAGAGTCACTGGCTGAGAATTGGTGCTGGAGTTTCTCAGTGTATAGACCATTTGCACATGATGTCATGCATCACGTGATAATTTCACCTGAGGTACAAACAGACACTGTCTTTCATGTAAGCAAGGCTTAATCTCTCTTAAATATTGTTCATTTTTGTGCTGTTTTTGGTTGTTCAAATAGAGAAATAGATAAAAGGTACTACTACCTCCCCACTATCAAGAAAAATGTTAATAAAGAAGCAAATGCTTCAAGTACAATGAAGAAATGAGTGGCTAAAGAGAATATGATGAGAGGATCTAAGCCTGAAAACTCCAGAGAAATTTGTCAATACCCACATTTGTAGTGATCATTTTATTTCAGGTAAGAATTTTTATTTAAAAAATAATAGAAAGTCATACGTAAGTATGGAAGAGTTTGCATAATAATCTTGTTTTATTTCTGTTTGCATTCAAGTTAGCTTGTTTATGAAAGTGTTTGATTTTCTTACAGGTAAAGCAGTTTCCTTATTCGACACAGAAACTCAGATTGGGCACCAAACAAACAACTCAGACATAACTCAGTAAAAAACAGCAACAACAACAAGGAGTGACATGCGCAATATATCCTGAAAGAACAGAAAAAGATTCAGAGCAGAGAGTGCTGAAGCTTTGCTTCTGTTATCAAAGGAACCCAGTCCTGTGCAAACTGTCACCATGGAGCCAGAGTGAATGAACCTACAGTTTGAGAGTGTTCTACACAAACAGACTTCACTTTACAATAGCAACATGCATGTGAAATAGAAATAAGTCAACTAAGGCAGGAAAAACTATTTTAGATAAAATTGTTACTGTCCATTGTGCACTTATCAACCTGTGTGACTCAGTTGTGCCTTTTGAATAGAGAATACATGAAGAGGGAACTAAACATTAACCATTTATTTAAATTATTATTGCAAGAGTGATTACAGTTACTACATGACTATAGTTACAGTTAGAATGTGTGGATTCTGTTAGCATTTAAACACTAATTTCTCTAATAAACTCTATTTCTGCATATATCTATCCTTTGCTTCTTTCTGACCTCAATTATCCAAGTAATCCAGTCATAGAGCTTTTTTAGCTGTAGTTTTCTCCAGACAACAGCAACAGACATCTTTGCTTGGCTTCACTATGTGAAGAGTATGTAAACAAAGTTTGCTTGTCCCCCAGGAAAAGGGTAGTGATGGTTGCTAACGTAAATGTGACATCAGTGCAAAGGGTCTGTAGTCGTTTAGCTTCTCTGACCACCTTGTTAAACCTGCTCCTTGGCTCTTTAAACCTGTCACTGTCCCTACACTGTACACCCGAATGCTTCTTCCTTTTGCAAACAGACTCAGACAGACACTTCTGAGAACCAGGGTTTATCATTGTTGTAACTCACCCAAGTGCTTGATGGAATGCAACAGTCTTTAAAGAAGCTGACGTAAGATGGCACATCCTCTGTGTACTCATCCAGATTGTTGGTAGCAGTCCTGAATACATCCCAGTTAGTACATTCAAGCATGCCTGAAGATTCTCTACAGCCTCACTACTCCACTTCTTTGATGTCCTCACTACAGGTTTACACAGCTTTAATTTCTGTCTGTATGCAGGAACTATATGAATCTGAGTGGCCCAGTGCAGCATGGAGGATGGCATGATAGGCATTGTTGACTGTAGTATAACAATGATCCAAAATATTATCCTCCCTGGTTGGGTATTTAATAAGCAGTTTGTATTTGGGAAGTTTGTAGCTGAGGTTACTTTTGTTAAAATTGCCAAGCATAATAACTAGGGAGTCCAAGTTAGTCTGTACCACACACAGTATCTGGTCGGCAAGCATGCGTTGTGCATCCTCTATGCTGGCCTGTGGTGGAATGTAAACACCATCCAGAATGAGTGATGCAAAATCATGGGGAGGAGTAGAATGGTTTATAATTAATGAAAATGATTCATGGGGTGGAGTGCAAAGTCCATGCTGACAGAGGCTCATGAGCACATCAGCACATTTCACTCTCCTCCAGTGTTTCACTGAATGAGAAAAGGTAAGCGCACCTTTGACCAGAATGCCCAATAATTCCATGGATGGAACCAGAAAAGTGGGATGTAAATCCACTGGAGTTCTTCCCCTGATGTTCCTGAGCTCTTCTCTTGTGAAAGAACTCTGAGTACTGCAGTAGAGAATTGAGTTTGAAAGCAAAATAAGACAAAACAATGGGCACCAATACACCAAGGCAGCCATCCGCGGCACCATCTTAGTGTTAAAACAATGTCAAAGTAAATTTAGAAATCACTGTGTGGCAGTGGGGGCATGATCAAGCACCAGTTTCTGAATGGAGAGTGAAGCTTGGGATGGTGAGTAGCAAAGTGGAAGCACCTTTTGTGATTTATTGTGCTGTCTGAGTTTGTGTGCAGTGAGCATGAGCAGATAAAAGGGGGAGAGGAGTAGAAAGCAACCATCTTCCCAGGCCTGAAATCACGCTGATGCATTGATTTGAGCATTAATTTAAGTCAGCAGAAAAACATGCTTTTTTTTGTTTGAGTGGCATTTGAAATAAAATCCCAAAAGTGAACCTGATTCCACCTGCCTGTTATTCAGTGTCAACAGTAATCAGGAAATTGTTACACTGGTGCCAAAACCTGGGACACTGAAAATGAATCGTCATCACGGAGTTCTCCTCATTCAAAGATCTGGTCCATGTCCTCGCCACCACACAACAGAACCAGCACCAGACACTGGTCATGATGAGGATAGAACAGGAGCAGCACTTTGAGGGGCTGTTGTAGACTCAGCAAGAAGACTACTCCTGGTCCTGTGCTTCATCACTCCAGCAAATGCACCAGCCCCAGTGTCCATGGAATTTCCCCACCTCATCCTGAGAAAAATGGGGTCACATGATGACCCAGAGGCTTTCATGGAGCTCTTAGGGTGAGCCACGGAGACATGGGGACTGCCTGTTACCGCTCCTGTCCTGCAAAGTGCAGCTCGCAGCTCAGCAACTGCCTGCAGAGAACCGGGTGGTGTATGCTGACTTGAAGTGTGCAATTCTCCAGCGAGTTGGCCATTCACCAGAGCAACACGGGAAGTGCTTCTGCACTGATGCTGGAGGAGGTCAGCCGGCCCGTCACCTATGGCTAGCAGCTGCAGGATGCCTGCCAGCAGTGGTTGAGAGCAGAGGACCGTGATGTCAAGGGAGTCATTGATGCAGTGGCACTGGAGCAATTCATCACTCGGCTACTGAGTAGGACAGTGAACTGGGTCCAGTACCACTGCCCGGAATCACTGGATCGGGCCATTGAGCTGGCAGAGAACCATTTGGCAGCAGTTCCAGTGGCAGGCAGACATCCGGCTTCTCTCTCTCTCTCTCTCTCTCTCTCTCTCTCTCATATTCTGAGCCCCCTCATGTTTCTCCCCTTCCTCCTGTCCCTTCCCCATACTATGGAAGTAGGGGCTAACTCCCCTGCAACCAGCTCTCCGAGCCTGTGGTTACCTTTCCCCCTCTTCTCCATATGTTTCTGTGTCTTTCCTGCAGGTAAGTGCCCCTCGCCCCAGCAGTGCAGAGTTGAGGCCTGGGCTAGTGCCAGGCAATGGAGGTGGGGGCAGTGGTCAGGATCCACTACACATTAGAAGCTGCCCCCGATCGAGCTGGAACATACTGCATTTGGTGAAGGTTAAATGTGTGCACGGTGATATACACAAATATCCGCTAATGCCCAACACTATTAATTTCCGCTGAGAAAAGCATAGTGTGGAGGCAGCAGCGAGTCTGAGCCTCACCCATCCACTGATCTTGGGAACCAATTGGCCAGGGTTTGACAAGTTTACTGAAACAGATAGTAGTGGGTGGGTCCTTCACTAGCATGTCACGGGGGAATCCCGCTGCAACATTGGCTGGGGAAGCAATCCCAGGGCTCTCCATGATAGCTCCAAATCATGATGACGCAGAGAGTGGGTAGAGCCCTCCTCCCCCTCTGGGGAACCCTTAGGGGATTTTCCATTGGAGCAGGCACATGACGAGTCTCTGAGACAGGCTTTTGACCAAGTGAAAGGAATTGATGGCCAAATCCTCCAGCCTAACATTGCATTTTCCTTCCCATGAACTTTTGTGCTATTAAGAATAGACTATATCAAGTGATGCAGGACACTCAAATGAAGGAAAAGATTATATAGTTGTTGGTCCTGAAGAGCTGTAGGGAACTTTTATTCCATGTGGCTCATCAAAATCCTATGGCTGAGCATTTGGGGCAGGATAAAACACTAAATCATCCCATGGCCCATTTCTATTGGCCAGGGACTCATGTGGATGTCTGCAGGTGGTGTGTGGCATGTCCCGAATGCCAGCTGGTGAATCCAGTGGCCATGCCATAAGTGCTATTGTGCCCCCTCCCATTAATTGATGTCCCCTTTAAAAGAATTGGCATGGATCTTATTGGGCCATTAGATCGATCTGCATGTGGGTATTGCTTTGTGTTAGTCATAGTGGATTATGCAATGCGATATCCGGAAACAGTGCCTCTCCACAGTATCTTTGCACACAGTGTTGTAGAGGCACTCTTCCGCGTTATCTCCTGGAGTCGGGATTCCAAAAGAAATCCTGAGTGAGCAAGGCACTACTTTTATGTCACACACACTGTGTGAATTGTATGAATTATTGGGGATTAAATCTATTTGTACTAGTGTTTATCATTTGCAAGTGGACAGGCTGGTCAAACAATTTAACCAAACAGTTAAAAAATATGATTTGTAAGTTCATTCACAGGGATGCTAAAAACTGGGACAGGTTGCTAGACCCTCTGTTGTTTGCAGTGCATGATGACCCACAAGCCTCCACTGGGCTTTCCCCATTTGAACTGCTGTATGGGCGCAAGCCCCATGGTGTCTTAGACATCATTAGAGAAAATTAGGAGGAGGGGCCTTCTCAAAGCAAAAATGAAATTCAATACATTCTTGACCTGAGAGCAAAACTCCATACACTGAATCACATAACCCAGGAGAATTTACTACAGGCTCCAGAATGTCAGTCTTGCCTGTACAACAGAGAGGTCTTAGCCAGGGAATTTGCACTGGGAGATAAAGTCCTCATTTTACTGCCCACTTTAAGATCAAAATTGCTCACCAAGTGGCAAGGGCCCTTTGAGGTCACATGGTGAATTGTAGAGGTCAACTATGAGGTCAAGATTCCAGATGGGGTGACACATGTCAAATTTACCACCTCAGTCTCCTGAAACAATGGTGGTTCTGGCATTGGTAGTTCTGGTGTGGGCAGAGCTTGGACCAGAGGTAAGCCTAAAAAGTGCAGCCCAATTTACCCCAGTCACCTGTGGAGACCACCTCTCACCATCCCAGAGAGCACAGGTCATTAGGTTACAAGAAGAATTCTATGTGTTCTTGCCCATCCCTGGTCACATGGACCTCATAGAACACCACATTGAGACTCCCCAGGGGTGGTGGTGCGCAGACACTCATATCAGCTCCCTGAACACAAGAAAAATGTGGTTCAGGATGAACCCCAGGCTATTCTGAAGATGGGGGAGTAACTGAAGAGTCACACAACGACTTGAGCAGCCCGGTGGTCTTGCTTCCCAAGTTCTGTGTGGACTATAGAAAAGTCAACACAGTGTGATGCATATCTGATGCCTCGCATTAATGAACTGCTCAATTGTTTAGGCGCAGCTCGCTTTGACTTGACACTGGATTTAACAAAGGGATACTGGCAGATCCCCTTGACTCCACTATCCTGTGAAAAAAATGGCCTTTTCCACATTTCTTTTTACTGATGGTGAATTGGTCAGAGAGCGTCAGTCAGAGCATCAGTCAGAGAGCTGAGGCACGTCTGGTTTTGGGAGGACAGCGACACGGGGCACTGGCAGCCACATGCATCTGCAGCTGTGGCGAGGCATTTGCACGGTGGGACACGCGAGGCTTGTGTCAGGAGGTTGGGCAGAGAGCCAGTCAAAGAGCAGCAGAGGTGCTTCTTAGTGCACCAGTCCGAGAGAGAGCCAGAGAGGCGAGGCGCATCTGGTCACACCGGTTTGAGAGAGAGAGTGAAACTTGCTCAGTCTGCCCAATTTATGGGCAGGCTTGTGCCATGACTTACAGTGGTGCACTACCCAATCATGGTGCAGTGAAAGATGAGATGAAGCGGATATCATCTGGGGCAGGAATTAAGGGAATTATGGGAAATGTAGTTGTGGAGATGTGCTGTACCTACAGTGTATATTAAATTAATCTGCCTTCTTGACATTTTGGAATTAGCTATGATTTAATCAATAATAGAGGAGGTCAGAAACACATTTCTTATTACTTTTTCATCACTGTTTAGATGCTAATGGCTCATCTTTGCTAATGGGCAGTCTTTAATTAAAAATAACATTGCATACCAGTACATATAGTGAATTAGCAAGAATAATATTTATTGCACTTACTAGATAACAAACTATCATGACACACATTACTTTTTGTCATGGCAATGCCAAGATTGGCATTGCTTTCTGTTCCAAAAATATTGAGCTGCCTACAAACAAGGCCACTGACTGCAATTCCCAAACTCTGTACAGCCTACAAACAACCACAAACTCCCAAAATCACACATTCATTGTCACGTTCACACTCACCTGATTAATAATCATGCACACCTGGACTTAATTCCACAGTATATAAGGACACTCTTCACTACCACACATTGTGATCTATATGCTCAATGTCTTGTACCTGTAATACCAAGCCTCATTGCTCTGTTATAGTGTTTACGATTATGGATCTTTGGTTTATGTCTTTGTCTTTTGCCCAGTTTACTCTTCTTGCACATTGCCTGGCTTCTGCCTGTATTCTAACTTTGATTATGCCATATATTTTAGATTAATTTGCCTGTTTTAAAATAAAAGCTCTTAACCTGCAACTGAAACCATCTCCACCTCTGCCTGCAGATGAAAGTAGCAGGTTTTCAAGAGTGGCAAGAGGCTCTAGCCTCCCAAGGTTGCCTTATCAGTGAGCAGCAACAGTAGATTGCTATGATCAATGCCCAGCTGGCACAACTTTCCAACATGCTTGCACCTACATGGGCTACTATGGCAGCACCCTCTGAATCTGCATCATTGCCCATCTCATGACCAAAACAATTTTTAGGTGAACCCACTTTGTGATTCAGTGTCCCTTGTATTTCTCCAGTCAAGAAGGAGTAACTGAGAAAACCAAAATTACTCAGTTTATCAACCTGCTCACAGTTAAGCCACTCATCTGGACTACTATCATCTATACCCAAGGAGGTGAGCACACCACCTCCTAGAGCTCTTTCAGCAAGTATTAGAACATTCTCCTGAGGGAAAGGATGTGGGAGAGCAACTCCTCACACTCAGACAAGGTAACCAGAGTGTCGTTGAGTTTGCATTGACATTCCACACCCTAGCCATTGGCTGGAATGAGACAGTGTTGAAAGCAGCATATTATCAGGGCTTGAACCAAGATATTCTCATGGAACTGGCATGCTGCAATGACCGAGTCCCCCAACTCCCCCATTTACCTCTCCATCCATTGTGATCACTTGTTAAAGTACCAGGGGGTAATCCACAGCTAAATTCCGTGATGGAAATCCCAGTGCCTGAACCCATGCAACTTGGACAAGCCAAGCTGATGAATGTGGAATGCCAAAGTGTCATTAGCTCAAGCTGTGTTTCTTCTGTGGCAGTTGGCAACTTCACAGACAGCTCTATCCTCATAAAACTGAGCCTACCTACCCAGCCACTCCACAATCCCCTGCATATCCAAGCCCTTGATGGAGGACCCATCAGAAGTGGGTCCATAACCCACTGTACCACACCCTTCCTCCTTAGAATCATCACCCTCCATCAGGAACAAATTTCCCTCCTTGACATTTTCACCAAGAACTTTCCCATCATGCTGGGGTTCCCTTGGATGCACACCCACATCCCAGAGATGGTCCCTATACTGTTTTGACCACTGTTTGCAAGCCCCTATGCATTGTGGCATCAACTTCAGTTAAGAGTACTGAAGCCAGCTCTAACACACACATGCCTCCAGAGTATCAGGACTTCAAGAAACTTTTATGAACTTCTCATGGACCTTAACTGTGCCATTGAGCGCATGGCTGGTGTTATGCCTCATCATAACTGGATTTATATAATCTCTACCAAGGAGACCAAAGCTATGGATACTTATATCATGGAGGCCTTGGAAACAAGGATATATTCATCCTTCCACCTCACCAATATCAGCAGCCTTTTTCTTCATGGAAAAAAAGGAGGAGGGCTCCAACCATGCACTGATTATCAATGATTAAACCAGGTCATGGTCAAATACCATTATCTCAAGTCAAGTCAAGTTTATTTGTATAGTGCCTTTAACAACAATCATTGTCGCAAGGCAGCTTTACAGAATTTGAACGACTTAAAACATGAGCTAATTTTATCCCT
>JAODXR010000025.1:28499973-28511023 GCA_028877395.1 Cathorops festae
ACACACACACACACACACACACACACACACACACACACACACACACACACACACACACACACACACACACCAAATGTAATGCTTCAAATATGAGTCATTTTAGATTATTCCATTCTCATAACTTTTGTTTTCTTATTAACTCTTTTAACAAAAAGAGTACTTTTACTGCATCCATTGACTTTCATGGCTTTTTAAGTTCAGAAGCCTTATTATTATTTATTTTTCATTATCCCAAACATCCAGTTTATAAAAAGAGCAGACAGAATTGTTAGAAGAAAGATTGAAATGCAAATCTTTTTCTTAAAAAAAAAAAAAGAGAAGAGCTAGGGTTAGGTTTAGGATGTTAGGTTTTTGGGGGACTACCTACACACACAAAAAATACACTTTTTCAAAAACACTTTTTTTTTTTTACTTTAACACTTTAGAGAGGCAGTCAGGGCGTCTTACCCTCTTCTCAGTGTTTGAAATTTTCAGAGGACCCTAACCTTGGAATCTGCTCATGGAGCCACACTCCCACAAGCATCTCACACACACACAGAGAGAGAGACAAGAAGAACACAGAGACAAGAAGAAGACAGAGACAAAGACAAAAAAATATTTTTCAGCCTACCAGCCATCTCCAGCATCAACACACGAGATCCAACACACGAGATCCAGTCCTGCATATGGCAGAGAGACATTCTTCTGGACCTGAACACACACTCACCAGCGGATCCACAAGGCCATAACCTAAAGCCTGAAGACCTTCAAACTTCCAATGACAACTGACTTCAACTCTTCAACGACAAGTTGACATGAAGGAGAGCATGACTTCTCTTCCCAACGTGAGGGAAAGGGACACAAATTGAATCAAAGCTTTCAAGAATGACTACACCAGCGAACGACTACACCAGACTGGAGCATGACTGGCAACCAGCTACAACTGCAATCTGCTAAAACTGCAATCAGAAGGGACACATTGCTCGAAACTGTCTCCACAGTAGCAGCTAGAGGCCTGTGAGGAGTACCGCAAAGCAGACGGACAGGCAGATTCCAGGGAGGGACCCCAACACAGAGAATAAGGGGAAGTGACACACATACACATAGATAGGAGCATTCACATGACGCTAAACACATTAAAATTAAAAAGGAAAAATACACAAATACTATTATTAACTTATAACTTATTGCAAATAAGTCTGTTAGAATACACAACTACTCCCTCATCTAAATTCTCTTGTATGCCCCTCACTGTATGTGACTGTGTTAACCTTTTTAGATCCTGATAACAACGATGAAAAAGAAAAGCTTCTTAAGCTTAATGAATTTTTATATTAATTGATTTTAATTGATTATTAATAGAATCAAGAGGGAGGAATGTTAGAGAAATTTATAATGCTGCAATCAAGATAGAGGGAAACATGGATAGCTCCAAATACTAATCTATTTTGGCACAAACGCTGCAGGCCTTTTACTAGACAGCTGAAGATGATCCAGGACAACAATGATCCAAGTCAACAAAAGAACAGCTTCAGAAGATGATCAACATTATGGAATGGTTCTCTCATATCTGAGACCTAAATCTTTTCTCCAACTTGTGGAATGACTTGAAGAGGGCTGTGCACAGGAAACCAGGTGTAACCAAGGTATTGTGGGTTTTTTTCCGCTCCTAAAACATTTCTATTTGTTTTCACTTGAAATCTGTTGCTTGCTACATCACAAGAAAAAAATGGACATGATTTATCTTGGTTTAATTTTTTTATATCCCAAAAACCTGTGATTTATAATGCCTCTGATTACCCTGAAAAGAGCTCTATAAATTATCGGCAGTACTTACTGAACAGGCATCTGAATACTGGTACATGATTCTCTCATCAGCTGTGGGACTCAGAGACTTGGGATCAGACAGAGATCGTTGCGAGGCCTTCAGTGATCTTGGGCTACTTGGGTGTCTAGTTGGTTCAGCTGTTAGCACTCTGTGAGTGCTCTTTCCAGGAGATACAGGTGAGACTGGGGAGTACAATACTTTTGGAGATTTGGGTACTGAAGAGATGCTCATACCATCTGCTTTTAGATGAGTGTTGACACCAACTTCGATGGGAGTTGAATGTTTCTTATCTTTGTCAGATGTAAAGTCTGAGTCACTCTCTATTTCTCCTCCTCTGTGCAGGTCAAATGTAGCATCTACTTGAGCTCGGACTGGTGACCTCTTTAGAGTTCCAGAATGATCTGTTTGAACTGAGATCTCAGCCACAGTTTGGATTGCAATGCTGGATACTTTGGAGCCTTTAATCCTTTCCCCATCTGCAAATCTGCTGGAACGAGATCTGCGCCTGCTTCTTACAGGGACATCCCATTCATCCTGATCCTCGTCATCAGTTTGCACACAGCTATCAACACTTTTCCTACTTTTCCTTCTCCTCCCGGAATAAGGCCTTTCCAAGCCTTCCTCCTCATCTGTCTGAACACAATTGCTACTTATTTTCTTAATACTTGACTCTACATTTTGCCCATTGACTTGCTTGGTGACTATGGCAGGCAGCTTCTCTGAATCCTGTTTTTGTTCCTCTGTTTGTTTGAGATCATTTTCATTAGGTATGTTCAAACTGTGCTGCAAGAACTCACTAGATGGAGTGTACTGATCTTGACTAGTTGAAGAGGCAGTGACTTTTGATAATATGTTGTCATCCTTCACTGGCCAGTATTGCCCATTATCTCCTCTGCAGTATTGGGAATCGAGGACAACACCTGAGCTAGCGGTTTGAGATATGCCATCAAAGCCATACGGATATATTTTCTGTTCCTGTAACTGTTGCTGTAGTTGCTGCTGTAGAAGTTGGATTTGCTCAAGCTGTAGTTGTTGCTGGGCAAAGGTCTCTTGTTGAAGAATGAGATGAGCCTTACGTTCCTCTTCTTGTTGCATTAGGAGCTGTTGTTTTATGCTCTGCAGTTCCTCTAATTCCTTTTGAACAATCAGCTGCTCCTGTTCACGATAACGTTGTATCTCCTGTCTCTCCCATTCAAGTTCCTCAGCCAGGCACAGCTGCTTCAGTTTCTCTAATTGCAAAAACTCATGTTCAGCTTGGTACTGCTGACTCTTGCTGTCATCCAAGGTAGGGAAATTTGGGGAGACAAGGGCATCCAGAGAGGCTGCAATGACCTCAAGAGTAGCATCAGAGTACAGTTCTGGAAAGGCTGATATTGAGGGAAGCAGGTTGGTGAAGGTGGAAGCCAATATACCCTTGGATGGATCAGTTTCTAAGAATATTGATTGGTTGAATTCATTGGAATTCATTAGATCATATGGTGAAGCCTGGATCTGTGTTGAAAATGGCTTTGTTAGACTGGTGAGACTGTTACATGTTGTACTGAAAATTGAGCCTGGCTGAGTGGTAATTGCAAATGTGGATGGAATGGGTGGAACAACAGATGAGTACACAACTCCAGGTGATGATCTCAGTTCATTATTATTTCCTGAAGATATTTCTTGGGAAGAGTGAGTGGTGGTTATCCCAATCACTGACTTTGTACCTTTCTTTGAGTAGTCCAGGGCCTCATCTGTAGTGGTTGGAAATGTACACTTTAGTTCAATAAATCAACCAGTCTCACATAGAGTATACTTAGGTCATATAGGTTCTGTGAAGTTGACTACAAAGAGGAAACCAGCAAGCATGCATGAATCACTCTTGTCAGACTAGCATGATGCAAAGCCAAAACACCGAGGGAGAACATGAAGGCACATGCAAGCATCTGTATAAGAAAAAGAACAAATGAGTGAAAATAATCAGACCTTGTTCATATATTTAAAACAAAAAAACTCAAGAAAAACAGGACACACAAAACTTGAAATGATCAAAATACACATGCACTATAATACTGACCTCTTGACATTTTTGCCGACGTCAAATCAATTGCCCCATCTCTTGCATCATTTTGGCTGACAAATCCATTTTCTGTGAAATTTCCACCAAACCCTAATGTTTTTATATTACTGAGGTCCTCATGTGCTTGGGTTGTGGCATTACGTTGATCATAATTTCTTGCAACAAATTGTTTATCTGTTGTGGCCACTGGAGGCTGTGTTCTGCAGCTTCTTGTAAATGGAAGTCTATAGAGGATATCACAGCACACTGTTTGCCTCCCTGATGTCAGATCTACAGGTGCCACATCTTCAACAACACTCGTAACCACTCCAGTGGATGCAGTAAGAGCCAACATGGTTCTCTTTGGCTTTGACATTGTGAGGTCCATAGCTCCACCTGCAGAAGCCTCAAGATGAATAGGTCCACTGGAAGGTGTGTAGATTATCGGGGACATTTTGACAGGTAAAGATGAAAGTGCTGTGATTTCAGCAGGCCCACGCGATAAATTAATGGGGATCTCTGTATTGCATATAGGTTTTGGTTGTGAATTCACTGGTCTGTAAACTATTTGTGCCAGAGGTTCAAATGGTTTGTGTGTTTTAAGTGGAAGAGGCATTGAAGTAACACTTTGCAAGTTGGGGGTAGCGTCAACTGTAATATTATTGTTGTATGCGAATGTTGCAGTGCAGGTAACAACCGTCATGCTATTTGTCGCAACAGAAAGCGTTGTATCAGGAGTTATCTCAGCACTTAGGTTTACAGTTTTTGGCTGCACAGCAGTTATCTGTCGACAACTTGAATCATTCAAGAAAGACTGCAGATTTGAATCAGGGGCTGTCAGATCCATTCCTTTGTCAGCCATTGAAAGACTGACGTTTAATGTTGTGAGATCTATAACATCGTCAATACAATGTGTTTTCCCACTTTGTTTAGGTGTTCCTTGTCTGGATGTAGGATCTGAAATAGGTTCTAGAGCTATTCTTTCTTGAACAACTGATACTGTAGTAGTTCTCTGGACTTCAGTTGTGACAACTTGTGCCAAAAGATTAGGTAATGCATATTGGTGCTGTTCTGTTGTTGCAATTGTAGAGTACAGCTGGCTCATGCTAGACAAGACTTTATCAGTTCCTCTTCGTTCTTGACTCTCAACTGATTTTTTTAATTGAGCAAATGGTCCTGCTGTAGTATGTGCAGTATACGATGGTACCGTTTGTTGTGATTCAATACATATTTGGTGCTGTTGAATCTGGTCAGAGGATGGACCTTTTGTGGATTTAGCCTCTTCTTCCAGTTCCATTTGTTTTGCCAGATTATCTGAGGAGAGTGGGAGTTTTGACATTGTTACAGGAGCAGGGTAAACTGTTTGAATCATTTGCCTCTCAAGCCCTTGCATGACCTCAGGTGAAGCTGAAGGTTCCCTTGAAGATGTTGGAGTAATACCTATTGTAAAGGCTGCTGGTGCCAACTCTACAGGTATTTCTTGCATTTGTAGTGATGCAGGTACCAGTGACTGAGATTGTGGAGCTGAAATATGAGTGGCACACAATTCTGTAGCTGAGATCACTGCTGATATGTTATTTGGTTCTATGGTCATGGCTGGAATTTCTGTCACACATGATACTGCAAGCAATGTCTCTGGTGATGCTATAGAAACCACTGTTGCGGCAGGATGTACTGTTGTGTTCATAGGTGATGCAGAGTAAATGGGTTTTTCATCATAAATTATATTTTTAATTGGTACTGCTGTCTGTATTTGGGGCACAAAAGCAGGGCTTGGTGCTACTGAATATGGGACTGAAAACGCACTTGACGCTGGTGCTGAGATGACTGTAGATACTGTATTTATTTTTGGTTCTATAGTCGTGTCTGGAATTTCATCCACAAATGGTGATGTCACAATGGGTATGGAAACTGTTGGTGCAAGACATATTGTTGCAGCCACAGGTGGTACAGAGTAAGTGGCTTTTTCCTCATGAGTTTCCCTTTTGATTGGTTGTATAACTGTCTCTATTTGAGGCACAAAATCAAGGTTTGTTGCTACTGAATATGGTATTGAAACTATACTTGATGGTGGAGCTGAAATCCCTGTTGACACAACATTTATTTTAGGTTCTGTAGTCATGTCCGAAATTTCACCCCAAACTGTTGATGTTACAGTGGGTTTGGAAACCAGTTCTGGTGCAGGATATATTGTTGTGGTCACATGTGGTCCAGAGTAGATATTTTTTTCCTCATAAATTTTGGTTGGTAGTACATCTGTTTCTGTTTGGGGCACAAAACCATGGCTAGGAGCTATTGAATATGGTATTGAAACTGCACTTGATGCTGAAGCAACCGTGCCATCTGTTGAGCTCTTATTTGTAACATCTGATGCAGAGCCCCCAGTTTGTCCTGAAATAATTAGTGCTGTAAAAGTAGGGGCAGATATTACTTTTGGTAGGGGAGCTATTCCAGGTTGTGAAGCCATGATCAGTGGTGCACACACTGCAGGTGGCGTAAACATTGTTGATTCAATAGCAAGACCCTGCTGCTTAGGAGTTGGTAGAGATGGTCTACATATTGGAGCTTGGGTTGTAACACCTTCCACTGGTGATCCTGGTTCTGATGGCAGTGTTATAACAACATATGTCTCAAGAGTTTTAGCAAATCTAGGTGACAAGGGAGATTTTGGAGATGAGATACTGTGTTTGATGTCAGTGGGGGCAGTCAAGGATAGTGGAAGGGCTTTGGGAGGTTCTCTTGTTCTTGGTAAAGTTGCAGCATGCCCAATTTGGGCAACTGTAGATTCATGAATTACTGATGGTTTTACACTTTCTCTTGATTTGTGACTGAACACTAGGCTACCTGGTACACAAAATGGCTTAGGTGGGACTGGGGGAGGTGACTTGTGTATGCTGGTTGCAACTTGATTCACTGATGCTATAGGTGCTTGGCTCACTATACTTTTGACAGATTCAATAGTAGTGGGTACCACTGACTGTTGGTTAAAAGGTGTATTAGGTAAACTATCAGGTGGTAGGGCTGGTGGTGAAACTGCAGGTGGTGGTGGAAATGCAATGAATGGCTTATCTGCTCTTTCTCTGGAGATAGGTGCCACTTGAGGTTCAAGTTGTATTGACGCAAAAGTTAAGTCACTAGGCAAGCTAGCTTTCAGTCCCACAAGAGGAGAAGCATCTGAACTGATAACAGGGGAAACACTCACAACAGGTGGACTTCGAACTTGTTGAATGGAGGTTGCCACCGTATTAGTAATGATAGCCTGTGTTTCTTGTTTTATCATGGGTATACTTTCAACATTTGGCACAGTGATAGCAATATCTTGTCCTGTCTGCAAAGCAGGAGTCACAGTATGAGAGCCTTCTACTGCAGGTTGAACATTTCCTGTCTTTGGCTTTGTGTCCACTCCTATTGACTGAGTTGGTTGAAAAGATAAAGTTACAGAGTCTACAGCTGTATTTATGGTTGGAAAAGCCTTTGGGGCAGTATGGTCTACAGATTGGAAGGTTTGTGAATCTGCAACACTGAGTTCATGGGCTGCTTTTTGTTCCAGAAGTAATTTGTCTGCATCTATACAAGGAATAGGAATTTTAACAGCTGGGGTCATAGCTGTCATATCTGCACCAGGAACAGTGGGTGAAACATGCTGATGTTGTATGAAAGAATTGACTGGAGCACTTGGTTTTGTTGGTTCTGAAACAGTTGAACAAATATAGCCCTGTTCCTCAGATGAGGAAAGAACACATGGTTTAAAAGATACACTCTGGCCTGTAGTGAGAGTGTCTTTTGAGGAGTAGGTTGATACTGCAGTTGGGGCAGAAATATGCCCTTGATCTATGGTTGAGGTACTTGGTAAAGCAGGAGTGTGTGCTTGTGTAGATATTACACGTGCACTATGAATTGGATACTCTGAAGGTGAAGAAGACACAAGGTCTGGGATTTTGACAACAACTGGAACAGGTTCTGGAATAATGGAAGAAGATGCATGTTCTCTTCTGGTATATCTAGGAGTGGGATCTAAAGATGGTACTTGAATTGGGTGTTCTGATGTAGGAAATACAACATCAGGCACAAAAGGAGTTGAAGTTATGCATGGAATTTGGGCCTGTGACACATAAACTGGTGCAGTTGGGGAATCTGGGCTTAAAGACACTGTAGTTACTACTGAGGATGAACTCACTGCTTGACTTGTAACAGAAGCTGTAATTTGTTCATGTGTGGACACTGGAGTTACTGTAGTTGTTGACATGTGGGTAGAATAATCTACAATATTGGTTGGTTCCAAAATAGTTTTTGAATATGTAATCTGTAAAACTGAATAAGGTTGTGATACTCCATCTTGTATTGTAACAATAATTGCATCTGGGGTAGGCTTTGAGGTTAAAACTGGTTTAGGAGCTTGTAGTGGCTTAGAAATGGAGACATCAGCTGGCTTAGTAGCTTGGTTTGGTTCTGGAGTCACTGATGATTCAGAAACAGTAGTATCTGCTTGAGAAGAAACTAGTGTTGGCTTTGGAACTAGTGGTGGTTTAGTAGCAGACATCCCAGGTAGACTTGGAGCTGTTGAGATCTTTACGGTTTGTTGGGTAGATGCAGCAACTTGGGAGGGGCATACAATTTCTTCAACAGAGATGTCAATTACAGTAGAATGAGGTCGTACAAAATCTTGAGATGCTGGCTTTGATACTAAGTCTGCCACTGAAATTATACCTTGTGCAGAATCAGATCCAAGACTTGTTGGACTTTCAACAACATAGGGTTTTGGTGGAATGGAAGCTTGCCCTGCAGTCTGATCTATAACGCATGAGGAAGATGTTGTTAAATCTAAGGATTTACTTGGCAGAGACTGAGGAGATGCTTGTGAATCCCAAGCAGAAGCAAGGGACACATGTTCAAGTGCTGATTTTGACAGTGGAACTTCAGACACAACAGATGTTGGCTCAGACTCTATTGACTGTGCCTCTAGTGAAGATTCTATAAATTCAGACGCTTCCTCTGATCTGTCATCACACTGAGCAATACCATTTAACATAACTATTTCATAGTCTTGTGTGATACTCTCTTCATCCTCAGCCTCCTCTTCACCAGATGAACACTGAGTAATTTTTAGGTCAGGAATAGGATAGAGAACATGTTTAACAGGCTGATCTTGTGAAGGTATTGACTCCGCCATGTAAGGCTCCATGGCACACTCAATAGGTTCAGTTGCAAATTCGTCCTTGCCGTTATCCTCTTCCCCACTTGAGGGAATTTGCACTACTTCAGAAGAATCATATAAAGGCTCAGATAAAGACAAAGGTGATACCGGCGATAGAGGAGTTGATTGTGTAGGACTTGTTCCTGGTGTCATAACTTCTTTTTCCCTCTCCAGCAGGTCGTCATTTACAGTTTCAGCATACCACTGCCAATTTTCATCTTGGGGTTTTGTAAACTCATAGTTTTCTGATATATTTACATAGCAAGTGTCAGTAGTGGCAGTTACAGTAGTATCTCTGTGAGGAGCTAATTTGTTTAGCTGTGCATGTTCAAATGTTTGATCGTTTAGCATGAGTTCTCTATTTTTCTGCCTCTCCTCATAGGCCTCCTCTGGTGTTCGAAGCTTTCTTTCTGTTTGTCGAACAGACACATTAGTCAAGTACTCATCTACAGTAGTATTATGATCACCTCCTATAGCCTGCGCTGGTTCCTCCACTAATGACTCGTAAGCGTAGTCCTCTATCAGCATGCCTTCATACAGTGGCTCAATATCAGGTGGAGTGATTTTCTTTGTCATAGCTTTGAGTTCTTGGGCTTTCTGCATAATTTCTTCATATGCCTCATCTGCACTCTTTAATTGTTTCTCTCCAACACTACGCATCACGTCCACTGGTGGCAGTTGGTGGCTAACAACATTTTCTTGTTCTGACTCTGTACTTGGTGAGATGTTTGAGTAAGAAAATGTCTCGTATATTTTTATTTCTGAAACTGGCAAAACTTCATCAATTTTAGGTACGCACTCTATCTGAGAGTGATTTGATGGATGATCTAGCAAATTGTCGTTTTCTTTACTGGATTTTTTGGAAGACTTTTTGAGCTGCCTTTGATCAGTGTCCCTTTGTAGTTCTTGTTCGATAAGTTGATCTCCTTCCCCCAGGATCTCTTCCTCCTCAGAAGAGTCTGCTATAGTTTGAAGGGTTTGACCTGGCCTATGCTTAACTTTCCGTTGCTGCTTGGCCTCTAAATTCTCCGTCTTGTGGCATGGACTGCTATCACTTTCTTCACCAAGTGAAGACATAGATGTAGGTGATGTGGTTCCTGATGTGATGTGTGATGCTTGCATACTGGAAGATCCGCCGTCTTTAGACATATCTTCAGCTAAGCTCTCTTCTTCTGAAATCTGACTGACGGGAGCATTTTGTTGTACGGAAAGAGCTCTTGTGTTGTTAAGGTCTCTGGTTTCTTCATTTTCATTATCATTTGGGTGAAACGTTTTTACTGTTTTATCGATGGGACTGGCCTGCATTAAATGATCGTCTTGTTCTTGAGATAAGAGGCGACTATCAACACTGTCTTCGGGCACATCAAATTGCTTTATCATCCTTTCAGCTTCATGATCGGTACTTCCAGTATCTCCATCACTGTCTTCATGCAGAACTTGATTGTCTTTTTCTCTGATCTGTTTTGCAATGCAACTTTGCTGATGAGTTGGTGACGCATCCTTATTTTCACTTGGTTGCTTTATCTGTATCTCTATGAGCTCTTCATCTCCAGAATCAGAATGCTGTTTTGTCCACACTGTTTCTTTAATATGGGCCAGCTCTGCTGCAGTTTCCTCAAAAAGAGACTCGCTAGCCCTCTGAATCTCTTTAAGCTCTTCCTCAGATGAACTGTACGATTCAGGCGAAACTGGAAATGTATTCGGTCCCTGTGGGTCGCCATCATTCACTTTCAAGTTGTTTGTCTTGTCCCCTGATACTGAGAGTACTATGCTTTCACTTTCACAGTGTGTAGTAGGAGTAATATTTAACTGAATAACTGCCTCTTCATTTTGGATAAGTTCATCTGGAAATGCAGAATCTTCTGCCAATTTTGCTGCCTGTAAAACAAATACTTGTATTAGTTCATAAATAATGATTTTTGAGAAATGAGTAAATGGGTTTTGCAAAAAGGTATTAACTAACTTTTGTGTGTGTGTGTGTGTGTGTGTGTGTGTGTGTGTGTGTGTGTGTGTG
>JAODXR010000025.1:32963845-32974729 GCA_028877395.1 Cathorops festae
AATTGCAAGTTGTAGAGCGTTTACAAGCAAGTGTCTGCGGACACGGCGGCGGCGGACGCGCAACCGACGCAAATCCATAGTATACCCCTACGCTATACTGTACGGGGGATACAAAAAAACACCTGACAGCCACTGTAAAATATGGTGGTGCATCACTGATGCTTTGGTGTCTTTCTGGCTAATGGGACAGGGCCTCTTGTGAAAACTAAGTATGAGGATATACATATAAAAAGTATGCCACATTGCATGTATTACTTACATCATATATTGCCCAATTTCATGAAGAGTGCCAGTAATTCTAGGGTTAACTTCACATACTGTAGGCTATGCAATGACATGATACATTCACACACTGTTTCCATCAGAGATAGAAATATTGTAGCATTTTTCCTATTCAGAGGATGTCTCACCCTCCATTTCCAGCCTGTAGAGCAGTGAACAGGCATCCACTGTGTCCAGCATGGCTCCTGATTTTACACCGCGACGGGACACCTGGAATGTTCATGAGACTAATAAATCATCCTGCGTGGACTGCATTTTTTAAGCTGTCATACAGTAGAACTATGAAATATTTAAAATATTATAGAAACGTAATTATATAAATATAAAAAAATTAGTGATACCAATAAGAGTGAAATTCAGTTATAGATTGCATCAGTGTTTTTTACGAGGGTATAACGGTGCATTGATTTGATTCCTCAAAAGTCACAAATACATTATGTCATAATATGGTGGACCAATACAACTGAAACTGGCACTTTTAAATAAATTAAACACACACACACGTTGATGTAACGGACATAATTTGTGTGGAAACAGACACTGGTGGTCAATCTTCATTTGAAAACAAGCGTAAATGCACCTTATCAGGACACAGTACAAAGATGCATGAAAGTTCTCATAGTTCCTACCCTCAGAATAAAACCCAAGTCATTAAATTTTTAATTTCTTCTAGCTTTTTTACATTCTATATGAAACATAATTTTGCTTTTACCACTCCCTGGGCTGCACACACACAACTCAAGACAATATTAATGCTCTTGTTAGTACATACACAGCCATGAGGAATCTTTAGACCACTAACCTGTTCATCAAAGATTTTCAATGCGGCTTCATAGTCTCCCTGAAGAACACAAAACACCATAATACAGAACATGAAAATCAACCATTTAAAACTGCACATACACCGCAAATGAAAAATTCATTAACTTTAAAATGTGTGTTTGACATATTTGTAGAGGACTGGGAAAACATGGAATCGGAATCGGGTTCGATTCCGACCCGAGGTCATTTCCCGATCCCTCCCCATCTCTCTCTCCCGCTCATTTCTTGTATCTGCACTGTCCTATCTAATAAAGGTAAAAAAAAAAAAAGCCCCCCAAAATTTCTTTAAAAAATAAAAATAAAATTTCATGAGTTCATGATGCCATGTACTCCAACAAGGTTTTCAGGGCCTCTGGAGCAAAACCAGCCCCTAAACATCATAGAACTTCTACCATATTTTACAGTTGGGATAGAGTTATTTTCATTATAGACATCCTTCTTTTTACACCAAACCCAACTTGAGTGTTTATTGCCAAAAAGCTCTATTTTTGTTCTATCAGACCATAGAACACTGTTCCAGTCAAAGCTGTAGTAGAGTTTCACAAACTTCAGGCATTTATGTTTGTGGATAACTGACAGAAAAAGTTTTTTTCTTCTGGGAGACCTTCCAAATAATCTTTTGGTATGAAGGTCACGTCTGATGGTGATTTTGGAGACTTGAAAACCTAAAGATTTTACTTTTTCTTGTAGTTCACCTGCCTTGTGGAATTTTTTTTGCCTCTCTTACCGTCCTCCTCTCTGTATATGAAGGCAAAATAAACTTTGTAAGTTTGTAACAGTTCCAGTTGGTGTCCATTTTATTATTGCCATAACGGTAGAAAAAGGAATTTTCATATGAGTAGCTATTTTTATAACCATTCCCTGACTTATGAAGGTCAACATACTTCTCCCTCATTTGGTTTGTGTGTTCATCTTTCCCATGTTGATGGATGACAAAGGGAATTTGGCCTCTGTGTCACCTCATATTTGTTCCCCAGTTAATCAGCAAGTCATGGATTACAGCTTAAAAGTTCCTGCACACTCCATCCATCCATCCATCCATCCATCCATCCATTATCTGTAGCTGCTTATCCTGTGCAGGGTCGCAGACAAGCTGGAGCCTATCCCAGCTGACCATGGGTGAAAGGCGGGGTACACCCTGGACAAGTCGCCAGGTCATCGCAGGGCTGACACATAGAGACAAACAACCATTCACACCTATGGTTAATTTAGAGCCACCAATTATCCTAACCTGCATGTCTTTGGACTGTGGGGGAAACCGGAGCACCCTGGAGGAAACCCATAAAGGCATAGGGAGAACACGCAAACTCCACACAGAAAGGCCCCCATCGGCTACTGGGCTTGAACCCAGAACCTTCTTGCTGTGAAATGACAGTGCTAACCACTACACCACCGTGCTGCCCAGACTCTTCCTGAGATTGGAAACCCACTACAGCCATCTCTGCCCCTGGCCTGTGGACCACCTTGAACTTAAATGACTGAAGCACTAGATACCGATGCATAGTGAACTGTGGCACATGGGGGCATTGGTCCAGATCCCCAACCTCCATCATGTGGCACTGGTCCTGGAAATGCCCAGATTCCCTGCAGTGGCAGCACAACAGCCCAAGCTTTACTCCCACACCTGGGGGTCTGAAGCATCAACCTACTGTAATGGGGAAAAGAGACAGAAACAGAGGGAGAGGGAGGGAGAAAGGAAACCTGAACTTGGGGGAAAAACCTGGATCCAAGGGAAATGGCCCCTCTTTCTTTCCATGATACAGAGATGGGAGAAGGGGAGTGCAGGGGGAAAAGGGTAAGGATACACCACTGGATACACCCCTAAGTGGTCCTCTGCCAGTTGAACCATCACCAGATGGTGGCACTGGCCTCACGCCACCGTCCCTTCTGTCCAATATCTGGGCAACATACTGCTCGAGCACCATGAGGTCAACGATGTCTTTGGTGTAGTGCTCCTCAGCCAGCAGCCATCTCAGAACTGTTGGGCAAATCCCAATGGGTGGCCATCACCACACGGATATCCTGATATACAGCACCGTATTTTTTGTACAAACTTTATCAATTTTTATTTTCTGCCTTCTCCATTATCCAGTCAGCACCAAAACCATTTCTGAGAAACGGAACTTCTGGATTTCATTTCCGGACTGTTTTCTATCAGAAACTGCACCTAGTGACCCACACCCAGAGGAATGCGCTATTGTTACCGGGCTAGTTGGGTTTTTTTTGGTCCCCCTTTTAACTTTATGATTGTCTTTAACAGAATCAGTGGCGAGTGGCGACACCTGCGGCCAGGGGCGGGGCACTGCGTATTTAAGTGGAGGTCGAAGATTGTTCCTTCTCCTCCTGACATCCGGCTTGCTACTTCCCCCGCTGATGCCCGCTGACTACCGCTGTGCTGTGCTGCTTTTGTCCTTTTGCCAGCTTGCCTTTAGCATCGGCTTGTATTTTCTGTTTTTTGCCTTTTTCAACTAGCCTGTTGGCTCAGCTTTCGGGAGCTTTTTGTTCGTTACAGGAGCACGGCTCCTTATTTTGTTAGCCCCTGAACTGCATAGGAGCTCGGCTCCTCACCTTAGTTCTCCCTAGACTTGGTAAATAAACATCCATTTTAACCCTTTTTCTGCATCTGAGTCCCTTCTATGTTACACCCCGTAACATATTGGGGGCTCGTCCGGGATCGTTTGTCCGCCTAGACCTCTCGCACCTTTTTGTAGCATTTTTGTAGTCTAGCTCTAGTTCGGGTTTTGTACGCATTTTTGTACGCTGCGTTTCCCCTGCGGTTTTTGTCTGGTGGTGAGTTGCCTTCGCTTTTGGGCTTGGGTGTGTTTTTGTTTCCTTGTTTTTAGCTCGTTTTTGTGGATATCCCAGGAGGGGGCTCTCTGTGGCCTCGAGCTGGGTACTCCACTGAAGAATCGAAGCTAGTGAGGCCTTTGTTTTCTCTGTTTTCAGAATAGGCAGAGTAGGAACATCCCCTGCCCGGGTTTACGCTCACCCACCACTTTACCCCCAACGCAGTGTGCCAATCTGCTTGGCTTCACTCCCACTTTTTGGAAGTGACTCTTGTCTTTTTTGGGAAGTTTGTGTGTTTTGTGGTCCTGTCTGCACATCCGTGCCTGTCTGTCTAATTGGCCACCTGCTGCTACTTAGTGTAGCCTGTTCGTAGCTCTGTTACGACGAGCCCATTGGCTCTGTCGCTGCTACTTGTGAGGAGCATTGAGTTTCGTTAACGTGTGCTTGTCTTTGCCGGTTTGTTACGCACACTCGTATCGTTACGACTATCCTGATTTATCAGCTGTTCGTTATCATTAATCATGTCCGCGATTAAGGGTTTTGTTGAATCTCCGTCTCGCACTAAGCTGCATCGGTTTAATAAGTCCCAATTGTTAGAATTGGCTCAAAAGTACGACATCGCATTAGACGCAGAGGAGGAGAAAACTAAAGATAGCATAAAAAAGAAACTCTTCGGGGTCTTCACTGAAAAGGGTGTATTGCCACCTCGCACGCCAGCCAAAGGCGCATCGCCAACTTCTCCCTCCACTCCGTCTAGTCCCTCTGAAACCATCCGTTTGCGAGAGTTAGACCTCGAGCAGCGGCGTTTGGAGCTCGAATCCAATCTTAACCAGCGGCGTTTAGAGTTGGAATCTGATCTTGCAAAACAACGACTAGAGTTGGAGAGTGACCGCCTGAAATTAGAGGCCGAGAAGGCAAAATCTAAAGCAGTTTTTGACGTAGCTAAAAACATCAAGCTGGTGCCTCCCTTCTCTGAGACCGACGTTGAGCGGTATTTTCCGCATTTTGAGAGGGTTGCAACCAACTTTGCGTGGCCAAAGGATCAGTGGGCATCTCTCCTCCAATGTGTTCTGTCTGGGAAAGCCCAGGAAATCTATGCATCTCTTCCTCTTGCTAATAGTGTCGTGTACGACGACGTAAAGGATGCCATTCTGCGTGGTTACCAGTTAACCCCCGAGGCGTATCGCCAGACATTCCGTAAGCTCCGGAAAAAGGTAGACCAGACATACGTCGAGTTTGGCCGGTTGAAAGAAACTTCGTTTGATCGCTGGTGTGACGTAGTCAAAGCAGATGACCGAGGAAAACTACGCGAGTTAATCCTCCTTGAGGAATTCGTTAACTGTTTGCCGCCTTCTGTTGCAACACATGTCAGCGAACAGAAACCTAAAACTCTGTCCGTTGCATGTGTCCTGGCTGATGAGTACACTCTCATCCACCGGGACCGTGTCCATGCCAAACCTCGGCCATCGTCTCCTGTGTCTAGCAATCGTAATGGCACAAAGTCGCCGTCGGCACCGTCCGATCAGTCGGGCTGTTTCTACTGCCGTAAATCCGACCATGTCATTGCCGACTGTCTCAAGTTAAAGCGTAAACGCGCGCGGGATGATAACACTAAGAGTGTCAGTTTGGTGCACTCACTTTCGCCTCTACAGCGTTGTTCCAATAATGTCACAACCACAGACGAATCGTTGTATGAACCATTCCTGTTAGACGGGTCAGTGTCCGTGTCTGGTGCCGCTCCAGTGCCAGTACGCATGTTACGCGACACCGGGGCCAATCAAACTATCCTTCTACAGGGGGTCCTGCCATTGTCAGCGCGCACTGCCACAGGCAGTAGCGTGCTAGTTCGTGGCATTGGAAAGGGGGTATCGAAAATGCCCCTCCACCGTGTTTTACTGCGGTCTGACCTTGTTAATGGCGAAGTGACTGTTGCTGTCCATAACACTCTACCCGTCCCAGGCGTCACACTCTTACTGGGTAACGACATTGGCCGCGGTAACGTGTTTAGCTATGACGCACCGCTCGAAGTAGTGGCAACACCGTTAGTGTCTAACACACCTGATCAATGTGAGCGCGAGCATCCTGAAGTGTTTTCCGCTAATGTAGTGACGCGTGCCCAAGCTAAAAAGGCTGTTGAGTCTAAAGCGGATCCAGACATCAATCTTGCCGACACGTTCATGTTGAAGCCAGAGGCATGCGCTAGGCTCAAGAAAAAAAGTCCTAAAAGTAAGATTGTGTTAGACCCGGCAATGCCGAAATTACTGCATGACGGCCCTGACTTTTCTTTGTCCCCATCTGAGCTGATTAAGCAGCAAAAAGCTGATGATAGTCTCGTAACCTGTTTTAACTCACTGTGTTCTGACTCGGAAATAGGTACCGTCACCCAGGGTTACTACCTGCACAATGGTGTGCTCATGAGGAAGTGGAAGCCTCGCGACCAGTCTGAGGACTGGCAAACAGTTCAGCAGATAGTGGTACCGTTCAAATACCGCTCTGCCATCCTGAGTATGGCCCACGACGGTCTCGCTGGCCATAATGGCGTGTCTAAAACATTCGATCGTGTGAAGCGGCATTTCTTCTGGCCCGGTGTCAGGCGTGACGTATCCAAGTTTTGTCAGTCTTGTCACCCCTGTCAGCTCGCTGGAAAGCCGAACCAGTTAATCCCACCTGCGCCGTTACACCCCATACCAGCTATAGGCCAGCCGTTTGAGCGCGTCATTATTGACTGCGTCGGTCCGCTCCCCAGGTCGAGGAGTGGGTACCAGTATCTCTTAACCGTCATGTGCGCGTCCACGCGCTACCCTGAGGCTATCCCCCTCCGGAAAATTACCACAAAGGCTGTAGTGAGAGCGTTACTGCGGTTCTTTTCGTTCGTTGGTCTACCCCGCGAAATTCAGAGCGACCAGGGCAGTAATTTTACGTCCAAGGCGTTTGCCAAGGCCCTCCAGTCACTCCAGATCACCCACCGGGTGTCCTCTGCATTTCATCCTGCCAGTCAGGGTGCATTGGAGAGGTACCACCAAACACTCAAGCGTATGCTCCGTGCGTATTGCCTGGAAACTGGAGCGTCTTGGGAAGATGCTGTGCCTTGGTTATTGTTCGCCTCTCGTGAAGTGGTCCAGGAATCCACTGGTTTCAGTCCAGCGGAACTCGTGTTCGCTCACCAACTGCGCACGCCACTGTCAGTGCTGAGCGAACGCTGGGTTGGTGCTGCCCCGCCAAAAGGTCTTTTGCAATTCGTGACTGACTTCCGCACGCGCCTGCACCAAGCTCGCGCTATCGCGAGGGCCAACCTGGAAAGCGCGCAAAGTGAGATGAAGCATCGATTCGATCGGAAAGCTCGTAGCCGTAGCTTTGCAGCCGGTGACCAAGTTCTAGTATTAATGCCTATTCCGGGTTCTGTATTCCAGGCCAAATACCGCGGCCCTTACAGTATCGAGAAGAAACTGTCTGATGTGGATTATGTGATTGCTACTCCCGATAGGCGCTTCAGCTCCCGCGTTTGTCACATAAACATGCTGAAGCCTTATCACACTCGCCAGCCACGTGATTCACCTGTTGTCCTCCTCTCTGCAGTAGCTGGGAGCGAGGATGTTGACACGGCCCCCTTGCGCTGCATTGTCCAGGGCCGACTAAAGAATTCCGAGATGTTGGCAATGCTGCCAACCCATCTGTCACATTTAACTGCACAACAACAACGTGACATCGTGTCATTAGTCAATGAGTATCCGGAGATATTCCGCGACGTCCCCTCTAGGACAACCGTCCTAGAACATGACATCGATGTAGGGAGTAGTCTCCCAATTAAACAGCATCCATACAGGGTTAATCCAACGAAGCGTGCCATTTTACGCCAAGAAACGGATTATCTCCTGTCCAACAAGCTGGCTGAACCGAGCGTCAGCCCGTGGAGTTCGCCTTGCATTTTAGTCTTGAAGAGCGACTCTTCTTATCGCTTCTGTACAGACTACCGCCGCGTGAACTCAGTCACCGTCCCCGACAGCTATCCCATGCCTCGGGTAGATGACTGTGTTGACAGGGTCGGATCCGCCACGTTTGTCTCCAAATTAGACTTGCTGAAGGGTTATTGGCAAGTGGGCCTCACCCCCAGAGCAAGGCTAATTTCTGCTTTTGTGACCCCGGATGTATTTTTGCAGTACAATGTCATGGCGTTTGGCATGCGTAATGCCGGTGCTACGTTCCAACGTCTCGTGAATCTCGTTTTGTCAGATGTGTCCAACTGCGATGCCTATCTGGACGACGTCGTTTTACATGACCATACATGGTCTGATCATTTGGCGCGGTTGCGTGAGGTCTTCAGACGGCTTTCCGCAGCATCTCTCACAGTCAACCTCGCCAAATGTGACTTCGGAAAAGCAACCGTTACCTACTTGGGTCGTATAGTGGGGGGTGGCATGGTTCGCCCTGTGGCGGTCAAAGTTGAAGCTGTGCAAGGTTACCCTGTACCCTGTGACAGACGTGCCCTGCACAGATTCTTGGGATTAGTGGGTTATTACCGCTGTTTCTGCAAAAACTTCGCCGCTATTGTTTCGCCTCTCACTGATTTACTCAGTCCGAAAACCGCCTTCCTATGGTCTGATGATTGTCAGAGGTCGTTCGACAATGTCAAAACTCTCTTGATGTCAGCGCCTGTCTTGGTGGCGCCTGACTTCTCGAAGCCGTTCAGCCTAGCAATTGATGCGAGTGATACAGGGGCGGGAGCTGTCCTCCTCCAGAGTGCTGAAATGCACGAGCACCCGGTCTGCTTCTTCTCTAAGAAGTTCAATCGTGCGCAGCGTAATTATGCCACAATAGAGAAAGAGGCCCTGGCGCTCGTGTTGGCAATTCAGCACTTCGAAGTGTATTTGGGTTCGTCATCACAGCCGATCGTCGTTTATACCGATCACGACCCCCTTAAATTCCTGAACAGAATGTTCAACAGCAATCGCCGCCTCATGCGCTGGAGTTTACTGCTTCAGCCCTTTGATCTCCGTATCTCGCACATTCGCGGAAAGGACAACGTCGTAGCCGACGCTTTGTCCCGAGCTGTGGCTCCTGATGATCGCACTTTTGATACGACATCCGCGTCCATTTAGACCGTTGACTAATCTGAATTTGGCGCATTTGTCAACTCGCGCTATTTAAACATCGGGCAGCTTTGATCTGCCTTGTAGGGGAATCTGAAACTTAATCCTCTTCCCCTATGATGTCATCAGCATGTCCGCCCTTTGTAATGTCGGCTGTTGACATTTGTGTATATCTTGTGGTGGTGGGTTTTGGTGTACACTATTAGTGTAAAAACGTCTTGCTGTTGGTGCATATTAGTATGCGCCTTCCGTTTCTTACCTTCCTTTTCTTTCCTTTTTTGGAGACTATAGTCACCATTTTGCGGTGGGGGTGTTACCGGGTTAATTGTTTTTTGGTCCCCCTTTTAACTTTATGATTGTCTTTAACAGAATCAGTGGCGAGTGGCGGCACCTGCGGCCAGGGGCGGGGCTCTGCGTATTTAAGGGGAGGTCGAAGATTGTTCCTTCTCCTCCTGACATCCGGCTTGCTACTTCCCCCGCTGATGCCCGCTGACTACCGCTGTGCTGTGCTGCTTTTGTCCTTTTGCCAGCTTGCCTTTAGCATCGGCTTGTATTTTCTGTTTTTTGCCTTTTTCAACTAGCCTGTTGGCTCAGCTTTCGGGAGCTTTTTGTTCGTTACAGGAGCACGGCTCCTTATTTTGTTAGCCCCTGAACTGCATAGGAGCTCGGCTCCTCACCTTAGTTCTCCCTAGACTTGGTAAATAAATATCCATTTTAACCCCTTTTCCGCATCTGAGTCCCTTCTGTGTTACACCCCGTAACAGTGTTCTTGAGCTATCGTATACATGAGAATGGGGTGTACATGAGGTCACAGTCACCTTGACCTTTGACCACCAACATCAAATCAGATCATTTTTGAGTCCAATTGGACATTTCTACCAAATTCAAGGAAATTCCCTCAAGGCGTTCTTGAGATAGAACGTTCACAAGAATGGCACTTATGAAATCACCATGACCTTGACCTTTTGACCACCAAAATCTAATCAGTTCATCTTTGAGTCCAAGTGAACATTTGCACCAAATTTGAAGAAATTTCCTCAAGGCATTCTTGAGATATTGTACACATGAGAATGGGACGTACATGAGGTCATACATGAGGTTCCTAGACCTTTGACCATCAAAATCTAATCAGATCATCTTTGAGTCCTATTGACCATTTCTATGGAATTTGAAGAAATTCCCTCAAAGCATGCTTGAGATACCACGTTCATGAGAATGGTTCTGACGAGGCCACTGTGACCTTGACCTTTTGACCACCAAAATCTAATCAGTTTATCTTTCAGTCCAACTGAACATTTGTACCAAATTTGAAGAGATTCCCTAAAGGCATTCTTGAGATATTACATTCACAAAAACTGGACAAATGTATGGATGCACACAAGGATGGACAACCCCAAAAATAGAATGTCTCCAGAAATGGCTGTTGCTGACACTGGAGGCAGAATAAATAACATGAATAAGTGATGTACATACTGTATTGTCTCCAACTTTGCAAGAAAAACTGAGTATACATGGGAAACATTGTATAAATTGTGTCATTACTTCTTTAGCTCAATCCTTCCTCATCCTGTTCAACAGCAAACCACTATTCTTGAACAACATATCTGTAAAAACTAAATATTGCCAGCATTCAAGCTCAAGCGATATGGAAATCTACATGGTAATATAAATTAATTATACTAACATGAACATATGGAAATTAACGTGGCTGAAATGCCAGTCACTCAAAACAAGCTTTTGTTGTGTAACATTTTGTATTTTGTCTATGCCAGTGCTATTTACCAAGCACATAATTTTAATTAATAATTGTTGACCACGGCGGCACGATGGTGTAGTGGTTAGCGCTGTTGCCTCACAGCAAGAAGGTCCGGGTTTGAGCCCCGTGGCCGGCGAGGGCCTTTCTGTG
>JAODXR010000025.1:35480543-35491354 GCA_028877395.1 Cathorops festae
TGAGGTCTGATTACAGCCAGAGTCCACCAAAGCCTGATATGTATCCCCTTGGATACTCACCGGTATGCGATACGCTCTGGCCCGATCGAGGGCGGTTCCTGCCGCATCGGGGATCCGGACCACCGCGCCCACCTCCCTTGCCAAGCACTGCTGCTGGAGGTGCCCTGGCTCCCCGCAGCACCAGCAAACCAGCCTGAGCTTTCTCTCTGCACCTGCACTCTGGGGCTCACTCACCTGAGGGGGGGAAGAGGCATACACGGAAGTGGGAGACAGGAGGGCACCGCGGATGCTGCGGGCTGGCTGGGGTGGAGCCAGCCCTCGCCTCCATGGTGGGGGAATGGGGAAAGGATGAGACACAGAAGGGGAGTGGGAGAGAGAGAGAGAGAGAGAGCAGAGAAGAGGAGAGGGGAGAAGGGGGAATCTGTTGTCCTGCCATCGGAACAGCTGCCAAATGGTCCTCCGCCAACTCGATGGCCCGATCCAGCAACACCGGGCGATGGCACTGGACCCACTCTGTAGTTCCCTTGGGAAGTCATATGATGAACTGTTCCAGTGCCACATGATTGAGGATTCCCTTGGCGTCACAGTTGTCTGCCGTCAGCCACCGCCAGCAGGTGTCCCAGAGTTGCTGGCCAAACAGAAATGGTCGGCTGACATCCTCTAAGCGTAGAGTGTGGAAGCACTGGTGGTGTTGGTCAGGGGTGCGCCCCACACGCTGGAGGACAGCCCAGTGTAGGTACGTGTAGACCAGCCAGCTGTCGGCAGTGAGCTGTAGCACAGCCAGCTGTGCCTCGCCCATTAGCAGAGGGAGGAGGCGTTGCCACGCGCTGTTCCACCGGCCAGCCCGACGCCTCGGCTGTTTGCTCAAAGAGTGTAAGGAAGGCCTCGGGTCATCTTGCGGGCCCATCTTCGTGAGGGTGACGTGGGGAGGGCCCGCGACGGTGGAGGTGGTGGACCCTGCCGACGCAAGGAGGTGCCAGAACGCCCGATGCTCTTCCTGCTGCTCCAGCACCAGGACCTGGAACCGTTGCTCCTGTTCCTTCCGGAGGGCAACTAGCTCCTGGTGCTGGCTCTCTTGGGCCGTGGCGAGGGCTTGGATCAGGTCCTTGAAGGGGGAGGACTCCATGGGGTTGCTCTCTGTGCTCCAGTCCCGGGTTTCAGCACCACTGTAGCAATGTAGGGAGTGGGTGGAGCATAGAAGGACGGCAGGACAGAACTGAGTTCCAGAAATGCTTTATTTTGACATGTTTCAGTAGCCAAACACACACTCACACACCCACAGACAGACAGCACACACAACAATTGTCTGGTTGGGGAGAGAGCTCCCTTCCTGCTGCTCTCTCTCTCCTTACAAAGGGCGCAGTCACTGGAAGACACAAACACACGTTAATTCACATCAGGTGTAGTGATTCTGCTACTTACCTTCCCTGACTCCGCCCTCCTGTCACAAACCGACACTTGACCACGGCTCCGCTGTCACATTTATAATATGTAAATTTTGAGAAACCAAAGGAGGAATTTACATTTTTTTTTATCCTTGTCAAAAGTTTATTTGAGATTAGACAGTGGATAACACCATTATAGCAATGGTCCCATACAAAAGATGCCACGTTTTAAATTCAGTAATTCCTTGACTGCAACTGGACAAAAAAAAGAAAGAAATACCATAAATTACATAGATACTACAAACGTTTTGTACCAAAGAACTTACCAAAACAGCATTTTTTGAACTTTTTACTGGAAGTCAATTACAGTCGTGTTCTATTGGACCCGGTACCAGGTCTGAAGGATTTAAGAAATTATTTGAGCTTCCACAGTCATTTGAAAATGGATCAGCAAAAATTCACCCTATAACCTGTTACATTCACTGCAGTTTAGGATTATGACTGTGGTTATCTAAGCATATTTGTGTTAGAATGTGATGTCCTCACATAGGCATGGATTGTGGATCTAACTGTTGAAAATACAAGACCAAACAGCTTAAAATAGGTGAAGCCACTCAGTGAAAACTTTGAAAATGACAGGTTAGTGTTCTGCTGATAATAAAATTACTTAGTTGTACTTCTTTGATTTAAAAAATTTTTTTTTTTTTTTTGTTCTTATTCAACTGAAATTAATGATTGCTGTAAAGCTGTTATCTGGCTGACACACTCGATATTTTTAGGATGCTATTTTCACACCTTTTAAGGCAAGTGATTTTTTTTCTGAAAGAAAAAAAGAAATCTACATGATGTGACAGTTATATTTTAAGTATTAAGTAGTTGAGTACCAGACTAATGGCAGTACACTTTGGTTCTATTCATTTGTCCATCCATCCATTATCTGTAGCCACTTATCCTGTTCTACAGGGTCGCAGGCAAGCTGGAGCCTATCCCAGTTGACTATGGGTGAGAGGTGGGGTACACCCTGGACAAGTCGCCAGGTCAATGCAGGGTTGACACATAGACAAACAACCACATTCACATCTACGGTCAGTTTAGACCCACCAATTAACCTAACCTGCATGTCTTTGGACTGTGGGGGAAACTGGAGCACCCTGAGGAAACCCACGCAGACACAGAGAGAATATGCAAACTCCACACAGAAAGGCCCTTGCCAGCCGCTGGGCTTGAACCCAGGACTTTCTTGCTGTGAGACAACAGTGCTAACCACTACACCACCGTGCTACCCATTTATAGATATATTTAACCATTAATTAGTATAATACATCAGATTAAAAAAAAGCATGATTAATATAACTATCATCAAACCTAATATGTTAAAGTTGAAATGAGCTGAGCATAAAATATCTTAAGTATGTAGTAATTCGTGCAATATGTAGAATTCTATTGCAGTTGCATATGAAATGTCCCTGTTAACCAGAATTGTAAATTGTTTAATTTGTGCTACTGGTGCACTCAAGTCCATAATGATCATGTAACAATTCAAAACCTTTCATCCACTAAAGAAGCATGATGAAGTGCAGTGTAACTTTCAATATTCAGGCTAAGGTTTTTGGATCTATATACAAAGGATACGTGTAAATTGTATATTTGTATCATCAAAGCCCTGTTCAAAACCTGGATCATATCATGAATATACTGTTCATGTATAAACAAGTTTCATGTTTTAAAATGTATTGCATCAACTGATTAATTTGGACTAAGGACTGGGTGAATAGTCATTATGCTTTTCATATTCCATCCCATCCATCCATTATCCGTAAACATTTTTTCCTGTGCAGGGTCATGGGCAAGCTGGAGTCTATCCCAGATGACTATGGGCAAGAGGCAGGGTACCCCCTGAACAAGTCACCAAATCATTGCAGGCTTTCATATTTTAGTACATAAAATTTCTTGATTCACATATTGGTTGTTGATGTGAACTTTAGATGTTGGCCCTTCTGACCACATAATCATTTGCCCAGTTGATAATCTGTGTTAAGGCATCCAGCATCAGACAGTTTATATCCTTATCCATATGGGTCTGCTCATGATAGTTCACTACAGGGAAGATACAATTCACAGGCACACCCAGTACATTACTGCATTCATGCATCTGGAGACACACACAAATACACACATGATGTCATTAATTTGTTAGTTTCAAAACTGTTGTTGGGAATCTCTGCAGTGATAGCAGTACAATCTTGCTCTAGCAAAATTACTTACTTTTCCTTTGATCTTTCTGCTTTTGTAGATGTTTCTCAAATTCGCATTTGTCATTGGACATGCACAGTCAACTCTTGTCATGAAAACCACTTGAGGGATTCCTGTAATATAGGCAGACAGTACACAGATAACTCAGTCATTCATTTCATTGTAAATTCTCGCAGTGTGGTGGATTTTTGCAGCCTGATTAAAGATTTAGATATAAGGTTTATTGGATCTTACAATTTACTGATAGCAGTGTTTGTTTCCATACTAAGGTTTCTGCCAATCCAAATTAATTAATTTGGATTGCAAATAAACAGTTTATATGGATTCTCAACTGTAACCTTCTCCTTTCAGCTGCTCCCATTAGGAGTCGCCATAGAAGATCTGTTCTGCATATTTGATTCGGCATTTGTTTTATACTGGATGACCTTCTTGATGCAACCCTCCCCAATCTATCCATACCATTCTAAATGTGCACTGGCTTGTACAACTCCAGTGGCTGGGTATTTTACCTAATCTGCTTGTCTTTGAACTGTGGGGGACACCAGAGCACTCGGACACGGGGAGAACATGCAAACTCCACACAGAAAGGACTCCACTGGCTGTGAGGTTTGAACTTGGAGCCTTCTTGCTGTGTCATGACAGTGCTAATCACTGCAATGCCATGCTGGCTGGATTCTCAACTGTAACCATCTTAATTTATATGTACATTACATGTAATCTGATCCAAAGTTATGCAGTTATGTAGTTCAAGATTTAGTCTCAATGTAAAATGAGAAGCATGTGAATCAGTGCATTCAGCTTTCTAATAGTGGCGTTTGTGTTGCTAACAAGTTTTACCATCTCAGGAAAATGTCTTCCAAGTGTGATTATTACAGAAAGAGAAAACAGAAGACTGTGTGACTGCAAAAAAGTTGCTCAGCCTTTTATATTTGGCTAATATTCAGGAACAAGGACTCATTTGTTGAAAATAACAAAATGCCCATATTATCCATTGGTATAACATACAGTATAATGCATTTAATCATCCATCCATCCATCCATCTGTAGGATTGGATTGCCATGCCCGTAACCATAGTAACCATTTTTGAAACACACCAATCCCTGTACTCAATGCCATGTTCTATCTCCGCCCATTTTTCTGACTCCCTGTAATGGTATTGGATACAGAGATGATACCGGATACCAAATACAGTGACTGCTTTAAACCCACAGCGGAATCTAAATTCTTTCTCTCTGGTGGTGGATTCCATGTGTGAAAAAGAGAAGCCAATGCATTGGTGCTACAGAAGGACAAGAACAAAGAACGAGCTATTGATACCAGACCTTTAGGCAAAGTTCAATGTATTTAACCTTCGCAGAGTTGTAATAATAACTGAACCAGTTAGGTACTGCAGCCCACGCAGTGTTTCAAAGAGAAAAGGCAACCGGATCCTTTTCCCTTTCTCATTGTCGATGAACTATCAACAAGATTCTTTCCAGATCATCGGATGACCGACGGGACACTGAAGATCTTCAGCTGAAGAGCTAAAAGTGAAAGGAACAACTGCTTTCTCCCGAGATCTGCACCCCACGCTGTCTTTGGATATGGAAGGCACACTTTCAATCGCTAACAAGAGCAATCTCATGTAAGGCTGGCATCTGGGCAATTGTTAGCTTTAGTTGTGACTAGTTAACATGAAGAGTGTTGTTCATTTGAATTCATTTATGGTTTGAATGTATGCATTTTGATTCACATGAAAGTCGATCTTTGACCACGTGTTGTTTGATTTACTTTGTTTACTATCTGTATTTAGTTCGATTGCGCATACGTTCCCTCTCTCTCTCTCTCTCTGAACTCCCCCATCATACTCCAATACTCAACACTGGGATTTCAGGAGTAGCTAAGGGTTGAGTAGAATTTGGGTTTAAGGCCTAGCTGAAACTAGTTTAAATTACAGATTCCTTTGTTCTTCTTTTTCGCACACTCTCCTTGTCTCTAGGCATGGCTTGGCATGGCTAGCGCATTCTATTCACATTCTATACACACACTCACACACACACACACGTGATTTCCCTATCACAGTTTAACATCCACTCATCTCTACACTGTAACACTGACATATAGCTTATTACTTCTGATCACTATTAGTGCCTTACTTATCATATACACTACTGATTCTTATTTGTATACATTGTATCACCATTTATATTGAATTATCCCTTGGCTGCTATTGTTGCTATATCTGATTAGTATTAGTTTGCTAATTCATGTTAGCTATTTCAATAAATGGTATCTTTGGAATAAACTATGTCCTGTTTTTTGCTACAACATTCACTGAATGCCAACCTCTGCCAAAAAAAAGTATTCTAATTGCCTTCACCCATTTTGTTATTATGTGAATGTAATAGATCAAGAGTAAACTTATTACATTTGAGCTACAATACTCAATAAACTATAGCAACATCGCCACCAAGTTATTCCAGTGATTTTAACAGTTTAGCTATAAACTATTAGACACTTGAATTAATAATTAATGAATTTATGAGACTGATCCCTTTTTACATGAGACTGATTTGATAAGTCTATTGCACCTACACATCCATCGATTATCTGTAGCTGCTTATCCTGTTTTATCGGGTCGCAGGCAAGCTGGAGCCTATCCCAGCTGACTATCGGCAAGAGGCGGGGTACACCCTGGACAAGTCACCAGGTTATCGCAGGGCTGACACAGAGACAAACAACCATTCACACTCACATCCACACCTACGGTCAATTAACCTAACCTGCATGTCTTTGGACTGTGGGGGAAACCGGAGTACCCAGAGGAAACCTATGCGGATACGGGGAGAACATGCAAACTCCACACAGAAAGTCCCTCGCCAGCCACTGGGCTCGAACCCAGGACCTTCCTGTGAGTGTACGCATATATAAGGGAAAAAAGCAAAAACAGTGAAGGGGAGCGCTATAAAGATATGTAAGGAATGTGGAAAAATTGAGAAAATAAGAGGAGGTAATGGGGGGGGGGGGTGTGATACTTTTCTTGGGGCAAATTTGATCGGATACCATGGTTTAACACACAAGCCAAATACACGCAATGGGAGTGGTAAGATGGCGGCCAGATGGCTTCATTTCTCGAAGTCTCATTCAACAAAGTTCACTAGCGACACCTACTGTTAAGAGAAATGTACAGCGTGTTTTAATTTCTACATTTGTATTCTGCCACTTTGCATTGTTATTTGCTTGTACTTTGCACAATGTTCCATTTTAAAATGACTTATGCAATAAGTTTTTTTTAATGTGCCTTTTTGTTATTGGGTGTCAACTCTTATTTTCATACACGCACGCACTTTGTCTCTGTGAATTTATGCTCAGTATAATTGTGTTTACACAATAAAAAGGTGTACATAAACATAGGTAACATTTGGGTTTGTGTTCAGTGCTTGTGTAATGGGACTGCGAGTGACCATAACAAACCGAGGCTTTGTCTGTCATCGATTACTTGGTTTTCTGCTAAATGATACCAGCCTCGAAGCAGGACTCTGTCTGCACATCCCCTTATGCACGATATGTAACCTTGGCTTTAGACGGACCCCCACGAACTGCTGTTAACTTGGTGCTCTGTTTTCCGCCGCCAAGTTTCTGGCTCTCACCTTCTGATAGACTTACCTGTTTGGCGTGCTTGAAACTGATACCAGCTGTTCTGATTGCTAATTTATCTTCGCTCGCACATCTGCTCTCTGTTTCCATAAGGTGATTCTGACCAGTGATGTACTGTTTCATTACCCATTGACGTTACTCTGTCACACACAGACAATGCAACTTCTTAAATCATCATCATCTAATCATAATTTACTCATTATTTAGCCCAATATTGGTTTATCTGCCATTATCAGCAGCCTAGGCCTGGCCACCAGAAGTTCCCAAATGCACACTGAATTGTGGGATATGTGAAAGGGGCAAATATAGATGACTTGCAACCACGTGATCAAAATGTGCTATGTCATGAGCGTCCGCCATGATGGTGGATATACAAAACAACTCGGATGGCAGCCATTGAAAGCGTGTCTGTAAACAATGCTGAATTTTCTCAGTATTACCCCGATTTGAACAATCAAGCGACGATTCGATATAAAGGGATGATAGATATGTGTGGTTTTGACCCATATTATTTAAAAAAAAATCAGACTTTTCTGAAGATAAGATGCTTCTACCGACCATCGAGTATGAATACAGGTCATTTAGTCCAATGACCATTTTGTCATATCAATTATTTTATATTTCAGGTATTTGTTTGTTTGAAAAAAGGAGGAATTCTCAATGGAATTTGACTGAAGCAGCTTTGACACTAAAGAGCATACTAAGGGGGGGTAACCATGTAGGCCTGTGCCACTTGCTGACCCTGGGATGAGTTAACTCCCTTGTCATTGCAGGCTCCTTGCTTGCATGTCTGTTTCTGGCTGGATCATATTAAATATTCAGGCATGGAACAGCACTCTTGTGGGGGCTTTGTTTGTGAATTCCGGGCTGAGGTGGGGTCCTACTGACCTGAGACTGTGCTCATTTGAAGGGGGAGTCTTAGACGGAGGTGCCTGTAAAATTTGGCTTCACTGTGAGCACCCCTGGCCGAGTTATTAATTTTCAAACCCAGCTGGATCATATTAAGTCTTTAGGCACGGAGCAGTGCTTTTGCGGGGGCTTTGTTCGCAAATCCTGGGTCAAGGCATGGTCCTACTGACCTGAGACCATGCTCTTTTGAAGGGGGAGGCTTAGAGGGAGGTACCTGTAAAATTTGGCTTCACTGTGAGCTCCCCTGGCAGAGTTATAAATTTTTAAACCTGGTTGGATCATATTAAATCTTTAGGCATGGAGCAATGCTCTTGTAGGGGCTTCGTTCACAAATCCCGGGCCGACGCGCAGTCCTGTCGACCCAAGACTGTGCTCTTTCGAAGGAGGAGGCTTAGAGGGAGGTGCCTGTAAAATTTGGCTTTGCTGTGAGCTCCGTTGGCCAAATTATTAATTTTTAAATTTGGCTGGATCATATTAAATCTTTAGGCGTGAAGCAGCGCTCTTGCAGGGCTTTCATTTGCGAACACCGGAATACCTGAAATTTAAAATAATTGATTGTGCGTATGAAAAAGGCTTTGAACGAACTGTCTTAACTATTGGATGAAGTGTCCTGATCCCCTCGTCTCCTCTCTGTACTAAACGTCAGAGTTTCCTCGCCGTCTTTCCGAATCACGGTCAGAATTCTAAAAAAAATTGGAATGTGCCACGGTCACAAGTACTGTTGTCACCCCAACCGTATACAGCTCAAAGATATGGCAGAGTTAAAAGAACGCTTAAAGCAGTGGAAAAAGAAAGAGTTGCACATGTGTGACTATGTTTTGTATGGAATGTCGCTTGACCCCGCATTTGTACATCCACCAACATGGCCGACATCCGGGTTTCTATTTTGCTTTGACATCACTTGAAAGTCGAGGATTAAAAATGCCATTCGAAGTATCCTGTTTATTTCAGTTGTAGATGATAATGTTGGAACATGTCAAGTCATGGTCTTGTGCCTTTTTCTTGTTGGTATATCTTTACTTACTTGTATCTAGTTCACTTTACTGACTCACAATATAATGCCAGTTTCATTATGATGAAGCTTGCAAAAGCAAAATGTGCTCACTTCAAGGGCGTAGCTGAGAGGGTCCTGGGGTGCACATGACCCCTCCTTTGTCGGACCGTATGTTTTTCTTTTCAATAGCCGCATAAGAATATTAGAAAAGCGCCCACCGTAATTTTTTTAACATTTCTTTTTAAACTAGATTGTCACCTCAGCGTCATTAGCATTTCTATAACCTTGTATGGACTTCCTGTGGTTTGGGCGCGAAAACCCAGTTCTGCACAAGCGCAACACGATCGCACTAGAAAGCATGGCCAAGCTGCCGTGTAGCTGCAGTCTTTTTAGTTGCAAATTACGAGTATTTCCTCGTGTTAATAATTCACCGTGTCAAAACAAGCGAAACTTTCCTCCTTCTTTCGACGTGAAGAGAGGTAACCAATTTATATATTTTTTTCCATCAAAGTTGCATTTTTTGGCTTCGAAGCTATGTTTTACTGTGCTGTTTCTAGAACACATCAAGAAAATGTGGAAGAAACAGCAATAATGGAAGAGGCGGTTTCTAAGCTACCTTAAACTGGCAATAGTAATTATTTTTTGTTACATATTTTTCATAGTTCTATTCTAGTACTAAGTCAATTTTTATGATAAAATTGACTTAGTACTAGAATATAGTAAGTATAATGATGACCACAGCAGTGTTTTTTTTTTTTATATTTTTTCTTGTTAAATAAGATTTGGTTCTGGTGATTACCTAATCAGTACCTCATTAAGTACAATGAGGTGAGCTTGTGTTGGAATTCCAGCACAGACACTGGAATGAAATGGTTGCCATCCATAGAGATGCTGATTTAAGAAAAAATTGAAGTGGTCTCTTTATTTTTTCCAGAGCTGTATGTACAACTTCACATATTTACCATCAGTTTGGTTTTGATGCTTTTGTTACTTCAGCAATCAGATGCATCATTAATGTACCAGCTATGATTAAAAACTGGTTGCTGGGATTGTAGTACTTGAGACCGGTCTTGGTTTCGAGACTGATCTCAAGACCACTTTTTGATGGCCAGGGTTTCATCTTGAAATAGACCACATTTTGACTCGGTCTTATCTTGGTCTCAGGCATAGAGAACATGGGATTTTATTTCAAGACCACAACTGCGGGGATTTCACAAAATTGCCTATGCATTGTCTGATTTATTTAACATTGTTACTCTGGATGTAAAATGTCTTGCTTCGAATGCAACCAATAACATGACTCATTGTTAATTTGAAATTTTTCTTCCTGTTAATGACTGTCATCCTCCCCACCCCCCTTCACACACAATGGTCTGGTCCTGGTCTTGACTTAGTCTCGCCCTGCCTTGGTCTTGGTCTTGACTTGATCTCAACCCCTCAAAGTTTTGGTCTTGTCTTGGTCTCGATACACTTTGGTCATGGTCATGACTTGGGCCCCGTCCACACGAATATGCAGCCTCACCCAATACGCTGTCGTTTTAAAAAAAATCTCTGTAAAACACGGCGCCGTTTCGATTCACTGGAAATGACCCAAAACGCTGTAGTACACTGCCAGGCCTGTAGGTGGCGACAT
>JAODXR010000025.1:37215090-37225196 GCA_028877395.1 Cathorops festae
ATGGCTGTAATGCAAATTGTTCCTCCTCAGTATACAAGTGCACTTCCATGGCAGGAAAAACACTACATTTTGCTGCCCATGTAGTGCTCCATTTATACAAAATGGAGTCATTCAGGATTCAGCCATGTTTTTGCTGTGTTTTTGCTCGAGCCAAGTTAGACAGTAGGCTAGGCCATCTGCTTTTAATGGAAGTTCATGAAATTACATGATGTTATTACATGATAAATATATTGTAAAAACGTGACCGAGTACACGGTTATGCAGTAATACTGTTGAGCTTTGCGAAAAGACTACAGCCAAGCGTAAACTGGTCCCCTTCCCAGTTCCGGTGGCAGAGGGATATTGAGTATTCCAACAGAAGTCAATGGGATTTACAAAACGCTAAATAAAAACATGACAGGAACGGTTTCTTTATGAAACTTGTTTTGGAACGTCACTGACGACTCAGTGGAGTAGCATATTTAAAAAAAAATGCTCAAGGTTGTTTTAAGGACATTTTAAATTATGCCCATAGCAAGCCTTTCTGAAACAGACAGGGGACGATTCTAAATGAGCCAAAATAGCCGAGACAGGACCAATCGTCAAAATTTGTGTTGATCGCTCGATTTCATCCTAGACACTTCAGAAAAGGGGCCAAGTGTTAAAAACTGGAATTTTCCTTTAAGTGTTAAAATTACTATATTAGATTTGTTTACAATTAAAATGATTCATATTAGGTAGCGGTCAGAGTGAATGACCATGATATCTGTGACGTTGCCACAGGAAGGTTATCAGTCTCGTCGCCATTTCCGCTATACTGAAACAGAGCTGACTACAACTTCGAGCTTCCATTTTGAGCTAATTTATCGCCATGCCACCGAGGTGTTGCTGGCTGGTGCAGCAACACGAGAAGGTGGACTTGTGTTGCATTCATAGCCCAAGAATGTTCAAACTGCAAAGACTTGGACGCATGTTGCAAGTAGTTCACAGGCACATTGAGTGCCTACAAAAGTGGTCTCTGCTCTGAACATTTTACTGAAGACTCGTACTAGACCTCTGATCTGTTGAGGGGTGTTGGCTACAAGCCCATATTGAAAGAGGGTGCAGTATCAACAATTAAAAGGAAAAGTAAACTACAAGAAAAGCAAGTTCAGTTGCACCAGTTCTCCTGGAGCATGAGCTGAGGGTTGTTGCTAAAACCGGTGACGTCCCATCCTGGGTTTTAGTAATTGCGTGAGCGGAGCAGTAATGGCGGAGTACTCAGCATGGAGAAAATAGAGAACGAGTGGACCAGGTGTCTGATTTCTCCGCTGGATATGCTTGCCTCAACAGCAATATCTTGCCTTTACGTGGAAAAAGCAAATGAACGGAGAACTGAACGAACAACTGAAAGTCAGATTGTTTCAAAACAAAATCCACCACAAGATCCACCTTCAAGAAGCGAGAACAGACGGGCAAGCTGTGACTCATTTGGATACAAAAAAAAACCTTTTACCTGCATTTAGATTAATACATGTAACTTGTATTGAGTGTTTAAGTTACTGGTATAAGATTATTTCATTTGCTTCAGAAATGTGATTGTCTCAGTTCATCTGATTATTTAATTAGCCTTTTACGGTTTATCAGTGAAAATGCATGCACGTACATGTACAGTATGCCGCATAAGTTATAACTCATTAAAACAAGATGGGTGTCAACCCACAATCAACGAAGTCAAATCAGTCTTGGTTGAGCAAGTCGGTAACGGGATTTCTTACTTTCACCGTAAATTATTTATATGACTTTGGTCTACAGCTGTAAAAGGCCTCGGCCTTAAAACCGGTTCCTGCTGTGATGTCATGCACTCAGGGCTGGCTGGCTCAGCGGGGCAGCTTCAATACCAACTTTGAGGTCTACTTTAATTCTCAAAAATATACATTTTTTTTATTCCCATTTATGCAGCATACAAGAGTCAAGGATGGAGATACTATCCACTCAGAAATACATTTAAAAATAAAGGTTCTGCATATCGCCTTTAAATTATAGGACAGTTATTGTTGACAAAGAAGTCAAGTGAAATTTACAAGAGTTTAAAGAAAAACCTTGTTCCCCCTCTTTGTAAAAAATTAAAGAACAAGGTCGAAAGAAAGGAAAACTATTAAGCTACTTACATTTTAGATAATTGCAATAAATCCCTTCCTACATCAAGAGGAGTATTTTCTTCAATTATGACAACCATAATCCAGGAGCTGTGCTAAATAACCGGATACCTCATCTTCAAAGCAAACCAGACCAAACACTCATTCCTACTTTAACTTTTAGACTTTACTCTGTTTGCTAGAAAACTTAAAGGCATTTTGATACGATTGAAAAATCCAAGGTCTGGCCACCCAAAATCAGTTAGTTGAATTAAGCCCTTAGGATAGGCACGGAGATCCAGAAACTAGATTTTGACCAAAATTCACAAAATTCATGTTGAGAACACACGACATGAACAGCATTGTTCTCACACTTTACTCCCTTGAAAGAAATGTAGCCTCCCCACTTCATGAATCCAAATTTAACCTTTGTAAGTCAGTCAGTAAGCAAATAAAGAGCTCTGCTGCAATTAAAAATAGTTTTTTTTTTCTAGCTAGTTTAAAAGAAGCAGAATGAGGAAGCAAAGCAGATACATTATATTTTCAATGGCAGAGTAGAAGACATTCCTTCGGTAATGCTCTTAGCAGAAACAGTGAACATATCCTCCTGAGAACCATCCCATAGACTTGTGTCCTCTGTAGTTGACATTTGTTTTACGTGCACACTTTTTTTCCTCTTTCAAGCTATTCACTTGAATCCTGGTGTGTTGTGAAGAGTACATCCTGGGCTTTCCAATGATATATCATGTGACTAGGAGGGTTGCTGGGAAATTCCTAGTAAGGAAGTCACAACAAAAGAGAAATTCAGAGACACATTTTTTCTTGGTTCCCAGGAGGATACAGGTCAGTCAGTCATTATCTCTAGCCGCTTTATCCTGTTCTACAGAGTCGCAGGCAAGCTGGAGCCTATCCCAGCTGACTGCGGGCGAAAGGCGGGGTACACCCTGGACAAGTCGCCAGGTCATCACAGGGCTGACACATAGTGTTAAGTAAAAAGGCTTAACTGTTTTACTGACCGAGGCTTACAGCATGTGATCAGGTTGGCAAGAAATTATACCTTCTCTCTTCCTGTCTCTCAAATGAGATAAAGCCCTGTGTGGTATCTACATGCCTCACTTACCACTGACTCATTCAGAAGGTTACCTCCATTTGCATCAGAGCTGGTGCGCACCGTTTCCATTTCAGTCAAGCCCTCATCCGTCCCAGTGGGCTTCCATTGTACTCTTCACCACAAACCTTAATGCAGCTGTAATGTGGGATCACCACTTGTAAGCAAGTTAATTGGAGAAACTGGAGTTTGCATGTCTGTGTGGGTTTCCTCCAGGTGCTCCGTTTCCCCCCCCCCATATAGATCAAAGACATGCAGATTCGGTATGATGGGGCAACTGTAATTAGTACAAGCTTTTAAATGCTGGATTCAGATGGGTCAGGTGTTGATTAATTTTTATAGCAGCAGTTCTGACCCCAAAGATTATATTCATGCGCATGTTGGAAGCTTCACATAAAACAAATAAGACATGGGTAATCATTGATATGGTGAACTTTTCTGGGAAGGGAGGTTTATGTTTTTTGGAAGGGGTCTCCAGTGTCTGTGGCATGGTGGTGTAGTGGTTCGTGCCGTCGCCTCACAGCAAGAAGGTCCAGGTTCAAGCCCTGTGGCTGGCAAGGGCCTTTCTATGTTCTCCCCGTGTCCATGTGGGTTTCCTCCGGGTGCTCTGGTTCCCCCCACAGTCCAAAGACATGCAGGTTAGGTTAACTGGTGACTAAATTGACCGTAGGTGTGAATGTGAATGGTTGTCTGTGTCTATGTGTCAGCCCTGTGATGACCTGGCGACTTGTCCAGGGTGTACCCCGTCTTTCGCCCATAGTCAGCTGGGATAGGCTCTAGCTTTCCTGCGACCCTATAGAACAGGATAAAGCAGCTAGAGATATACAAGAGAGAGTCTCCAGTGTCACCTCACAGAGCTCTGCAGCTGCTTTTTTTGGCTTATGAACATCAAAAAAAAAAAAAAGAGACGAGGAAGTGACTGCTTATAGCTGTTATACGTTAATACCAGGAGCTTGTTTTCTGGATTTTCCACACCATTAAAAGGCAACTATAATGATGTTTTTGTCAAATTAATAAAAAGGTCATAGCGAAAATATTACTAAAACATGGAAAAATGTCACAACCAATTTCACATGATACTGGTCAGCTTTTCTTTTTCTGCCAAGGCAGCAATACACTTGAGAACCAAAATCCATCTTAAAAATCAAAACTAAAAAATCCAAAACTTCAGTGGAATGCTTGGTTAGATGTAACCCCCCACACTATGATAGGAGTGGAACTGAATTATTTAAAGTAAGCAAGCATTTGTAAATTGCTAAGCAATATTTAAGATTTCATGTCGCAGGTGACAGTCCTGAGTGGGTTAAGAACCATATTATAAAACCATAATACAGCAGCACAGTATATGGGATACTACATAACTTGCCAATACTTGACAGTAAAACAATCTAAGCTTTATCCATACAAGTTAACACTATTACTCAATGTACATTATCAAATTCTAATGAGTGCTTCCATCCAGCCATTATCTATAACCACTTATCCTGTACAGAGTTGCGGGAAAGCTGAAGCCCATCCCAGCTGACTATGGGCGAGAGGCAGTGTACACCCTGGACAAGTCACCAGATCACCTTAAGGCTGACACAGAGACAACCATTCACACTCATGGTCAATTTAGAGCTACTGATTAACCCAACCTGCATGTCCTTGGACTGTGAAAGAAATCAGAGCACCCGGAGGAAACCCATGCAGGCAACATGCAAAACGCCACACAGAAAGGCCCCCGTCAGCTACTGGGCTCGAACCCAGAATCTTCTTGCTGTGAGGAGACAGTGCTAACCACTACTCCACTGTGCCACCCTAACAAGTGCTTCTCATTCTTATGCATGAATCATGTTTTCAGTAACTCACAATGGACTATTTGACACTCATGCTAAGCAATCATTCAAACATTTAAAATCTACCCTCAGAACCTGGATGCAATTTAAAAGACTTGAGCATACAATCTCGGTCGCCCCACGGCCCCATTCAACACAACCATTCTTTCCCTCCATCACTAATGGACAAGGCTCTCAGCATGGGCACAAGCAGGCATCACTTCTTTCAGTGATGCGTACATTGGTGGAACTTTTGCCTCATTTCAGCAACTAACAGATATTTCCTTTGAATAAATAATTTCAGTATCTGCAGAGCCATAGTCCATGCCAAGACTTCTGACCTTCCTTTTAAGCCAGAAAATACACAGATTGACATTTCTAAAAACAGCACTTCGTGAAAAGGGCATTATATTCTGCATGTACAGTAGAATTTGCTCTGGATACAGTCATGTCTGAAGATTCTCAGTCATCCAGGTCAAAATAAACTAAGTGGTAGGAGAGAGCAACTGGATTGAAGATTATTGAAGACGTTTCACCTCTCATCCGAAAGGCTTCTTCAGTTCTGTCTGATAGGGAGTTCAGGTATTTATACTCTCAGATCAGAATTCTGATGACAGGGTCAGCTACAGTAAGGTGTCGTTGAGGCATCATGTTTGTGTGGGTCACTGGAGGCTGGGTGCAAATGGCAAGTCATTATGGTGATCAATAGAATGCTGACTCTCTCCGTCCTCCCGTGAGTCACTGAAAACAGCTGGGTCCCGGCATGCACCCAGCCGTCTGGGAAGTGTGCCCAAGACTGCATTGTAGGTGGCTGATAAATTATGTCTTTTAGACCCCCACCTCTGTTCAGTGATGGCTGTTCCAGGTTGACAAAAATGGCTTCTTTAACTCCTCGCTCATACCAACGATCCTCTCTGGCTAAAATGCGTACGTTGCAATCCTGAACTGAGTGTCCTTTGTTGTTAAGATGAAGGTAGAAGCAGAGTCCTGGCCTGAGGAACTGGCTCTCCTGTGTTGAGCCATGCGCCTTTCATCCATGAAAGGATAAATACCTCTACTACTCCCTAGCAGTCAGACAGAACTGAAGAAGCCTTTTAGATGAGAGGTGAAACGTCTTCAAGAATCTTCAAACAAGTCCAGTTGCTCTCTTTTACCACCTACAAAAAAAAAAAAAAGAACAAACGGTTACTGAACAGCCAAATAAATATTCTCTGAGGTAGAAGATTTTTGTAGAAGATTGAGGTCGATCATTTTGGCTCACGTCTACAAGAATAAATAAAATAAAATATAATTTGTCAGCGTATCCCGTGGAGTCGCAGCGTCTGAAAAAGCCAAAATACAACAGAGAAATTACGGAGGTGAATTTGGTGTTTTGCGTTCAGCTCAACAGAAAATGGTTTGCTACCAAAACTGAGTCTAAACCAGTCTGACCACTAACTGAGAGCCGAGTGTCTGCTAGTGGGGAGCTCAAACCATGACAAAGCTTTTTAAAATGAACCAGATCCTGTGACAACAAAAGCGGCTTATAAGTCGGCTTTCATTCTCTGGAAAGATGAACCTCGCTGGTCTCTCGGCGTCTGACGCCTCCTGAGGGTTCCATGCGTTAACGGTTCCAGTTCTATTGAACTCTCCTGCACTATTTGCACCACCTCGGCTTCTGGTGAAAGATCATCCTGTCCTCCTTTTCTCCGGCAGCATTTCGTCTGAATTGAATATTTAATTGTGAAAAGAACGGTGCACGTGTGACATTTAATTTGTGTGTGTTTGAAGGCCATAAGCGATTTGAACTCGACACTGTAATCTGTGACAAAAACACTGGAACCCTTTCCAAATTAAAAGCAGATTACATCCATACAGTAGTCCGCATTTACTCGAAGGCTCCTTACGCACCGCATGCGACTTCTGTGTGGTTTTCACCATCGCTGCCGTCTCAGACACAATGAGCTGTAATGGAAAAGCAGTTATACAATCCAAACGTCTGACAGGAACCCTGACCAGCACAGTTGAAGTGGAACATCTGTAGGCGAAGCGGCTGATGCGGAATATGCATTTATCTTTACACCTGACGACAGAAAGCGCACTGGTTATCTTATAAATGACTCGACAAAGTTCAAATCAAAGTCTAATACACTTTCCACCCTGAGGTTCACTGCAAAAGTGCTCTTTAAAAGTTTGGAAAGAATGTTTCATTGATGAAAAGAGAAAACAAGGGGAATTTGTTTTATCTCTGTAATAGTGATTTATTTCATGTTTTCATTCTGAAGCCCTCATCATTTTTTTTCTTCAAGAAAATCATCAAACTGTGCCGGACCTCGGTGCCGCAGGCTGGCAGTCGTGCCTCTGTGGTTCATTTAAACATCTCACCTACCTGACTGATATCGTTCCGAAAAAGTTGGGGTGCCGTGTAAAATGCAAATAAAAACAGAGTGCAATGATTTGCAAATGACTGGAAGATGACTGACAGGCAGGCCAGTTTAGCACCTGGACTCTTTTACTCTGGAGCCATGCTATTGTAATCTGTGCAGAAAGCGGTTTGGCGTTGTCTTGCTGAAAGAAGGAAGGTCTTCCCTGAAAAAGATTTAGTCTGGACGGCAGCATGTTGCTCTGAAACGTGTTTATATCATTCAGCGTTAATGACGCCTTCCCAGATGTACACGCTCCCCATGTCATGTGCACTAACGCCCCTCACACCATCACAGACGCCGACTTCGGTTCATTCAGTGTCATGCTAGTTGAATGGAATATATCTGATATACCACTCAACATTAGCCAATATTGTTTAAATATTGTAAGACAACTGAATTTATCAAATTCTACAAGAAAATTCTACTTTAATCAACTTGGATCTTGTTGGTTATGGTTAGTTTTTCCCATCTGTCATTGATATCATGTTTAGAGTATAAAGATTGATCTTATCTCCCAAGGTTGGGCTCTTCAAAACTTGACTTAGTTACTGTACTGAAGTATTATTTTGAAAGATTTGTACTTTACTCAAGTATTACTTTTGTAATTACCCTAACTTTCGCGATCATGAAATCCTTCGAGCACCTTGTGCTTTACCACCTCAAAGCCATCACTGACCTGCTCCTGGACACCATGCAGTTTGCCTCTAGGCCCAACAGATCTGCAGACGATGCTGTCAACATGGCTCTTCACTTCATCCTCCAGCATCTGGACTCTGCAGGAACCTATGCTAGGATCCTGTTTGCAGATTTCATTTCTGCCTTCAACACCATCATCCCAGCTGTTCTGCAGGACAAGCTCTCCCAGCTGAGTGTGCCTGATTCCACCTGCAGGTGGATCACTGACTTCCTGTCTGACAGAAAGCAACACATGAAGCTAGGGATACACGTCTCTGACTCCCGAACCATCAGCACTGAATTGCCCAAGGCTGCGTCCTTTCTCCTCTACTCTTCTCCCTGTACACCAACAGCTGCACCTCCAGTCATCAATCTATCAAGTTCCTAAAATTTGCAGATGACAGCACCCTCATTGGACTCATCTCTGATGAGGGTGAGTCTGCCTACAGGTGAGAGATTGACCATCTGGTGTCCTGGTGTAGGCAGAACAACTTGGAGAACAATGCTCTCATGACAATGGAGATGGTTGTAGACTTCAGGAGGAGCTCTGCCATACCTTCCCCCATCACCCTGTTTGACTTCGCAGTAGCCACTGTGGAGTATTTCTGCTTCCTGGGCACTGTAATTATGCAGGACCTTAAGTGGGAGATGTATACCTGCTCTCTCACCAAGAAAGCACAACAGAGGATGCACTTCCTGTGGCAATTGAAGAAGTCTGATCTGCCAAAGACAATGATGGTGCACTTTTACACCACCATCATTGAGTCCATCCTCACCTCCTCCATTACCATCTGGGACACTGCTGCCACTGCCAGGAACAAGGGCACCATTTGTTCTGCTGAGAGGATGATTGGCTGCAGCCTTCTGTCTCTTCAGGATCTGTACAAGTTCAGAACCCTGAAGAGAGCAGAAAGGATTGTGGCCATCCACTCTCACCTCAGGCACAAACTTTTTGAACCACTCCCTTCTGATAGGTTGTGGTCCATTAGAACCAAAACCTCACACCATAAGGCCAGCATTTTCCCCACTGCACCTGGCCTCACCAATGACCCCCCACTGACCCACTGACTCTAAACTCTCATCTCACACTTCCAATCTGTGGTGTTAATGTACTTTGTCTCTCAACTACAATTTTGCACATTTCAAGGTCATGTCATACATCTCCATTCCGCGAACCTTTATTGCACATTCCAGCATACACTGTGCAGCTTGTTTATTGACTTAGCCCATTACACATATTCTCTTCCTCTCACGCATTCTTATCATGTCTCTTCTCCATCTTCATCATGTGACCTATTTGTTGCACATTCCAGACATACTGTACAGCTTGGACTTCAACAACTCCTGCACATACCCCTTAAATTATGTTCACTTTTCAAATTTGTACATTTCAGATTCTTCTGTTTCTTATTCTATGTATATAGCTATTTATTGTCTTTGCTAAATTCTTCAATTTTGACTGTTCAAGCACCAACCACCAAAGCAAATTCCATGTATGTGAGAATGTACTTGGCAATAAACTTGATTCTGATTTTATGGTTTGCCTCCTCTCTTATAATGTCTCTGTTGTAGTCTATTAAGGAAAATGTCCAAGAAAAAAAAAACATGCTTTTTACTCCTTGTATTTTTATTTTGATCTCAAAATACCATGATATTTTTCTTTTATTGTTCTTATGATGTTGCCTTTTGCTGAAGTAACCAAATCATATAGCAGGCGGTGTCTTATGGCCTCTTATATAAAAGTGAAACTGTCACAGTCCAGTCCATCTATCCATGCCTGAGTTTGTGTACTTCCATGCCGGTTCCAGGCCGGATCCGGGACAGGAATTCATTCCTGCCTTGCTGAAGGACACTTTCCTGGAAGCAGCACTCCCACATCTGCTGCCTCTCCTCTCTCATCAGCCAGGGCCTTCTTAAGAACTGTTTGGAGGTATTTGGTTTGATCAAAAACTTACATGGGCACAACATATCCAAACCATAGTGGACAGAAGCAAGAAAGTACTGA
>JAODXR010000025.1:37568300-37578892 GCA_028877395.1 Cathorops festae
CTAAATTCAACACGGCTAAAAACCGAATAGGCCGATAAGTATAATATTTAATTGCAATTAGTTGCCAATACGAGTCATGATATAAGGTTACTAAAACCAAAAACGTAATTGAATAATGCATTAATTAAGAAATAAAGCAAGTTTAAAAATGACTTCAAGTCTCCTTTAAATGCAGAGGTTAAATTTCACTGTGTGTTTGAATCTGGGCTTGAGTGTACGTGTGACATATCAAGGCTTCTTGGCTTCGTGAGCATCAATCCAACATGGGAGCGTTCAGCGTTCATTGCACTTGATAATGATACACAGGAATAAAAAGTTAAGGATGCATTTAGTATTGGGTTGGTTAGCTACATCACTGACAGTTTAAACCCATCCCTTAAACAACAATAGAATGTGTGAATGAATACGGTCTGTGTTCAGGCTACTATCCTAGCTTAAACCAGCGTGCAAATGCTACAAGTTTATCTGACAAATTCGCAAATGAATGAGTTGAACATGGGGAATCAAGCCACTGTTGTAACACACCTTCCTTATAGATTATAATCTGCCGTCCTAATTATTATTTCTTTGGCCCCATGTCTAGTAACAAGGCTGGATCTGTGGTAGTCCAGGCCACCCTTATGTTCCTCTCAAGACAAACCAATTCTGTGGTGATCAAATACCTATTTCTGAAGGCCGTCAGTGGCAGAAATGAAATAAACGGGCTTAAACTCAACCCTGAATTCACACAGGGTAAGCATGAGTGTTGGGTTTCAAAATATATCTTTCATTATCATAATCAAATTGCTAACACTGATTTCTCCATACAGTCATATTAGGATCCACGCCTGTGCCAAGTGTCTCCAGCACTTCTTATACGACCACTACGACCACCCGCCCTACCACCAGCCCTACCACCCATACATGTGGATTTGTTTCTGCACCCAACCTTCCTACCCTTTATATATCTTGTGACCCCTTTCTCTCAACTTCTACTCCTACTACTACTCCTACTACTACTCCAACCACTACTCCTACTACTACCCCAACCACTACTCCTACTACTACTCCAACTACCACTTATATGTCTTGCGACCCCTTTCTCACAACTTCTACTCCTACTACTACTCCAACTACTACTACTCCTCCTCCTCCTACCCCAACCACTACTCCTACTACTACAACTACTCCCATTCCTCCCCGAACCACTACTCTTACCACTCGCCCAAAAGTAAAAATATTCACATGGTAGTGCCATCTTATTGGGTGTACGATCAGAGTGTTAGTGTGTTTAAATTGTGAGTATAATTATTGGCCCCTTTATTAAACATATCAAACCTCTTGATTCTCCATGTAGCTATAAACGTGATCTACAACCTGAAATAGCACTTTGATTCTACATGCAGCAACAATACGTACTCTAAAATAAACCCAACCCTTATCATTTTTAGTGGCCAAAATAATGGCTCCAGCTTGGATAATTATTATTATTTTTAATCTGAACTTTCCCCAATGACCTGGCGACTTGTCCAGGGTGTACCCTGCCTTTCGCCCATAGTCAGCTGGGATAGGCTCCAGTTTGCCTGCGACCCTGTAGAAGGATAATGAGATGAGAACTTGTGTGCAAGAGCTATTTATCTTGTGCACACAAGATAAGTTATTAACAATATATTTATTAAAGTATATAAGTATATTCTCTCTCTCTGTGGTCCGTGTCATGAATATCGAGCGGAGTCTTTCAGTTGACGTCTTTGACGGCGCATTTGAGATCTAAGGTCAAGCTGTTCCTCAGCGTGGGCACGGCCTCTTTCCGTCTGGTTATGCCAAGCATCCCTGTCTGCGGTGAGGTTGTGCCATGAGGTCAAGTCAAACCCAAATGCCTTCAGGCCTTCCTTGATGCAATCCTTCCATAATTTCCTTGGGTGACCTCTGCTTCTCTTGCCTTCTGCCATCTCATCAAATAGCAATTGTTTGGGGATGCGATTGTCCTCCATACGACATATGTGTCCCAGCCTATAGCTGTGAATCATGGTCTCAGTGGTGGAGGTCTTTGCTCTATTAAGGACTTCTCTGTTTGTCTTTTTGCGCCACCGTCTGATTTTAATTATCTGACATAGGTAATATTAACAATATACATATTAACTGTATATACACACTGATCAGACATAACATTTAGAAACACTGAAAGTAAAGTGAATTACATTGTTGCTACAGTGGCACTTGTCAAGGGGTGGGATATATTAGGCAGCAAGAAAGAGAATAGTCAGTTCTCGAAGTTGATGTGTTGGAAGCAGGAAAAATGGGCAAGCATAAGAATGTGACTGACTTTGATAAATTGTGGTGGGTAGATGACTGGGTCTGAGTATCTCCAAAATGGGACATCTTGTGGAGTGTTCCCAGTATGCAGTGGTTAGTACCTACCAAAAGTGGTCAAGGAAAGACAACCGGTGACCCAACAACAAGGTCATGGGTGTCGAAGGCTAAACCAGAAAGGTGTCAGCATTAACTTTTTCACCAGTTTATGCTACAGTAGCTCTTCTGTGGGATTGGACCATATGGGCTAGCCTTCATGCCCCATGTGAATCAGTGAGCCTTCAACATCCATGACCCTGTCATTGGTTCACCAGTTGTCCTTCCTTGGACCACCTTTAGTAGGTACTAACCACTGCATACTGGGAACACCTCACAAGGTGTGTCATTTTGGAGATGCTCAGACCCAGCCATCTAGTCATCACAATTTGGCCATTGTCAAAGTCACTCAGATCCTTACACTTGCCCATTTTTCCTGCTTCCAACACATCAACTTTGAGAACTGACTGTTCTCTTGCTGCCTAATACATCCTACCCCTTAACAGGTGCCACTGTAACAACATAATCAATGTAATTCACTTTACCTGTCAGTGTTTTTAATTTTACTGTATGGCTGATTGGTGTATAATGTACTGTGTGTGTAACACAAAGGAACAAAGCGAAATTCACCGAAGCAAAGGCACAAATGGAATTCAAGTAAAGGTCAGTGCACAGTAAATTAACTGAAAATTCATTGTGTATGTATTAAAATGGCAATAAGCCTATTAACATCCATCCATTATTCATACCACATATTCATCAGGGTTATGGGGGAAGCTGGACTTCAGGTGAGAGGCAGGGTACACCCTGGGCAGGTCACCAATCTATTGCAGAGCTAACACAGAAATAGGCAACTGTTCACACTCACATTTGAACCTATAGAGGCTTTGCATTGTCACGTGACTCCCATAGCAGTGGTAACTATGCCGCCATGACAGGAGGCGTGCTTGTAACACTTCACTCAGACAAGTTAATTGTTATTTATTGGTATGGGAAGGTTTTGCTGCATTTTTGGATGTGCAAATCATTCTGGAAAAAAAAGACATCAGATTTTTTTAATTTACCAAAAGTAATTCATCATTGGGGAAAAAACTAGAGACATTTCAAAACACAGAAGGGAAAAATATCTTGCAAACATTTGGTGGGACTCTGTGTTGAATGGAGAGGTAAAAAACCCTATGGTATGCTCACTTCATTTCCATAAAGGTAAGAATTAAAAACATAAAATCAGAACTGCAGCAAGGTGCTCATTCTTATCCAGTGAAGTGAACATGAGCATAAGACACACAAGGTGTTCATTCTTATACACTTAAGTGAACATGAGTGTCAACACAGCGGCTCGGCACAGCCTAACCTTTGCCGAGATTTTAAAAAGTGCAGTTACATTTAAGGATCCTTTAGAGTGCATTGTGCGGGTGCTTGGGACCCAGTTGTTATGTGAAACACCTGATGTTGATTTGAGCGTGTAACCCACTAAGTGTTACAGTGTATCTATATGTCTATACGGACCAGTGACTAGATTCCTCTCGGGAGGGTTTTTAAAGAAATAACAGACACACCACATAAATGGAACCACACAGTACCTTTGAAAGTAAGCAACTGTATTGAAAAATTATTGATAAGAAATAAAATAAAATTCAGTATCATCAATAATTATGATTCACAAGTTCTCCTCACAATCAAACAAACAACTTAAAGTGTAAAAAAAAATAGAATTTCCCTTTAAATGTAATTTCCTTTAAACTGTCTGCAATGTTTCCCTTCAAAGTTAAAGTCAAATGTCAGTCAAATGAGTCCAGTATAAAGTTAAGGGGTTTGGGGTCAGGGGTTTGGGGTCAATAGTGATGTGGGTAATCCTACCACAACCACACTCACCGAAGAGAAGGAAGAGGTTTGATGTCCTCTTTTCAGATGCAGGTTCTCCCTCCTTGGAATAAGGAGGAATCATGAGTAGCTTGCCATCTCCAACAACTGGAGAATCCAAATCCAATCAAGTTCGAAGATTAAAAAAAAACCAGCCTGTTCAAAGACAGGACTGTTATTTCACAGAATTTCCAATATCTATTATGGCCATATGTATAACTTTCTCATGCTTCAACACATTACTGAGATACAATAATGATTAACTTGTATTAATTCCTTTTAACTGTACAGTTTGTTTTTAGTATTTTCCCCTATGTTTTTACACATTTTTATCAAACATGAAACATTTTAGCTATTTTACCATGGATTGATGATAATTTTGCTCTTTTCCACATGAAATATTTACATTCTAACCCTTTTTTTTAAACCATTGTACATATATTCGTTGAATTATGAACTCAGTAGCATTTAACACACATAACAGTACATCTCATTTTCTTGTCAAAATATCAGAACCAAATCATGCATCTTTACCTCACACTCAAATGACCTACATGATAAACAATAACGGTAAGTCATGTTCATGTACACCAGTTCCCGCCATTTCGCACACTACATCTCAACTCGGCTAGCAGAATTAGTGTTAGCATTTTGCTAGCGCTAGCTTGCGAACTCACCAAGTCCGTTGAGGTAAAGTATCTCCTGATTGACGTCTTCTCAACACCGCTCCACTCAGGCAAGCACTCGCTCAACACTGTCCTTGATCCAACTATATCACCAACTACCGTTTTTCCTCTCTTCTTCGTCGTATTTTCTCATCTGTAAGCATCACCGCTCTCACCCCGTCTCTCCGACTCCGCGCTCTCTACTCTGCACCCTAACTTTTCGCTGTCACTCTCGCGAGACAAAGGCAGGACCTGTTTCCCTTAACCAATCATAAATCCACTCTCAATATTTCAACAATAAACAACTGAGATTGCACCAACCATTTTGATTGACAAGACAATAACCCAGCCAGATTAATCATGAGAAACAATACACATTACTGTATTTATTTAGAATAAACAACAATAGTAGACCCAATTATCTACTGGGTTACAAGCACAATCAGCACATGCATTGAAGGACGCTGTTTTCATAGAGACTTTGTGAAGTACTCTGTCAGGTATGTGGCAGTAGACAAATCAAAGTGCAGAAAGAGTGTTAATTAGCAGGTGTGATATTTACAAAAACAAGACGAAACAGAAAGCAGAGTCATAAAAATGGCTAGAAACAAATGTGACCGTGATAATGATAATACTTGACAAAGCCTCTGTCTCCTTATGTGAATGTGCTGATTGTGCTCGAATCAGCATCAGGTGTTTTCCATAACGACCCTGTGAGTGAGTGAGTGAGTGTGGCATGCGAAGGCATGACAGTCAAGTGTTCACCTGCTGTGTGACCACAATTTTTAACTCACCTGCATATCGCCTCATATACATCGATAAAGCATCGTTGGTGGATCGTAGCTTACAGTCATGTTCACTTCATTGTATAAGAATGAGCACCTCGTTGCACTTTGTCTCTTATACTCATGTTCGTCTCTCTGTATAAGAATGAGCACCTTGCTGCACTTTGTATGTTTGCGAGCCATATTTCCCTTCTATGTTTAGAAATGTATCAAGTTTTTTTTTCCCCTTGATAAATTACTTATGGTAAATTGAAAAATCTGATGCCTGTTTTGCTCAGAACTATTTGCACAACCAAAAACACAGCAAAAACCTTCCCATATTGATCAATAACAACTAACTCACTTGAATGAAGCACTACAAGCATGGCTCCTGTCATGGTGGTGTAGTTACCATTGCTATGTGGGTCACGTGATGGTGCAAAGCCTCTGTGGGCAATTTATAGTAGCCAGTTCATAGAATCTACATGCATCTGGACTGTGGGAGGAAACTGGAGCACCCAGAAGAAATCCACATAGGTACAGGGAAGCATATTAAGGTGAATAATTTTAATAATGTTCACGAATGCTGTTTTGAGTCCTATTAGGTAATGTTAATTGACAGTGAAGAAGGGATAGAAAATTCCAAATAGGATGGAGTGTTTGAAGTTGAGTGCTGTGAAGTTTTGTATATCAAAAATAAATAAGCTCAGGGAGCAGATAAAGTTAATACATGGCTAATGCATGTATTATGTAATATTACAAATTAATACATGCATTATAAATGTATTATGTGCCATTATGTGTGTAAGTTCACTTATACACCAAGAAACTATTTAGAGTTTTTAGGGCATGTTTGTGGGTTCAGCCTATATGAAGCCTGGACGTGTGCCTCTCTGTACACAGTGTGAAAAGACACTAGACGCACAAATAGGTTCACTTTTTTTTTTTCCCCAGATCAAATGGCATTCAGTTTTGTTTCAACACTTCAGATACAATATACAAGGCAAACAATTCTAATGATACATGTAAAAAAATATACGTCATTTTACAATATACATACAGTACCATATGACAAATGATGTGGCGATAAAATACAACATAAATATACATCATCAAGCATTCTCTTCACCTATGCAGTACACTGAAAGAGATGTACATTGTGGTAATATTTGGATGTACATATTTGGACCAATTATACCAAACCAAGTACAGTACGTTGCTGATCAAATTCAAAACAGACAGTTTGGAGACAAGTAATAAAACCTTGAAACAAATAACAGGAATACTCAATGCAATATTCTTCCCTGGCTCATGCACTGTTGAGTGATGTGTTTTCAAGTGTTTCGTTATTGAGTCAACAAACACCTTCCAGTAATCCTATAATTCAATTGGAAACCCAAACCATCAATTCCTCAGGTGGCTCTCTGAAACAGGACCTGTGCTTTTTTTTTTGGAGAAACACAGCAATTGGGGGGGAAAAAGATTGTTTTGTAATAATACTTGCCTTGTATCTAGGATAAAAATCAGTTTATCCAGAAGGAAAATAATAATAAAATAAAAAAAACCTGATATGCACATTGGTGAGGTGTGAGTGAAGAGATTTTCCCCTAACACTATACCATAGTACTCATATTTTTTAGCATAACATTAATAATTTTTAAATAATCATGCTGTATTTGCTTTGCTACTTGGTCATTTTCCTTTATATGGATTAATTTAACAGAATACAGAGCCCATCTGAAGGTGTTATATCTTTGGATACAGCAAAAAAAAAAAAAATTCAATTTACTTGAGCAAAATTGTGCTGAGGCAAAAGAGGGGCAAAAAGAATGAGTGGAAGGTAGAACAGGTCTGCCTCATTTGTCACTGTACTGTTCAATCACAAGCCTTCAAAGATGGGTGAATAGAAACACTGTGCTGTGGTCCATGCTTCTGAAGGAACACACCAACAAATTACACACTGCAATTTTAAAACACTAGACTAAAGATGACCCTTCAGGCCTAAGGTCGATTGAACAAATGACATTCCTTTTACCATTTAGTGGGGAGACAATGTGAAGTGCAGTTGACTAAATTCATGCCACAATACATTGTATACTCAATGCCACATTATACAATGTATACTCAATGCCACAATACATTGTATACAATGCCACAATACATTGTATACTCAATGCCACATATACTCAATGACCATATGCTTGCTGATTGGATGATATAATGAAAGGAAATTGTTTAAAAATCAGAAAAAAATGGAAATATCAAATGACAAATCTTTGTATGTTTCCAGTTTAACAAGCAGCTTTATCATATCATGAGCATCCCAAGGCTATAAGTGAAAATGCCACTGCCAAATGGCAGAACCAACAGTCAGATTGCTGAGATTATGGCATAATCACATTAAAAAAAATAAAATAAAACAGCATATGCCTACAGTGTTCTTATTACTGAAGATTAAAAAAAAATATCAATCAATCAGTTCATCACATACGTTTTAATACATACTTAAGGTATGAAGCAAAACCAAAGGGATCTTATATAAAAATGAATAAATAATAAATAAATATTAAAAATAATAAATAGATAATAAATAAAAAATAGATAAATATATGAAAGAAACTAAATGACTGATTGTTGTGCCTTTTGTGTGATAGTTGTTGTAATGATCCACAGCAGTTCTCACTGATTTGGAGGTTGAGTAGTCCACAGGCTTATACTTCTGATGATCAGCCATTCCTTCTGGTTTGCTGTGACCACAATGCGAACGCACTCAATATCAAAAGCAATTTTATGGTCCACATTGTGAACCTCAATGTTCCCATGTTTAAACTCTCCTAATGTGATATAGGAGGAGCACTGCCTGCCTTTTTTTGTTCCCACCAGTTTCTCCCCAACTTCTAAGGCTCCATGATGCAAAATGTCATTCTGACGGTCATCTGTTCCAGTGCTGATCTTAATTTTGCTAATTTTCGTTGGCTTGTTGAACACTATGACATAAAAGTCCCCAGTGGAAGGAGCCTTGCCCCAGAAGTACTCATCCACACTGCTATAAGCTTTGGCAGCATCATAGCTCTCAAACACATTAATGTTAGTGTATAGCGTGGCAGGGGGGTTGTCTGGGATATCAAGTGAGTCCTCCTCAAAGTCATCATCCTTCAGTTTATTTTCGGCCCCCTTGTATGATGAGTAATAGCCCATGTGTTGGAAAAGCGATGGCTTGAAGCGGATTACTTCCTTCTGGGCCAACAGGCCTCGGAAATGAATCAGCAGCCAATCACAAGGCATCTCCTGATAGAACATGAGCAGAAAATGTGCAAGTCTGGGAAGATCTCTAGAGTGGTAAAGCTTCCCGATGTAGCCCAGCTTAGAGAACTCCAGAGTGACCCAGTATGACCCCTCTCTGGAAGTGACTACCTTCTTTAGAGCAGTGAGGAAATTCCGTGAGCATCGCACATCATCCTCCAGCATCATATAGAAGTGGGAGAGGTTGGTGCAGAAGTTGAGGAGGAAAGCATAGTCTACATTCTGCTTGGAACGGAACCGAACTCTATCTTCAGGGTCATTGTAGTTTCGCTTCAGCCCGTCAAGAGACGGGTAATATTCCTCAGGTGCGTGAATGACCAGTAGACGTCCTGCAATGATGTGATGCCCAAATTTGCGGGTGATCTCCTGAACCAAACTCTCACACCAAGCCAGGTCAAAATCTGCTAAATGAACCACAACTACAATCTCTTTGAGCTCTTCATAGCTGGACTGATCAAAAATTGACTTGATGGTTTCCAAAAGATAATTTCCTCGTTTTCTTTTCACTGATGACAATCCGATTGTGAGGTACTCTGTGTAAAGATAGATTTAAAATGTTTAAAAAAACTCCCAACACATTCATAATGGGTTCATTGCACAAACACTTCTACTTTCTTCTTTATACTGGTCCTGCATTTCTGGTTCATTCACTACACTCGCAATAGTGATATTTCACAATCTATGTCTGCAATAGCTCCTAAAGCTGAATGCAATTGATGTTTGTCAGATATGTAAGAATATTTACAAAGCCTCTTCCAGCAAGCTGGAGAAAGGGTTCAGAATGTATGCATCATCATGCATACAGAGATATGATGGTTAGAAAATACCTATATTATATATTACTTATATACTGTATATACACTATATAGCCAAAGGTATGTAAACACCTGAATATTAACTATCCCAATCCAAAATCAGGGGCATTAAAACTGAATTGTTCCTTATTTGCTGCTATAACAACCTCCAATCTTTTGGGAAGGCTCTTCACAAAGTTTGGCTTTGGAGATTTGTGCTCATTCAGCCACAAGAGCATGAGTGAGGCTGGGCACTGATGTCAGGCAAGAAAGCCTGGTGCACAGCCATCATTCCAATTCATCCCAAAGGTGTTCGGTGGGATTAAGATCATAGCTCTGTGCAGGACACTTGATTTCTTCCACATAAACCACATCATCATGGATCTCCCTGTGCACAGGGGCACTGTCATGTTGGAACAGGTCTGGGCCCCTTCATTCCAGTGAAAGGAAACCATAATGCTACTGCATACAAAGGCTTTACAGACAATTGCCTGGTTCCTAGCTCTTTGTGGCAACAATTTGGGGAAGCAACACATATGGCTGTAAGGATCAGGTGTCCAAATACTGTTGTACATACAGTGCCTTGCAAAAGTATTCATCCCCCTTGGTATTTGTCCTGATTTGTCGCATTACAAGCTGGAATTAAAATGGATTTTTGGCGGGTTAGCGCCATTTGATTTACACGGCATGCCTACCATGTTAAAGGTGCACATAGTTTTTTGTTGTGACACAATTAATAAGTAAGATGAAAAAAAAAAACAGAAATATGGAGTGTGCATAAGTATTCACCCCCTTTCATATGAAACCCCTAAATAAGAGCTGGTCCAAACAATTCACTTCATAAGTCACATAATTAGTTGATTAAGATCCACCTG
>JAODXR010000025.1:40482678-40494247 GCA_028877395.1 Cathorops festae
TGTGTGTGTGTGTGTGTGTGTGTGTGTGTGTGTGAGAGAGAGAGAGAGAGAGAGAGAGAGAGAGAAAGAAATGATCTGACAACAGTGGGAAGATACAAAAAAAAAAAACATCTACATATCATTCACATGAGGACATTTTCTCATAATTGGCAAAATTATACCTTGCAAGAGACTAAAGGACTGCTGAAGTTTACTAAAGAATAAGACAAAGTTTAAATATGCATGACAGTATTTCGCCACTGAAACACCTATATCTAGTCCCAGATAAAGAGCAGAATATCATATCATTTTAGATGCAGTTTACTTCCATGTGTAGCTCTAAACTAATGAATGAAAGATCATATGTGATCACAGTGTACAGAAAGCAATTCTTTGTACTGGAGACTACCTACAGAGCTAAAGACATTCCATCACAAGAGGCAGATTTTTGCATTGATTTAATTTTATTTACAGTCTCTGGTCTGATTAGAGAACTGACATGAAATGTCTTGTTTAAAAAAAAAAGTCGATGATAAAAACAGAGTATCTGAAGACAAATCAAACAGACAAAGAAGTATATGTTTATTCTGATGGTGAAATTCAAAACAAATATCCTATCTGGAGTCCATGGAAATTATGAGAAATGAACTACCACTTACAATCAAAGCACTTCAAATTGACATTTCTTGGCTACTAACTAATTATTAATGGTTACCCATAGCTGGGGGTTGGATTGATGAGTGTCAGGGCGTGTTCACATGCTGATGGGTCATAAGCACTGCAACTCTTGGAGGAGGTTGGAGCCCCAGATCCCCTGCAGGTTCACCTGGGACTGTAAGGTGCCCAGTTACCATGATGTGCCACAAGGAGGCATGCAGGAGTTTTGGTAGTGGAGAAGCTGGGTACTGGCAAGAGGAGCTTACATAATTTTTCCTCTGTTTCAGCTATATGGTCTAGTCAATGGCTGCAACTGAAACAAGAGAGGAATAGCAAGCTAAAGCTATACTACACTACATTACAGCACTTTGCATCACACCATCCTGTGTACTACCACACCACTATGGGTAAATAGCAGCTCAGCCAGTGTGCAGAAGAACTCACTACTAGGGACAGTGGACAAGACTGAGCACTAAGGGTAGATGGGACTCTCCAGCTGTTTAGCAATTCATCTAAGAGAAGGACAATTCCAAACAAAACCTGCATCCCCCTATAGTTGCTATACTTGTGGCACTAGCTGCACCAGTATAGTTCTTGCTGTCTGTGGGATGAGATAGTCAGGGTGGCTCTGCACAAACCTCACCCACTTTAATATACTCAGTGTGCAGGTAATTTAAAGAACCATCACACCACCTTACATACTATGCATATTCCAAGCCATGTGGCGATGAAGAAATGGTGATGGGAACAGGCAGAGGATGCTGCTGGGAGTTCTTAGTCATGACTTTGCACACAGGCAGTCCTAGGGTGATGATCATTCTTCACAGACCAGGGTAGATGGGAAGTTTGTATCCTCCATGGGCAACAGAGCAGGCCTCTTTAGGTATAGTACTGCTCTCCCAAAGCATGGAAAGGGGGACTGAAAGGAACCCTAAACACAGCCTGCCCTCCTGTACCTGTCAGGTAACTGCACCTGACTGGTGATTCACCTCTGTGGTTGAAACTTTCATGGAAATTGTAGAAAGCCTCATAGACTGATACTAGGCTCCTGGAATGTCAGGATGCTGCTTGACAGTGATGAGAGGCCAGGGTGCAGAACAGCCCTTATAGCCAGGACACAAGAGAGGTACTGTATAACACTGACAAAGCTACCCTTAGTGAAACCCAACTAGGTGAGGAGTCACAGCTAGAAGAAGTGGGTGCAAGCTACACCTTTTACTGAACTGGTAAACCCAAAGACCAAACTAGGCAGTCTGGCTTTGGATTTGCAATTAGAATCACAATAGCCAGCAAATTGGACTCACTTCCCGAAGGCATCAGTGATTGCATCATGGTCCTTTGGATCTGCTTTAAAAGAAACCACCATGCAACCATCATCAGTGTGTATGCACCCACAATGACCAACACCAAAGAAGCAAAGGAAGCTTTCTATGAAGAACTCAGTGGTGTGACTAGACAGATCACATATCATGAGAAGCTCATTATCCTTGGTGACCTCAATGCATGTGTAGGGAGAGACTACCAAGCATGGGAACATGTTTTTGGCCAACATGGCATTGGAAAGATTAATTCAAATGGCCAACTGCTTCTCTCTAAATGCAAGAGTTTGGTCTCATCATTACAAACACCCTGTTCCAACAAGCCAAAAAGCATAAAACCACCTGGATGCATCCCAAATCCAAACCCTGGAATATGTTAGATTATGTCATTGTATGCCAGAGGGATTCAAAGGATGTCAGAATTACCCAATCTATGCAAGGAGCAGAGTGCTGACCTGACCAGTGACTTGTCCAGAGCATCATGTCCCTACAATTCATGAAAAAGAAGGGGCAGAAAAGATCCAAGCCACTGAAGAAAATTAATGTTTCAGCACTAAAATACCCCCTGAAACAAGCTGAACTGGAAGTTGCCCTAGACAAATCTATCGATGAAAGCACAGACTGTGCCAATGATAGAGAATCATCTTGGAGAGAAATGAAGAAAGCACTGTACAACTGTGCATCTGAGGTTCTGGGGTTTGTCCAAAGGAGCCACCAGGACTGGTTTGATGAGAATGACACATACATCAACAAGCTCCTACATGACATGCATCAGACCCACAAAGCATACATAACAGAGAAGAAATATCACACAAAGAAGACCCAATACCATCAGGCAAGAAGCAAGCTTCAGTCTAAATGATGAGAAGTGAAGAACAACTGGTGGGAGCAAAAGGCAAAAGAACTACAGGAAGCTGCTAACAGACATGATATAAAAGCTCTTCATGATGGTTTATATGCAGTATATGGGCCCAAAACATGTGGTATGACACCAGTGTTGTCTGCAGATGGCACTAAACTTCCATCCATCCATCATCTTGCTGTGAGGTGACAGTGCTAACCACTACACCACCATGCTGCCCCCTGGCACTAATCTTCTTACTGTTAAAACTGAAACACTTTCCCAGTGGGCTGAACACTTTCAGAATGTCCTCGACCACCCCTCATCACCTCATCAATGGCTGACAATGTCATAGACTCTGCCACATTACCCATTACTAGAAGAACTCAACATTGAACCATCACAAGATAAAGTTACCAAAGCTATCAAACAGTTTTTATCAGGGAAGTCACCAGGACAGGATGGCATTCCAACTGAAATATACAAACATGGTGGAGCATATATGTCCAGGAAACTCATCAACCTGTTCTGCAAGATATGGAATTATGGTACAGTACTACAGGAATACAAAGATGTCTTAATTGTTCATCTGTAATAAAGAAAAAGGCAAGAAGGCTGTCTATGATAACCACCGTGGCACATCACTGCTCTCAATAGTGTTGGGCCCTTAAACAAGGGGAATAGTAACGAGAGAAGATTGAGGAAGCAACACACATGTCTCTTTCCTTCACTCGTCTGTATTAAGTCACATTGTAAAACAAATACAACATACATGTCTGTAAAGTTTACACACAGCTTCAGACTTTCTGTGACCATGACTATAACTGTAACTTTTTAACATGTTCTCAATTATCTATCGCTCTATTTCAATAAAATTATAACATTACATTTTAATTATGAGATGCATTTTAACCCCTTTTTAACTTATCTTTTTAGCTAAATTATCACACAGCATTTTAATGACGAAATACATTTTTAACCTCTTAACTTATGTTGCCGTCACATCAACTAAGCTCTTACACAGATAATATAAACACACACATTACAGCATAACTCTGCATGTAACATTAAGTTACTTAAATGACAAAAATGACACAGTCAAGAGTTTGACTCTAAAGCGGGAACATGTCTCTAGCTGCTAGCTTAAACACCGTCCGAGTTAGCCATAACTTCAACAATGACACGCTATAAACTTAATAAAACCGTTGCCTCCGTTTACATATTGAACCACAGTTAAACAGCGAAACACATTATTAACATGTGTAAAGAAGTTTACAGTGCTTGGTGTATGACAATTACCTTAAACAAGGGGAATAGTAACGAGAGAAGATTGAGGAAGCGACACACACGTCTCTTTCCTTCACTCGTCTGTATTAAGAGAGGAAAGAGGCGCACGGTCCCCCTACTGGATCCCCGAGGCATTACCAACAGATCAGCGCACAATGAACCTCTACTGACAAGGATCTGTATTACTTATCTCCATTCTTCGTTTTACACTGAGTCATTACCAATATTAATACACACTCGCAATCAAAATAGAACTATATATCTTCAGAAAAATACTGTAATAACTGTATTAAATGTAAGGATGAAACTAAATGAATTCAGATGACCTATCCTTAAATGAGGATGGACTAGTAATGCCTGTCACATACTACTTGTCACATACTCCCCCTCAAAATAGATGTTGTCCCCAACATCCTGACCTTTGACCTCTATTGCAAATAAGGGATAAACTGTACACCATCAAATACAGAATGCATCAGACTATCACTTCCTGCTACAGTTTATCATATGTAGTGCAGAGTTACAGTGTAGAAATCTTTCCATACAGTCTTTCATACATGAATCAATACCCGGTGTCCCTTTTTTCTCTCTCTTTTGGTCATTCATGACATATAGAGTCCATTTTGTTACCATAGCACAGTTCGTTCATAGTCCATTGCTGCTTTGTTAAACAGTTCCGTTTGTGCAGCATGTTCAAGTCAGTTACACTCTCCTTTAACAGAAGTCCATGAGTGTGATATGATTGACTGCAACAATGTTATGTGTGTTCAGTGTAAATGGGTTTAACCACAGTCCATCTTATGTTCAACAGTCCATTTGAATGTGAATTCTGTGTTGAACAGTCCATTTTGTTTTATGCTTCGAGTGTAATGTATGTACATCTACTCAGTTCAGTGTCATGCAATGTTCACGTCTAGTGCAGATAGTGTGGAAACCTATATGGCTGCACAGTGTATGTCCATGGCACCTTACAGTTCATATACTGTGGCAGTGTCCTCATGTTGTAACAAGCTGGTGAGCCGAGCCTGTCATAAGTGAAGACCTTGGGCCGTCTGTGTTGTTGTCTGGGCCGCTGAAGCTCCTCAGTGCTGGGATCACTTGGCTCAGGTGAGGGGACAGCATTCTCCACAGGCAGGTCCTGCAGATTATTTTCCTCCCCCTCCGGTAAGTCCTTCAACTGATCTGCCGCTTCATGACCTTCCTCCAGCTCAGGTGGCATGTTATCCTCGGGTTGTATGCATTCAAGCTCCAGAGGCATGTTTGTGCACACAGGATTCATGGTCTCTTGTTGGTGTGGCTTGGATGGCTGCTGAAGTAGCACTGGATAATATTCATCGTCATCATCCTCTTCTTCTGACTGCTCCACTTCCTCCACTCACCCTATTCTTTTCCTTGCTCGTGGCTTTGATGGAGTCTCCAGAGGTAGGTGATCACATGGGAGGAGAAGATTACGGTGTAAAATCCTTGATCTCCCTTTTCCTGTCTCAGGTCTGAGTTCGTAAACAGGGATGTCTTTACTTACTTGGCACACAACTGTGTGGATAATATCCTCCCAGTGGCTTCTCAGTTTGCCTGGACCACCACAAGGTGTCATGTTCCTGATTAAGACACGATCACCTGGCTGCAATACTGAGCTTTTCACCTTACAATCATAGTGTCTCTTACTTCTCATAACAGCTTTACGAGCATTTTGTCTTGTGATCTCATATGCTTCTTCCATGCCCTCTTTCCACTTTTCCATGTAGTTATGATGATTGCAGTCTCCTTGTTCTGAGGTTAGGTTAAACAACATGTCAACCGGCAATCTTGGTGAGCGTCCATACAACAAGTAAAAGGGTGAGAAACCAGTCACTTCACTGCGAGTACAGTTGTATGCGTAAGTCAGCTTGTTTAGTGAGTCTTTCCAGTTAGTCTTTTGTCTCTCTGTGAGGGTCTTTAACATCTGGAGTAGTGTTCGGTTAAACCGCTCTACCTGCCCGTTCCCCTTGGGGGTGGTAGGGAGTAGTTCTCAACCCAGCAACTCCACAGTACTTCTTCAGTTGTGTGAACAGCTGATTTTCAAATTCACCACCCTGATCGTGGTGTATTCTTGTTGGGAAGCCAAATCTCAGTGCATAGTCGTTAAAGATTTTGTCTGCAGCTGTTTTACCTGACTTGGAAGTCGTGGCGTACGCCTGGGCAAAACGTGTAAACTGGTCAATAATTACAAGAATATATTCATAACCTCCCTTGCATTTGTCAAGATGCAAGAAATCGACTGAAACAAGCTCAAAAGGCTGAGTGGTGACAATGTTTGTTAATGGAGCCCTTGTTTCATGACTTGGCTTCTTGTGTTTAAGGCACACACATCTTCTTGCGATATAATCTTCTATCTCCCGCTGCATATAGGGCCAGTAAAACCGGTCTCGTATCAGTGATGTAGTCCTGTCGACACCTTGGTGACCCATTTCATCATGGAGTTCTTTTAATACTGTACTTTTATGTTTTTCTGGAAGCACCAGTTGTTTTCTGTTTGCAGTTTTCCTGTACAACACTTCACTCTCGTTGATCTCTAGCTTATCCCACTCTCTGAGAAGACATGTGACCTGTGAACTGTGTTGTTTGAGTTCTGGTCCTAATGGTCTTTTGTCTGCCAGCTTGTATTGAATCACTGGTCCAACCGTGGCATCATTCCTCTGATCATGTTTGATTTGTCCCATTGTTAGTGGAATGAGAGTTGTCTCCGTAGCTAGTGCTGCACATTTTGCTGAGACACCCATAGACCATGGCACACTGGATTCATCCTGATTTTCCACTGCTTGTGTCACTGCTCCGATCACATCATATGACATTTCCTCTGAACACTCCTTCATGAACGTTTCCACATTCAAAGGCATTCTGGACAAACTATCTGCGTCAATATTTTCCTTGCCAGGGCGGTACTTGATTGTGAAATGAAAATCCACCAGTTCTGCAACCCACCGGCACCCTGTTGTGTTCAGTTTGGCCGTGGACAGTACATAGGTAAGAGGATTATTATCACTATAGACGGTGAAGGATGGTGCATAGTATAAGTAATCATGAAATTTTTCTGTGATCGCCCACTTAAGAGCTAGAAACTCTAATTTGCCCGAATGCAAATGATAATTCTTCTCGGCAGCAGTTAGGGTACGGGAGCCATAAGCGATCACGCGGAGCTTTCCATCCTGCCTTTGGTACAACACTGCACCTAGCCCCTGGTTGGATGCATCCGTGTGGAGGATGAATGGCTGTGAAAATTCTGGAAAGCCTAGGACAGGAGGCTGAGTGAGGCAGTCTATCAGTTGTTCTAGGATTGACTGATGCATGTCAGTCCACTCAATGGGCGTGCTGGATGGGATTCCTCTGCTGTTTCGTTTTGTTTGCCACTTTCTCCTTTTGTCTTGTACATTCTCATTCTCTACAGGTGCTTTAAGGAGGTCATATAAGGGGCTGGCAATGCGTGAAAAATCTTTGATATACTGCCGATAATAACTCAACAGTCCCATGATTGCTCTTACCTCACCAACAGTAGCTGGATGCTTGCTTTTCAGGGCCCTTACTGCAGCAGTATCGGCAGGGTCCATCCTGCTTCCATCAGCAGACACAATCCTCCCAAGGTACCGCACTTCTGTCTTAAACAGGTCACACTTTCTGGGTTTCAGTTTTATTCCATGCTCCCTCAGCCGTCGCAGCACCCTCCTGACATCATTGACATGATCCTCAAATGTCCTGCTAAACACAAGCACATCATCAAGATACGACACACATATTTCATCTCTTAAGCCCTCTAAGCACTCTTCCATGCAGCGTTGGAATGCTGCAGGTGCATTCATGAGCCCAAACGGGATTCGAACCCACTCATACAAGCCCCAGGGGGTCACAAAAGCTGTCAAATGCCTACTGTCTTTGGTCATGAACCCCTGGTGATATGCCTTTCCTTGATCCAGCAGTGAGAAAAGGGTGTTTCCTCCGAGATTGTCCAGGATGTCCTGCACTCTGGGGATGGGGTGGCGATCTGGCTGAGTTTTCCAGTTTAACTCCCTGTAGTCAATGCATAAGCGCAAAGTCCCGTCTTTTTTCCTCACACAGACGACTGGGGAGGAGTAGGAAGAGGTAGACTTCTCAACCCACCCTTGCACTATCAAGTCCTGTAAGTATTCCTTCATCTCCTTATATAAAGGTTTTGGGACGGAGAGGTATGTTTTTGACACTGGCTCTCTATCTTTTAGTGAAATGTTCATTTGCAAATTTCTCACACAACCTATGTCATCATCAGACGTGGAGAATGACTCCGACTCTTCTCTTAGCATCTGACTGGCTATTTGTCTCTGATGTTCATCAAGGTGAGTCAGATCAACAGGCGGATCCCACTGTTCATGAGCTGGGGTGTTTTCGCTGGGACTCTGGGTCTGGACATGGTGGATGGATGCAGGTTGTGAGCAGTCTGCTTTAAACATGTTTGCAGGATACACAGACCTGACTGACTGTACAGTTCTGATAAAAGTCCTGCCTGCTAGTGTGATGTCATGGTTTGTCGGGTTTTGCACACTAACAATGAACTTTGGGGCCTTGCCTGCCTTCACTGACACAAGAGTGTCAACAAACTCCAGTCCTTCAGGCCATTGAGGGTTTTCATGAGGTTCAAAAATCAAGGTCTTATCCTCCCTGAAAGGTGGAGCCTGCACTCGACACTCAACTTGAATGGAGCTACATTTAGGCACATTGACCCTCTCATTTGTCGTCCTCATGTTGTGGTTGCACATCTGTCTCACACTCACTGCTTTAACAAAGGTTTTTGCTTGTTTTTTCCTGAGGTGAGGAAAAGCCATTTTTACTGCCTTCACCAGTTCCTCTTCATGTTTGCTTTTTGTCTGGTCTTGTAGGCTATCAAGTACAAGGCGCTCAATAACATTAAAGCCAATAATGGGACATTGTTGCTGGTTACCTTTAAGCACTAACATGAGTATTAGCAACTCATCATCACTTGCAGTAAGCCTAAAGGACACTTCGAGCCAACCAACATATGGCATTTCTGTTCCATTAGCTGCTTCGATTTGTAAAGGGTCAAGTGGGTCAATTAGCTCTGCAATGTCTCTTAGTGGCAGGTCAGGTAAGTAGCTCTCTTTCCATATCTCATCGATAGCACAAACTTGTGACCCTGTGTCCCACAGTGCCTGAGTATTGTGTTTGTGTAGGAAACACCTGATAATGCACTTCCTCCCCACTAATTCCCTTACACTAGGTATTTTCTCTGTAGTATCATTTTTTTTGCACTTGACCTTCTCACATGGTGGTGTTGCCCATTTCTTAATGCTTGAACATGTGTGTGGCTTACAATGTCTTTTGTGTACAGGCCAGTGAGCTTCCTGACATTCCCTTGAACAGTAAAGTGATGTTTTACATACTGAGCATTGTTGAAACTTCTGATGTTCCTCCTTTTCTCCACAGTAGGTGCATTTTTGGGACACAATCGCTGATCTGGTTACTCCCTGTCCCTTGGGGGCAACCGCTTCTCGTTTAAAGGGGTGTCTCTCACAGTGCTAGACAGTCCTCTGTATCCTCTGCAGCCTGCCCGGAAGTGTTCGTTACTCCCGCACTTGAAGCAATGCTGGCAGTATTCCTCTCCCTGCTGCTGGCACACAAAACATCGTGGTCGGGGACGTGGGGTCGGATATCTCTGTGGTGCAAATCTCTGCTGAAATTGTGCAGTTTCTGTCATGAACCTTGGGTGGTTAGCAGCTTGGTACTGCTGCACTGGTCCAGCTGGCTGATGGAGGGCGGTGGCACTCCCTTTGTCCCAGGCTATGAACTGTGGCTGGGCGTAGGGGGGGTGACTGGCTTCCCCAAAGTCTGTCTCTTTGTTAGCATGAGGGTACAACTTTGGTGTCACTTCAGTCTTATACATCGACTCTCTAATCTGTGATACCTCTGCTTTGAGATCTTTCAACAGTACTATGTCTGCTTTGATGTCCTTCAAGTCTGACAGTACATCTGGAGGGAGAGTGACGACGCTTGGTCGAGCTGTACATTTCTTGTCTCCACTAGCGTCACTTGACTGAACAGCATGGACACCGGTTTGTCGCTGTGGTGCAGTCTGCCTCTTTTTATCTTGTCTCTCTTTCTCATTAGCACATGCCATATTTAACCTCTCCAAAAGCAGTTCATCCGAAGTACTTGGCTGCAGCAGGTAAGGTTGAAGATCAGTCTTGATATTATCATTTTGTAGGCCTGTGAGTACAGTGTGCATGAACATGCTCTGCACTAATGCAGGGTCATACTTAAGGCTAGACTCAGCTTCCTGTGATGCAAACAATATTTTCTGTCTCAGGTCCATTGCTCTAATTAAAAAGTTCTGTGGAGACTCTTTATTGCTCTGAACTTCTGTGGTAAGCTGCTTGTATAACTCAGTTGCACTCATCTCTTGATAGTGTGAGCGGAGGATTCTCCTAAGAGTGGGCAGAGACAGATCACTCTTACCTTCGAGATAGCTGTGCAGCTGCAGACCAGGTACAATAGCTCAGATAACAGCATCCACTATTTCTGATTCAGGGTACCCTCTGGTGAGGCCATTCTCAATTTGGTGGGCCAAGCTGGAGAAGGTAAGTCGATCCTTTTGTCCCGGTTCACCAACCTGACCTGAAATTTTATAGTCTTTTCGCCATGGTGAGTTGTTTGCATGGACAGAGGCTGTGTGGGCTGATACAGATTCATCTCTGGCTGTACTGGTTACACTTCTGTTGGCTTGTTCTTGTATTTCAGTCTCCTTCTGTTGTACCAAAAGTTTCAGTCGCTCTAGTTCTCTCTCTAATTTTTCCTGCTCCTCATTATCTTTTGCATTTGCTGAAGTGTCATGTTTGTCAGCCCCTCGCAGGGTCTCTATCATGGTCATGAGGCACAACAGTTCCAACATGCCTTCATCTTCAGATTCACTTAGCTCATCACGTTCAATGTGTCTGATGAGGTGGGAGACAAGAGCATTTCGAGTTTTGCCAACAATGTTTACTTTATTTGCTCCTGATATTTCCAAATAGTCGCTTATTTGTATTAACTGGTCTGTTGCAAGCTGAAAAAGAACTCTCTTAATCTCAAATCGCAGGTTCTCAATCTCTGAATCCATCTTGGCAGGTGACTAGCACAATCAGCTATAGGATGATGGTTTGCCTGTTGCTGTGGACTCTGCTGCTCCCTAGTGGACTGTCTGCACCTCAGGACGCACGCTTTCCTCGGCTAGGCGTTCACTTCAACCGTAGCTGCACTCTCTGCCACCTGGGTTACTTTTATGGGATGATCGACATGGGGTGTCTCCCTCTGTTTTGGGACGCCAGCCTCACTTCTTTCATCCCAGCGGTGCCTCCAAATGTTGTGCCCTTAAACAAGGGGAATAGTAACGAGAGAAGATTGAGGAAGCGACACACGTCTCTTTCCTTCACTCGTCTGTATTAAGAGAGGAAAGAGGCGCACGGTCCCCCTACTGGATCCCCGAGGC
>JAODXR010000025.1:40713410-40723879 GCA_028877395.1 Cathorops festae
TCTATTGGCAGATAATTTTGCTCATTTTAAGCATTCAATTCTAGAAAGAAGCAAAATTATCTGCCAATAGAATAAGAGAATTTAAGGCTTGAAATTAGTAAAAGCGTCTCAAAGTAAGCTAAATCTTATATTTGAGTTATAGTGAACTTCTGAGAAATAATAGATTAATTCACCCATATTAAAAATATTTTCTCTCAAGAGATCATTTTTTGCAGTGTACATGTCATAAAATATTTCAGGGGATTTTTGTGACCGTGCCAAATTTGCGTTTTTTCGTTCACAGTGTGATTTGTCACCATTATGAGGTCCAACTCGTTTCATTTCTTGAAATTAATTTATACTTCATGTTTTACTGGATTAATCAAGCTCAGAGCTTCTGGAGTAACTAAAGTTAGAGTTTGGGTGAGTCGAACTCTTAAAACTGTAGATCAGGTAATGGGTTATAACACCACACGCACCATAATGGGGCACTGGAGAGTTTTTGTTTGCTTTTTATTGAAAAATTATAAATTATTCAAGCACAATGATTTATCATGACAATACCTGCTTTTTAATAAAGGAGTGTGATTAACAAAGTTTCATTGAACTAGTAAATACATGGTAATAAAAAGGTTCTGGTCAGGACAAGTGGAAAAACCTTGCTGCCTGTCCAACTGGACAAGTGGATTAAAAAACTAATGTCGAGCCCTGTAAAGTGTTTTCTTTAAAAAAAAGATTCAGTACATTGTTTAACTGTTGTTCATTAGCGCATGTAACAGTATTTCAAGAAAAGTAAAAGAAACATTGGGAAGTTGAAATTTGATGTGCTTTGAGGAGCAGCATTCAGTCCCGTCTGGTGTTTGTTTTATATCCGTGCAGGATATCCGACAGTCTTATTCGGAGTCATCATTCAGGTTCTTCTTGACCTCAACGTTACACTTAACGAAAGTAAAACTTGACGTTTTGGTGGTTGGCTGCTGCTTCTATTGTACAGTTTATGAACATGTCAGGACATGTATACACACCTGTATAGTTTCGGCTCCATGTTTTAAAATATGACTGCAGAGAAAATTTACTGTAATGAATGGTTGCATAAAACTACACGACTGACATTCATGCATGTTTGCATATTAACTGTAATGTGATGTGATGAACTGATAATACACTTTGCTGCCATTGTACCAGTGTTTGGTCAGTTAGAGGTCACACAGCTCACATACATCAGCAGGCAAACACTTGTTGCTCACGTTCTCACCGCTAAAGACTGCTTCCTGATTAAAGGAATACCCCCCCCTTTTTTTTTTTTCTTCAAACTCAAATGAAGTCAGTTAGCTAAGATGTATTTGGTGTTCAAGTTTAGTTTTGGGGTGGGGTGTGTTGGGTCTTTTTTTCTTTCTTTTCCGGGCTGGGTGGTTCTAAACAAACAGACTTCAGTCACCAGCTATTAATTTCATGGTTGAGGTTGCTACATTTGTAACATGGCAAATTTCTTTTTGTACAAACTCTTATTCCTAAGGCTGTTTTGGCTCAGTTGATGTAATACAAAGAAAGAAATGGGTCTTGTATTAGGCATGTATAAACAATCTCGCAGACCTACAATATGGAGATTCCATCTTGTATTACGAGTTGTGCAAACTCCTCAGCTATTCCAAATTCCTATAAGTCCTGAATATTCGTGTTTTTCTTATTATTATGACAATAGAGTACAGCACAAACTCTCCTAACCGCCTGTGTGTATGTAGCTTGTAATCCTGTTTTAACTACCCTTGTCATACAGACTTTCATTAGTGCTGCTGAAGTGGCTTCCTCTGGGGATACAAGGTTTCCTGTGTTATGTGATGGCCTGCAGACTTTCCACTTGCACAGCAGTTCAGTTCAGCACTTTCCTGGAATAAAGGGTGTGAGAGGACTTCTGGGTCTGAGGCAGCTGTTCTTTATTACAAAGAGAACCAGGAATGCTGTGGGACAGATACTCAAATTGGACTTTTATTAAAAGATGGTAATTTCCACACTGACCGGAGTATGTTGCCTAGATCACCATTTTCCCTTTTTGGTACCATTTCATTGATGGGGATGTAACTGTTTAGTTTTTACTCCATTAATAACCTATTAAACTTCCAGGATCCACCAGTGGGTCTAAACTTGCATTCCTTACTCCTGAAATAAAACCCTACAGTGCAAGATGTTTCTTACATGGATACATGGTTGTCTAAGTTGCACTTGATCATTAATGGGTCACGTGACTAGAACATGCGTCCGTTGTACCTGTACTGGAACTCAACAACTTCCCTAAAAGCTTTAGAAGTGTTGCTTCCTTGTAAAGTTCCTTTTAAATATTTCTCTATCTTTTTGTTCTGTTCTAAACTCGGCTGGTGGTTGGTTTCGAATTTGATTTCATTGGGAGATTTTAGAGGTTTTTTTTTTTCTGGATTGTCTCCATACAGAAGAAAAAGTATGAAGCCACTTTTCAATGGGATATAAAGGAATCTATATATAAAGTGTCTGTTAGATTAGATAGAACTTTATTGGTCTCTTTGTGGGAGGGTTCTCTCAGGGAAATTAAGATTCCAGCAGCATCATTACAGATAAAGAGAAAAGAAATAGAGAAAAACTTCTAGATAAATTAAAATAAAACTTTATTGGTCATTTTGTAGTATGTAAAAGGTAGCATTTTTAATCTTTACAGATGCACAGTCTCTTTAAAAAAAAAAAATCCTGACATGACAGATTCAGACAGTACTAACATCCCAGGGATACATTAAGAAGAACAAAAGAAACAAATGCTTTTAACATGGGTGAATTGTCGGATCTTTTATTTTTCCATTTATTGATGGCTGTTGGTACTATTCTGCATGCTTCAGTCACATGGATATTTTTTTTCTACCGCTTTCTTACTGAGGCATTTTCGTATTTAGTTATTTAGAAATGCTGATGGTCTAAATCTCCTTTTTTTTTTTTTAATAATTCCAGAAATTTGCATAGAATTACTCGGATGTCTGCCAAGTACATCTGGAAAATAACTAAACCGTAGGTTATATGCAAAACAGCGATGGCTCTAGGATGTAGACTGATTCCAGACAGAAGTGATCTGGTTTTGATCTATGCAGTAATAATTCAGATCCTTCCAGAAAGCAGTCCAGACTGCGCACATATTTTTGTCTTGGTTCTTTTCGGCGTTTTAAGTAGCAGTGACTCAGCGGAAATTGTTTGATCACTGTAGTAGTTTGTTTGGCTTGTAGTTGCATCATCTTGCAACTGTGACTGCCAAGTAAAAGTGAACATCATCTATTTAACAGTGGTCACTAAACCTGTTTTTGCCTCACTACCTGTATCGCTAAGCTATACTTTAACAGTGCACACCCCACTCACTCGTGTATCCTCAACCTGTTTTATTTAGGCTCGTTCCACTACATCTACACCAAAGAGGTGTATTTTGCTTATCAGCACTGGCTGCTGCAGTCTTTCTCAGGAGCTGGCACACACTGAGTGGCGGTGTCATTTAACAGAAGGCAGACACATTGTACTGTTCTCGGTATTTCAGCAGCACTTCTTGTGCCAACAGCACTTCACTTGTCATACACGCGTTGTGTTGATGTGTTCTGGCTTATTGGGGGGGGGCAGCACTTTGGGATATGGCTCTAAAACCCGTACGTTTGGTTTGAAAAGGGTTACGCTTCGGATAGTTCATTCATGACATAAAACACAAACATGCTGCAGAAATAAAAATGTGAAGGTCCTATGTAGCCAAGACCAGTTTGCCCTCTTCAAGCTACAGGTTGTATATTTAGGGCTGTCTAAAGGCCTCTTGTGCTCTGTGCTAATTTTGGCAAGAGATTGACCAGCTCAGTGAGCGGGATAAAAATACCCAGGGCTTTATCACGGCAGATAAGTTTACAAGCTGCTTATAAGCCACGTACGTTCACACAAACAACCCTTCACGTGGACTCTACTGTCTGATTTTTTTTTTTCCCCCCTCCCATAACATCAGCACGATCTCCTTGGTACATCAGTGTTTTGACTGTGACTGATGGCGAGAAAGTGAGATGCTTGTCCTCGTCACACCATGCTCCCATGAACTGGGTTGCGCTAAAGGCAGATGCATTTATATTACATAAAGCAGAATAGTATGAGCACTAGATCACGCCCTGCTTCTACCATGCAGCAGGAAAAAAAATTCCAGTCCTGATCTCGGCTCCCCCCCACACACACCCCACAGCCTGTTGCCATAGGAACGCTCCTTCATTGGGCATGCCCTCTGGAGGCTGCCCATGTTCATGTTCTCTATTTCTGCCTTTTACAAAAGTGCAGAAATTGTCTGTCTGTGCCAAAAATAGATGCCCTAAACACACCCCTAAGGTCTACATCTGACTTTATCGTAGCAATTAAACCACAATATATGGGAGCTGCTGAGTGGAAATGGACAAACGGCTGTGCATTATATAGACAATAAATAGCCCTGCTGTGCTGTCCCAAATCTGTAGTGAATCGGCAGGAAAACAGTCTGTTAAAAGGCAGGATTTAATGTCTGTTTTAGATTCATATGGGAGAAATTTGACTGACTGTATAATTGTAATCCCAGTTTGTGTGCATGATTAATGCAGAAGTGCTGCAACATGCGTTTACTCATTAATTGGTTTTACTTGTGTTGTGCTGTTATATTATTATTCTTATGGTGAGATTTTTTTTTTTCTTTTCTGCCCCTTCTCATTTTCCTGTTGATATCAACCACTTTCTCTCATGCTTCTTATACTCTGCCTCGTGTGGTTTTTCTCACTGTCCTCATTTCTACCTATCTGTTCTTTAGAAATGAGTCGCCAGACTGCCACCGCGCTGCCCACAGGAACCTCAAAGTGCGCCCCCTCCCAGCGTGTGAACACCACAGCCTCCAACAGTGACCTAGCCAGCCTGTTTGAGTGCCCGGTGTGTTTTGACTATGTGCTGCCTCCAATCCTGCAATGCCAGAGCGGCCACCTGGTGTGCAGCAACTGCCGGCCCAAGCTGACCTGCTGTCCGACGTGCCGTGGCCCATTGGGCTCAATTCGTAACCTGGCCATGGAAAAGGTGGCCAACTCCGTGCTGTTTCCATGCAAGTACGCCTCGTCGGGCTGCGAGGTGACGCTGCCACATACAGACAAGGCCGAGCACGAAGAGCTGTGTGAGTTCCGGCCATACTCGTGCCCATGTCCGGGTGCTTCGTGCAAGTGGCAGGGCTCGCTGGACGCAGTCATGCCACACCTGCTGCACCAGCACAAGTCCATCACCACGCTTCAGGGCGAGGATATCGTCTTCCTGGCTACGGACATCAACCTGCCCGGTGCCGTCGACTGGGTCATGATGCAGTCCTGCTTCGGTTTCCACTTCATGCTGGTGTTGGAGAAGCAGGAGAAATACGATGGGCATCAGCAGTTCTTTGCCATCGTACAGCTGATCGGAACACGCAAGCAGGCAGAGAACTTCGCCTACCGACTGGAGCTGAACGGCCACCGGCGGCGCCTCACCTGGGAAGCCACACCACGATCCATCCATGAGGGTATTGCCACAGCCATCATGAACAGTGACTGTCTAGTGTTTGACACCTCCATTGCCCAGCTGTTTGCTGAAAATGGAAACCTGGGTATCAACGTCACCATATCCATGTGCTGAGGACTCGGATACACACATACACGCATACCTACATAGGCATACACTTAAACATTTCACAACAACCACGAGACACCCGAGCACGAGGTGTGCATTGGGCAGGGGGGTGGGGTGGGGTATCTACTCTAGGAAGCTTCTCGCTGTTGTACGTTCCAAGTACTCAACAGGACTGACCTTTACCAATGCTTGGCACGTCCAGCAACTGGCCATTTTCCCAGGTTCTCAATTTTATGCTACAATATTATAATAAGTTAAATAATTAAACTAATGTATTCTACATTTTTTGAGAGCAAATGCCCGCAAAGATGAGCCTTGTGAAGTGGACTTGCTCACACACAGCTTGTTTGTGAAGATGGGTGAAGGAATGGCACAGTAGAATTGAGGGTTGGGGTGAACTCTAAAAGATAAACTAGAATTGTCCTGATATGTTTCCTTTTTCTTTCCCTGACAGATTGCATTGTTAGTTCAAATGAAACACTAACATTTTTAAGTTTCCACAGTTTTAGGTTTTAATCGAGCATTATTTCGTCTTGTCCAATCCCCTCTCCCTTGAGAAAGATGCTGAAGATGTTTGCATGACCACTGGCGGAGGCTTAGTGTGTCCAGACTTCATCTGAGAATTTTTAGTAATTTCTACCTGAATCATTGTAGAGTTTCTCCCAGGATTTTCCTCATGAGGAAGGGGGAGGCAGGATTGAGGCGTTTGTGTGGACCTGATGTGACCACATCAGGTTTGATGTCCTCAAAGCCACTTTTCCCTCTTAAATGTTTAACTTCTCCCTATGATAGCCTACTTTTTCTGACCAGGTGCTATTAACAGCAGTCTTGCGCCTGTGAACGTTAAGTCATTTGAATGGGTCGTGCTTTAGTTTGACAGGTAAACACATGCTCATCTCGGTCATGTGGAAATGGTGATCTCTTCATGCTGGAGGTGAGGCTCTCCTGAATATCAGACTAGAAGTGAACGCAATTTCTACCGTTATTATTGAGATTTATCATTTTGTAATGACTTAAGAAAAAGGAATGAAAAGGCTGTTGTAATATTGTGGCTAATCTTCAGTGTTTGTATATAGTGTTGTTCTTCAGAAGGCCTCATGTCTTTTGTTCTCTTTTTGTAAGTACAGATGTCTTTGTTTTGTATGTGTGTCTGTTTTTGTGAGGAGTGGGTGAAGAAAACGCCAAAACATCTCTGTGGATACATTGTACTGTTGCTGGTCCTGGTCTGTTTTTATTTTTGTTTTAATGTTTGTTTTTTGTTTGTTTTGGTCTATTTTGCCATTAAATAAATCTATCTTTTTCATACCTTTTGATGCATCTTTATACTGAATACAGGGTAAGATTGCCTCCTTTCAGCTGCAGGGTCCTGGGTTTTATCCTGGGTTACACAGTCTGTGGAGTCTCATGTTCTCTTCATTTCCGTGTGTGTTTCTACTGGGTTCTGTGGTTTGATCCTGCATCCCAAAAAACAAGCATGTAGAAGGTTTGGCTAAAATCTAAAGATTAAATTGCCCCTCTCATGTGAATGTGTGTGCGCATGCACGCGCCCTCGGATGGATTGGATTGGTTAATAATTAGTTAATTGTGCTAGTGCAGCTTAATTAGAAGTGTGTGTGTACATATTAAAAAAAAAAAAAGTAACTTGATTCAAAAAGATAAGCTTTCACATATTCTATATTCATTACATGTAAAGTGACGAGCTTTTTTTGGTTTTAATTTTGATTATGGCTGATCGGAAATCCAGTATATCAAATTATTAGAATATTTCCAAAGATAAATCCAAGGATTTGCAATACAGGAATGTCCAGCTTCTGAAAAGTATGTTCATTTATACACTCAATACTTGATTGGGGCTCCTTTACCACAAATTACTGCATCAATGTGGCATGGGGGTGATCAGCTTGTGGCACTACTGAGGTGTCACTGAAGCCCATGTTGCTTTGATGGCGGCCTTCTACTCGTCTGTATTTTTGAGTCGGGTGTTTCTCGTCTTCCTCTTGACAATATTCCATAGATTCTCTATGAGGTTCAGGTCAAGTGAGTTGGCTGGCCAATCAAGCACAGTATCATAAGCAAACCTTTTGGTAGTAGTTTTGGCACTGTGGGCAGGTGCTCAGTCCTGCTGGAAAAGGAAATCAACATCTCCATAAAGCTTGTCAGCAGGTGGAAGCATGAAATGCTCAAATCTCCTGGTAGACTATGGTATTGACTTTGGACTTGATAAAACACAGTGGACCAACACCGTATCCTAAATCATTACAGACTGCAGAAACTTCACAATGGACTTCAAGCACTTTGGGTTCTGTGCCTTTCCACTCTTCCTCCAGACTTTAGGACCTTTTGATTTCCAAATGAAATGCAAAATTTTTCTTCTGAAAAGAGGACTTGAGACCACTGAGCAGCAGTCCAGTTCTTTCTCTCCTGAGCCCAGATAAGATGCTTCTGACATTTTTTTTTTTTTCTGGTCCAGGAGTGACTTGATATTAGGAATGTGACAGTTGTAGCCCCTTTTCCTGAAGATGTCTGTGCATGGTGGCTTTATGCACTGACACCACCCTCAGTTCATGCCTTGTGAAGCTCTCCCAAGTTCTTGAATCGACTTTTGACAATCCTCTCAAGGCTGCGGTCATCCCTGTTGCTTGTGCATCTTTTCTAGCCAGCCTTTTCAGTAATGACCACCTGTGGCTTACCCTCCTTGTGGACAACTGTCAAGTCTGTAGTCTTCCCCACTATTGTGGTTGCATGTACTGAACTAGACCAAGAGATGCAGTATTGATATGGTTTTACTCAATCCTCTATTGAGTTTTTTTTTTTTTTTCTTTTCATGCCGTAGGCCATAATTATCAAAATATTGACTTTAACTGGTGGAAAATATATTGAACTTTTCACAATAGTCTAATTGAGATGTACTAGTATGATATGAAAAATGGACATAGTTATACTGCATTAATTAGTACGTTATAATATGACCCCCCACCCCCACCCCCCCAAAAAATGCATTTCTCGGTTTGTGGGCTACAAGCATTCATTACATCACTTAGCTGGCAGGATCATGGGAGAAGCTGGAACCAATCCCAGCAGTCTAAGGGTGAAAGGTGGGGTATACCCTAAACAGGGCTAACACCCTTCACGCACACATTCACACCTGTGAGCAATTTAAGAATTGATAAATTTGCAGCCAGTTGCCCTGATCCACATGTCTTTTGACTGTTTGGGAAAACCCATGAAAACACAGGGAGAATATGCAAACTCCACATGGAAAGGCCCTAGTCAACCAGCCGGTTTAAACCAGAACCTTCTTGATGTGAGGAAACGAGTGCTAACCACTGTGCCACCTGGCTACAACCATGCCATGCAAAAAAATTAATTATACATATGGCTTTGGTTTGTGGTGTGATATTGGGTTATGTGAATATTTTTGATTTGGTTCTGGAATTCCGTGATATGTACTGTGGCTAATGTAGACAAGATTTTTGGCATAGCTTCAGGAAAAGACAGTAAATGGGACTGGACATGTGAACTTGGGGTGCATTCCAAAACTCTAGTTGATACCTCCTTGAATTCTCTGTTCTCCTTTGGCTTATAAACCAGAAAATGATCCAAGTCTGCCACAGTAAGATGCAGTCATACTCCTTATTTCCTGTTGGTCAAAGAGTTCTGGTTCGTGCACCACATTTTGGAGCTTTTGACCAAAAATAAATTGGTTCAGAACACAAAACATTGGTTCCCAGCTTGGAACCAAAACATAGCTGGCTTTTCTCAGTGTGAACAGTACTTGCGACCGTGGCACATTCCGATTTTTTAGAATTGCGTCCGTGATTCGGAAAGAGGGCGAGGATACGAGCACGGCTGAACAACACGGGCAGGGCTGATCTAACAGAGGATAAAACCAAAACAGCTCGTGTTTGCAGTAATCATTTTACCTCAGGTGAAATTCAAAAGCTTTCTCAATAAATCATGGAAGAGTTTTGTCGTGTTGCTAGAATTTTGCTATAAAATGAGCATTCTCATCATGGTTTACTTGGTTGTTATAATTATAAAAGTAAATTTTAGAATGGTTGCTCTGAAACAAATTGAAATGTGATTCATGAGCCATAAAGCTAGGGACTTGTCAATTTCACACTTCATCTGTTGTTTATACATAGAAGTGAACTAAAATGCAAAAGAAGCCCTAACTTACCTTTGCAATTACAACTGTTTTGTCATCGTTAACTGGTTTCATTAATAAGGTATTTATTTACCCATCCAGAGACAAAGAAGTTATAATCTTCCATGGACTTATAAGCCTTCATTTGTGATTTGTCAACCCACGATGTCAGCTCAACCAGATAGAATGTGATATCTGGGTACTCGATGGTCGGTAGAAGCATCTTATCCTCAGAAAAATCCAACTTTTTAAAAAGAATGTCTCTCAAAACCACACCTATCTATCTTCTCTTTGTATCGAACCTTTGCTCGACCATTCAAATCATATTAATACTGAGAAAATTCAGCCTTGTTTACAGACACGCTTTCAGCAGCTGCAATCCAAGTTGCTTTGCATATCCACCATCATGGTGGATGCTCATGGCGTAGCACATTTTGATCACGTGGTTGCAAGTCATCTATTGGTTGAAAAGGAGTAACAGAGGAATCAAGGAGACAAGTGCTTCGCAGTATTTTCTTTGGGGTGTATGGTATAAGTCATGACTATATCTCGTCTCATTATCTCTAGCTGCTTTATCCTGTTCTACAGGGTCGCAGGCAAGTTGGAGCCTATCCCAGCTGACTATGGGTGAAAGGTGGGGTATACCCTGGACAAGTCGCCAGGTCATCACAGGGCTGACACATAGACACAGACAACCATTCACACT
>JAODXR010000025.1:41090303-41101437 GCA_028877395.1 Cathorops festae
AGACAACCATTCACACTCACATTCACACCTACGCTCAATTTAGAGTCACCAGTTAACCTAACCTGCATGTCTTTGGATTGTGGAGGAAACCGGAGCACCCAGAGGAAACCCACGTGGACATGCAAACTCCACACAGAAAGGCCATAGCCGGCCACAGGGCTCGAACCCGGACCTTCTTGCTGTGAGGCGTCAGCACTAACCACTACACCACCGTGCCGCCAAAAATAAAAATAATTGTACTTATTATACATCACATATAACATTATAGATTCCAGATGATTTTACACATTTAATTTTAAAGTAAGATCATTTGTCTTCTTTTTGAAAATTAGTGCTTGAAACAAGAATAATGATCTGAACAGAAACTACTCCAAACTTAAATGTCATAAAATTTTCTAGAAAATAGATTTATTTAATTTATAGTATATTTGATTTATTGTAATTTTATTACAGGGAATATTAAATATGTTTGACCATATTCAAGATATTTTCATTTGTTATGATGTCTTTTTTTTTTTGCACTGTAGACAGGTTATAGACACTGCATTTTTTCCCCTTGCTTTACATTTGTTTGTTGCACATGCCATACGAAGTGCAGTTACTATACTCCACTATGCAATACTGATGCTGCGTAATTATCATTGATCTCTAGCCTGTTACTCATCGGACACGTCCCGTACACAGTTGAAATTTCCAGGGAGGTTAATGTCAAATGTTTCTTCAGTTTATCATTTCTAAAAATCTATAATTTACCACTTTACCTCTCAGACAAATGAGTCATTCTAATAATTATTGTCAAGTTATCTTGAACTCTGTATGACATCCGACAACTTTTTTCCTTCTCATCACTGCTGTACATTAAAGCTATTTTATATTAAAGCTATCATTCTATTAACAAATGCTGGGGGGGGGGGTCTTGATAATACATTGACAGGTCTTATGCCTACATTTACATGCAGTACAACTTATAATGGGGGAGTGAGATTTATATTTTATTTGAAAAGAAAGAAAGAAAGAAAGAAAGAAAGAAAGAAAGAATTTATTTGTGTAGGACGTTCATTGGACTAATTACAAGTTTTTTTTTGTTCATATTTTAACTTGAACTTCTAATTTCTTTATTAAAGCTGTCATAAAGTTTCACTGTTCATTAACAAGCAAGGAATAAATCACACCGGGGCCGGGACCACCCTGACGTGGATTATTTTCCAATACCAGCTTGTTCTGAAGTGTTTTAATTTTCTTGTACACAACAATTTTATAATAATAATAATAATAATAATAATAATAATAATAATAATAATAATAATAATAATAATTTAAGAATGAAACTTTGTAATTTTTATCCATTTATAGTTACAGTTAATATGATGGAATGTCCACAAAACAAGTTATTTCCACCAAGAACTATTTGTTCATTTTCTTATAATGAACACAAGACAAACAAACAAACAAAAAACAAAACAAAAAGCAAAACAGCTTGGTGTGTTACAGAGAAACTGGAAAATATAAAATCCTCTGGAATTAAAATGTAACTGACTGTAAAAAAAAAAAAAGTCTTGATATTGGAGACTCCTTCAATATTTGTTAAATAAATGTCTCTTTAGAGAAAACTTTACCGCATCACCAGTTATACATTTTACTTTGTTAAACAGCAACATATTTTTAATGTATATTATTAGGTGTAGATGATGACTAGAGTCCTCTATACAAGTTCTTGTGAATTAGATGTTACTACAGAAAGCAAGAAAAAAGCACAACTTTATTAATCACACACTTGTGAAATTCCTCTTTGCATTTAACCCATCTGAAGCAGTGAACACACACATGCACACACACGTGAGCAATGAGCACACACACACACACACACACACACACACACACACACACACATATATATATATCCAGAGCAGTGGGCAGCCATACTAGCAGCGCCTGGGGAGCAGTTGGGGGGGAGGTAGATGCTTTGCTCAAGGGCACCTCAGCCTAAGGCCACCCCATGTTAACCTAACCGCATGTCTTTGGACTGTGGGAGAAACTGGAGCACCCAGAGGAAACCCACGGAGACACAGGGAGAACATGCAAACTCCACACAGAAAGCCCCCCATCAGCCGCTGGGCTCGAAACCTAGAACCTTCTTGCTGTGAGGCAACAGTGCTAACCACTACACCACTGTGCCACCCTTTGGCAAACAAAGATGCTATAGATTGCCTTGCATTAGTTTTCACCCCATGAATATTTGCACATGTATTTGTGTTACAATCTGGATCTGAAATAGATTGAACTGGGTGACCCTTGGCTTCTTGGTTGCTTGTCTAACTAGTCTTTTCTGACCCTTTTAATTAAAAGATTTAACTCATGCTATTTGGGGAGGTTCAATGTTAAATTTCTCTTAATAACCAAACCCTAATGAATTGCACTACATTGGTACATGGGACTGCACTACATCCTGCAATATCTTGACTGCCCAGGGACCTATGCAATAATCCTGTTAGCAGACTTCAGCGTTCAACACCATAATTTCAGAAATCCTCTCCTTCAAACTGTCCCAGCTCAATGTCTCATCTGCCATATGTCAGTGGATCACCAGCTTCCTGACAGGCAGGGAACAGCAATTAAGGTTGGGGGAAGTCACTTCCGGCATGCGGTCAATCAGCACTGGTGCCCCTCAGGGATGTATCCTCTCCCTACTGCTCTTCTCCCTTTACATCAATGACTGCACTTCCATGGACCCAACTGTAAAACTCCTGAAATTTGCAGATGACACTACAGTCATAAGCCTCATCCAAGATGGCGACAAGTCTGCATACATGTGGGAGGTCGAACAATTGGTGCTCTGGTGCAGCCCCCTGACAATATCCAGCAGTCCTGTGTCAACTGTGGAGACCTTCAAGTTCCTGGGAACTACCACCTCACAAGACTTTAAGTGGGACTCCAACATCATTTCCGTCCTTAAAAAAAGTCCAGCAGAGGATGTACTTTCTGCGGCAACTCAGGAAGTATGCCCTGTCACAGGAGCTGCTGACACAGTTCTACACCACTGTCACTGAATCAGTCCTGTGCACAACCATCACTGTTTGGTTTGGAGCAGCCACAAACCAGGACAGGAACAGACTGCAGCGAACAGTAAGCTCAGCAGAAAGGATTATCGGTGCTCTGCTGCCCAGTCTTCAGGATTTGTACATTTCACGAACCAGGAAGCAGGCAGAGAAAATAATAAAGGACTCTTCACACCTTGGTCACAACCTTTTCCAACTCCTCCTACAGCAGGTGCTATAGAGCACTGCAAACTAGAACCACCAGCCATCGGAGCAGCTTCTTTCCTCATGCTATCAACGTCATAAATATCTGACCTGAACCATCCTTGCCATTATACTATTGTACCACTTGTACCTCCTATAACATACACCTGTTTGCACTACCTCACTGCACTCTGTGTACAGTGACTGTTGTGTATATTTTTAGTATATTGTGCATTGTCTGTAAATATCCTACACGTGGTCTGTATATGGTGTACTGCTCATTATATAATATAGATATTGTATATTATATATATTGTATATAATAGTTATTGGAGATTGCATATTTATTATTGTGTAGTAATAATAATAAGTTCAATTTACAGAGTGCTTTTCTCAAAACCCAAGGTCGCTTTACAATTATAGGAGGAAAAAAAGTCTACCAAATAGAGGTCAGGATGTCACTCCAATGGTGTAGCAGCCCCCAGTCCCACCAAAAGGCGCATGAAAAGAAGTCCCACACCGCCAGCACAGCCGCTACCCCGCCACTGGGCAACATCACTCGAAACACCACGCCATGGTTCCACAAAGCAAGCACAGACGCACCGCCATGCAGAACGCTGGTATGTCCCAAACCACCTGCACAGCTGCCACGATGCCACCAAGCAATATCGCTCGGAACATCACACCAAACACTAAAGCACTGCTGCACAGAGCTCTGGACAATCACGATGTTAAAATGAGCAACGAGCTCACTGCAGTCCATAGCGAGGAGCACAGGCATCGCCCATGGCGAACCAAGGCCTGGAGGGAACCGACACCCAAAACTGGGTCCAGAACTACACCACAACTGGTGGACAAAGACACTCAAACAAAAACAAACATCAAACTATACAAACACACGCAAAAAATCCCTCCGGTGAGAAGCGGCACCCAGAATGCGCACAATGTACTCTCAACCAGAAACGGAAATGGTAATGTCTTTATCGTTCATATTGTACATATACACATTTTTCTCATATTACATATACATAACTTACATATACATTTATTCTATCCACATTCACTGGATATGAGCAATTGCGTGCTCTGATTGGCTACTCCACTACTAGGCTATCAGCTCATATATCATGAGCAGAGAAAAACAAAATGGTGGAGCGTGTTGCTGAACCAACTGAGGACAAAAATAAAAACTCTACTCGAGAACAACCCCCCCAAAAAATACAAAAAAGCAACAAAATATGGAATAAAAGTATTTGATGGTAAGAACATACCGTAACTGTGCTGTGAAAGTTTGAAAGAAATCCAATAAGAATTGCAAGTTGTAGAGCGTTTACAAGCGTCTGCAGACGCGGACATGGCGGACGCGCAACCGACGCAAATCCATAGTATCCCCCTACGCCGCACGGGGGATGCAATAAATGAGTGGATAGTATCTCCATCCTTGACTCTTGTATGCTGCATAAATGGGAATTTTATATATAATTTGAGTTAAAAATCGACCGCAAAGTTGGCATTCGAGTTGCCCCGCTGAGCCAGCCAGCCTTGAGTGTGTGACGTCACAACGGTAACCGGTTTTAAGGCCGAGGCCTTTGACAACTATAGACCCAAGTCATATAAATAAAAATTTATGGTGAAAGTAAGAAATACCGTTACCGACTTGCTCAACGAAGACTGATTTGATTTCATTGACTGTAGGTTGACTCTCATTAAAACAGGATAGGTGCTATAACTTATGCAACATACATGTACATGCATGCATTTTTACTCAAACATAAAAGGCTAATTAAATAATCAGATGAACTGAGAATCACTTTCTGAAGCAAATTAAATAATCTTATACCGGTAACTTAAAAACAATACAAGTTACATGTATTAATTTAAATGCAGGTAAACAACATGCTGTTTTTGTTGTTTTGTATCCAAATGAGAGTCGGAGCTTACCCGTCTGTGTTCTCACTTCTTGAAGGCCAATCTTGTGGCCAACTGTTTTGAAACAATGTGACTTTCAGTTGTTCATTCAGTTCTCCATTCATTTGCTTCTTCCACGTAAGGGTGAGATGGCAGCAATATCCAGCAGAGAAATCAGTCGACTGGCCCACTCTTTCTCCATACTGAGTACTCCGCCATTACTGCTCGGCTCAGGCAATTACTAAAATCCGGGACAGAACAGGAGGTCACTGCCCGAGTGATATGTCACGTCCCGTTCCATCTCGGGTTTTACCAACAACCTTCGGCTCACACTCCGGGAGAACTGGTGTAACTGAACTTACTTTCCTTTAAAAATAAATAAAAACTTTCCTTTTCTTGTAGTTTTATTTAATTGTTGGTACTGGATCCTCTTTCAATACAGGCTTATAGCCAATACTCCTCAACAGATCAGAAGTTTCGTATGAGCCCTCAGTAAAATGTGCAGAGCAGAGGAGAGACCACTTCGTAGGCACCCAATGTGCCCGTGAACTTCTCACAAAACGCGTCCAAATCTTTGCAGTTTGAACATTCTTGGGCCATGAATGCAACGTAAATCCTCCTTCTTTCATGTTGGTGTACTGTCCAGCAACACATCTACGTGGCATGGCAATAAATTAGCTCAGAATGGAGGGTCGAAGTTGCAGTCAGCTGTGTTTTAGTATAGAGGAAATGGCGATGAGACCAATAGACTTCCTGCTGTGATGTTACGGACGTCAAGGTCATTCACTCAGACCACTACCTATATAAATCACTTTAATCATAAAAATGACTATATTAGATTTATTGTTAATGCTTAAAACTATTCCTGTGCCATTCTTGAGGTCTCAACGCATTTATAAATGAAAGTGAGGCCATGGCTCTGCGTATATGCTTTAAGTAACTTTTTTTTCCAATAAATTGTACTCATAGGCGTAGTTTTAATGCATAATACATTTCACTCTTACTCGAGTACATTTGTAATTTAAAAATTTACTTATACACTATTGCATCAGACTACACACTTCTCACTACTTTTATTTACTTTAATACATTATTTTTATTCACATGCAAACACCTACGACGTCAACTGCTGTGATATACAGAGTCTGAACACAGAAATATAACATCCATCCATCTGTCCATTATCCGTACCACTTATCCATCAGGCTCGTTGGGAAGCTGGCGCCAATCCCATCTGACAGCAGGCGAGAAGCGGGATACACCCTGGGCAGGTCGCCAATCTATCACACGGCTAACACAAAGACGAACAACAGGTTTTTATGTCATAAAAACATCTTGTTAAAACATGAAAAGGTCTAAACAATAAACTTTTCATGTTCTAACATGATACTGATCGGGTGAACTTTTTTTCTGGCGTGGCAGCAATACGCGTCTGTAAACTTTGCTCATTGTTTATGATCTAATATCATTGCTCATTTCTTATCGATTAAGAAACGACAACATTATCACCAGCAGCTGTTTTCATTGTAAGAATTTTAACCAAAAAAATCTCTGCTGGTTTCAGTTTGAGATTCAACTTAATCATACTTTGAAGCATTAGCAGCAGGAGTTGCAGTAATTAGGCATGTGTTGGATTTTGCAATACATTGTCTCATCTCATCTCATTATCTGTAGCCGCTTTATCCTGTTCTACAGCGTTGCGGGCAAGCTGGAGCCTATCCCAGCTGACTACGGGCCAAAGGCGGGGTACACCCTGGACAAGTCGCCAGGTTATCACAGGGCCGACACATAGACACAGACAACCATCAATACATTGTCAAACCAATAATTGTTCGATCCCTATCGATCACACGCCCAAATTAAGTTGTTACATTTTGATGTCCTTTAAAGCGAGATGGCCTTTCGATTTCACAAAACCAGTGAAATTTAGTTCGCTCTGAGATTTGGTCATTGTGATATATGTTTATTTTTGTACTATCTAAAAAAAACCCAGGCTGTTATGTGGCTGGGCGGTTATTTAATTAGAGGGATTCCTGAGCAAATAACGTGCATGAAATCACTCACTTCGTGCAGTCAGGCAGACAGAGGAAGTCCGTGTGCGCATGCGCAGGTTTACCTTAGTCGTCGTCGTCTTCTTCATCTTTTGGGTTTTACGGCAGCTGGTATCCAGTGTTGCATTAGTGCCATCTACAGGTTTACCTTGACCGTGCACTGACAGTTCCATTATTCTGTCGCTAAACGAACAGCTGATCACACCGAGGTGCTCGCTGACCGCCGATATTTATTAGTTTGGTCCTGCGTTTCCTTTCCTTTGTATATAACAATGTCTTTTCTTCTCACTTTCTTTCCGTTACTGTAGTCGGTCTTTCACGTTTCATTCGCACATTCATGTCCTCCATTTTTCTCTCCCATTTCAAATTTGTATTCCACAATGCCTTGCGCTAATGGGGAAAGCCCACCATGTGATGCATTGACGTAGTGTCTTGAATTGGGTCAAGGTGAAGCAGGAAAAAATAGTGGAGAATTTTAGGGCCTCGTGGCCTTAAATTCATTAATTGTTCTATTTAAAAAAAAAACTAATACAATTGTGTTAAGGGTCACGAGATGTGGTGAGTTAGGATCCAATAGCAGAACACAAACTAGAAAATCCAGTGAATAAGAAATTATTTAATTAATGTCCAAAAAGAGTCAACAAACAAAAATAGCAAAAATAATCCAGACAAGAACAAGGTAGACAAAAGTTCTAATATGAAGAAACATGAAAAATAGTTAAAAAAATTTAGTGCAAAAAAAAGAAAAACTGACAAAACGGAGAGCAAAAATCCAGGAAGCAAAAAATGGCACAGAAACGACGTGAGAAACAGACAAGATATTCTGGCAAAGTCCCCTTCTGAAAACGACCTATTTACACACAGCTGAGCAGACCAGGAAGTGAATGCCGGCAAGATGGAAGTCCCGTCTCGGATCCAGATTGCACAGAACTGGGAGATAATAAATCTCCGGAGTGGAAGTCCGGGGCGGATCATGATGGTACCCCCCCCTTCAACGAGCTCCTCCAGGTGCTTTAGGAAGAGTGTCAGGGTGTTGCCGGTGGAATTCCGTGATAAGTGTTGGGTCCAGTATGAACCTGGCGGGGACCCAACTTCTCTCCTTGGGACTGTAACCCTCCCAGTCCACCAGGTACTGGAGGCCTCTGCCTCACCGCCGCACCTTCAACAGTTTCTTGACCGTGTAGGCCTTGTCGCCATCAATGAGCCTGGGAGGAGGAGGGTGTTTGGAGGGTGGGAGTACAGGACTGGAAACCAGAGGTTTAAGCTGTGATACATGAAAGGTGGGGGTGAACATGTCGCATGGTGAGTGGTAATTCCAGTCTAATGGAACATTGGTTGATTACCTTCTTGATGAGGAAGGGTCCAAGGAACATGGTGCCAGCTTGCGAGAGATGGCCCTTAGTGGCAGGTGGCATGTAGAGAGCATAATTCATTGACCCACTTGGTAGGTGGGTGCCTTGGAGTGACATTTGTCAGCCTGCTTCTTGGATGAGAGTGTGGAGCAAATGAGTCTTCTCTGGGCCAATGCCCACATTTTCCTGCAGCGGTGTATAAAGGTCTGGGCTGATGGTATGGTGACCTCCTCCTCCTGGCTGGGGAACAGTTTGGTACCCTAGTGAGCACTGGAACAGAGAGAGACCTGTGGCAGAGGAAGGGAGAGTGTTACAGTATGTGCATATTCGAGCCAAGGTAGGTACTTGCTCCAAGAACTGGCATCCCTGGACATCATGCACCTGAGTGCAACCTCCAAAGCCTGGTTAGCCCATTCTGCCTGGCCATTGGTCTGTGGGTGGAAGCCTGAGGAGAGACTACAGGTTGCCTCAATGAGTTTGCAGAAGGCTGTCCAGAACTGTGGAGTGAACTGAGGACCCCGGTCAGATACTAATGTCGGTAGGCAGACCATGTAGGCGGAAAATGTGGTGAAGTAGTTGTGTGGTCTCTTTGGCTTAGGGGAGCTTAGGCAGAGGAATGAAATGGACAGTCTTGGAAAAATGGTCAACGACAGTGAGGATGTATGTATTGCCACCTTAGTTGGGGAGTCCGGTGATGAAGTCCAGAGTGATGGAAGACCAAGTTCAATGTGGAATAGGAAGGGGTCTTAGTAAGCCAGCAGGGGGTCAGTTGGCTGTCTTGTTCTTGGAGCATGTGTCGCAGGCTGCCACGAACTCCTAGTCATCCTCCTGGATGGATGGCCACCAAAAGTGCTGCTGGATGAGAGCCAGAGTTCGGGCGGCTCCTGGATGACAGGCCAGCTTGGAACTGTGACCTCACTGCAGCACCTGAGTTTGCACATGACAGGGAACAAACAGATGGTTATGAGGAATATTCTTGGAGTTACCTTCACCGGGGCCCTGCTCCAGGGCCTTCTGCACGGGCATCTCAACTTCTAAAATAGTGGCTCCCATCAGGCAGCATGGAAGAAGGATAGTCTTGGGTGGATTGGACTGCTCTTGGTGGGAAGAGAACATCCTGGACAAGGTGTCAAGTTTTAGGTTCTTGGAGCCTGGGTGGTAGGAGAGTGTGACATTGAATCAGGAGAAGAAGAGAGACCAACAGGCTTGACGGGACTTGAGATGTTTGGCAGACTTGAGATACTCCAGGTTTTTATAGGCAGTCCAGACAAGGAATGGGAGATCAGACCCCTCAAGCCAGTGCCATCAGTCCTCCAAGGCTAGATTCATGGCCAGTGGTTCACAATCACCAATGTGATGGTTTCATTCAGCTGGGGATAGCTGGCAGGAGAAGAAGGACCATGGGTGGACCTTGATGTCATTGGCCCTCTGGGATAGGATGGCTCCGACCCCTGACTCGGAGGTGTCGACTTTGACGATAAACTGCTTGGTAGAATTGGGTATGGTGAGAATGGGAGCTGTGGTAAACCTGTGCTTAAGACTGGAAAAGGCTTTCTCTGCTTCCTCCCCCCACTTGAACTTGGTCTTGGTCAAGGTCAGGGCTGAGAGAGGTCTGGCCACCATGCTGAAGTTGTGGATGAAATGCCTGTATAAGTTGGCAAACCCCAGGAAGCGCTGGAGCTCTCGTCTTGAAGATGAGGTGGGCCAGTCAGCGACTGCCTCCAGTTTGAGGGGGTCCATCTGGATCTTAGTGGGTGAAATGATAAACCCCAGGAATGAGGAAGAGCCTTGGTGGAACTCGCTCTTCTCTGCCTTAATGGGCAGCTTATTCTCCAGCAGGCATTGAAGAACCTGCCAGACGTGACCCCGATGTTCCTCCAGGGAGCAAGAGAAAATCAATACATTGTCCAGGTAAACAAAGACAAAGGTGTTTAGAAAGTTCCTCAAGATGACATTAACCAATGCCTGGAATACCACGGGTGCATTAGTCAGGCTGAAAGGGACTATGAGGCACTCATACTGGCCTGTGGTAGTGTTGAAGGCTATCTTCCACTCGTTCCCTTCCCTGATCCTAACTAGGTGATAGGCATTGCATAAGTCCAGTTTGGTGAACACCTTAGCTCCCTGGAGTAGTTCGAAGGCTGTAGTCATGAGTGGTAATGGGTTCTTGACCATGGTGGCATTGAGACCTCAATAGTCAATGCAGGGTCGGAGTGACTTGTCTTTCTTCTCCATGAAGAAGAATCCCACCCCTGCTGGGGAGGAGGAAAGGCAGATAATCCCAGCTGCCAAAGACTCAGTGATGTATTTCTCCATGGCTTGTCTCTAGGTGGGGGAAAGGGAGTAGAGACATCCCTTGGGTGGTGCCGTCCCTGGAAGGAGGTCAATACCACAGTCATAGGGCCTGTGAGGGAGAAGGGACACTGCTTGGTTGAGGTCCAGATATTCCAGAGGCACATGAGAAAGGTCGGGAAACTCGCTGGCTGAGGGCTGAGGTGGTTTGGCGGGAGGCAGAGCAGAGTTCAGGCAGGAGGCCAGGCAGGAAGGACTCCAGCCTAAGATGGTGTGGTCAGTCCAGTTTAAG
>JAODXR010000025.1:41647021-41657103 GCA_028877395.1 Cathorops festae
AGTCAGCTGGGATAGGCTCCAGCTCGCCTGCGACCCTGTAGAACAGGATAAAGCGGCTAGAGATAATGAGATGAGAATGACATGAGTATGACAGAAGAGAACCCAGGTCCGGTTGCCAGATCCTCCATTCTTGAAGTACTGTAGTTTTGCCTGGGCACAGCCCAAACTTATAATCACATCATCAGTTTTTCTTTGGCGAGTCAGACACAAGGTACGTCACCACTCTTTCCGGAGCAGTTGGGGGTTCAGTGCTTTTCTCAACGGCACTTCAGGTCCAGGGAATCGAGCCAACAACCTTTTGTTCCCAAAGCCGCTTCTCTAAGCATGAAGCCACGGCTTTCCCAAAGTACTGCAATTTAATCTAATTTTATGTCCGTGCATCTACCCGGAAAGAGAGGTATAAATTTCCAACCCTTATCCTTATAATAAATGCATCTCTACATCTTTACATCTCTGTAATATATCCGCAGGGTTGCCAAATCCTCAGTCACCCCTCAGCATGAGATCACTGCCGTGTATCACTCCCAGGGTTCCATGCTGCAGGTTTTCTGAACCCCAACAAATTTATCATCATATTTTAACTCTATAATCATGATCAATATCTCCAGCGCTCTGCCAGACAGGCCTGGCGCGCCGCGGCGTTGTGTGTTCTCTCTCACTGGGAGGTCAGAGCTTTTTCCCACTGATTTAATTGATGTCAATAAGAGCTCTGGATGGCATCCAGCGTGGAGCGCGGCACTAACGAGAGACAGCACCAGAGCTAAAGACTTATCAGACTTTGGATCAGAGAGAGGGAGCGGAGTGAGGGGTGGAATGTTCCAGAAAGCTCAATGCGCTGGGGGATGAAGAGGTTTGCGGCGATGTTCTGTGAAGCCCGTTGTACCTGCACGGCTCGGAAAGTCAGAAAACAACAAGCCGGACTCTTATTTAGTGCACTCTTATTTCGCCATGAGAACGCCATTTGTCATGTTGTTCCTTTAAAGTGGCCCCTGAAATCAAAACCGATGTGATTTTGTACCTTTCCGATAATGTTAGAATCGTTTTAGAGAATCTGATTTATTGTTTGGAATAAAAAGAAGCCAGAAAATAATATGCTAAAGAGAACTATTTATTACTTTTACTTCACATCATCTCAAACCACATCCTGAAGGTTCACCAACAAAATCCGATTTTTTTTTCCCCACCATCCATCACGAACCCTGTTTCCCACTCAGCGCAGAACTGCAAACAAGCTCGCCGCTTCCTGGGAGATGTAAATATTTACAAACGCCAACATGTGGAGGCCAAGTGCCCGCGCTCAGCAACTCGCTGTGATGTCACGTGTGTTATGGTTGCGATCAGTCACCCGGAGTTGTGCAGCTCCAGAGACAGCTGACCACAGACAGGGGCTCGGATCTTATCATCCATCTTTCCTGATCGGCCTCTGACGGAAGATTAGCGTGGACGGTTTGTTCTGTGAAAGCAAGCACAGGAGAACATCAAAATTCCACTACGTCATCTCTGAGTTCAGCACTCGAGGCACAGGAGGACGATGATGCTTCCTGATGGAGAGCTTCAAGACTTGGAATACTGGGAATATGCTGTTGAGGCTCATTACTTTATCATTACAATGCTCTGTTTGTTCTGTTGTTACACGCTCACTGGCCACTTTAAAAGGAACTTGTTGGGGCATCGTGGCTCAGTGGGATAAGGCGTCATACCATAAACCCGGGTTCGATTCTGTCCCGAGGTCATTTCCCGATCCCTCCCCGTCTCTCTCTCCCGCTCATTTCCTGTCTCGACGCTGTCCTATCCAATAAAGGTGAAAAAAGTCCCCAAAAAAATCTTTAAAAGGAACTTGTTGTTACCGCCACCAAGGAGGTTATGTTTTCGGTAGTGTTGGTTTGTTTGTTGGTTGGTTGGTTTGTCGGTTTGTCTGTTAGCAACATTACAGAAAAAGTAATGAACGAATTGCTCTGAAATTTTTTTTCCAGAGCTGTCGCTGGGCACAAGTAACAATACATTAAATTTCAGCGGTGATCCGGATCACCTTCTGGATCCCGGATTTTTTTAAAGGATTCTTGGCGGAGGTCTGCGCTCTCCGAGTGCTTTTCTAGTTGAAATATGTTTTAAACATTATATAAAAATTTTCATTTCACATTTGCATGCATGACTGTATATGCCTAATAACTGGGAATGAAGAAAAGTCCTATTCTGTATTTTATTTCAAAACAAAGAGGCTGTTTCTCTCGGAGAATTTCCTTTTACTACATCAGTGAAATTGGCATTTTATTTTCCCAGTTTCCTATATTCCATTCGAGAAATGTAAATATATAGGCACAATGTTGTCTAAATGTGTCATAGTGATGTATATAACTGCACTTGAGGAAAACTCTCTCGGTGGAGGTCCATATCTGGATGTTTGACTTGTAATGTGTCATATGACATTTTTGATTATTTTAGCTGTTCATCTCTTGCTGCTAACTCAGTCTCTCTCTCTCTGTAGCCGGAGCGTCTGCAGGGCACACACTACTCTGTACAGTCTGATATCTGGAGCATGGGGCTTTCGTTGGTGGAGATGGCCATTGGTCGCTTCCCCATCCCACCACCTGATGCTAAGGAATTGGAGCAAATTTTTGGCCTCCCCATGGAGGGTGACCCCTCATCCAATGAAGCCTCCCCTAAACCCAGGCCCCCTGGACGGCCCAGCAGCTGTGAGTGTTCGAGTGAACTGTTTATGAATAATACCATTACTCCAGCCGTATTTTGGCAGATGATATGCTTTACTGGATTGTTACAAATATAAGAGCCTTGCATTGCAGCATATGGACCTGACAGCAGACCTCCAATGGCCATCTTTGAGCTGCTTGACTACATTGTCAATGAGGTATATACTCAGCACTCTCAGCTGGATAACTAGGCCATGGTTTGGCACTAAACAAATTAAAACTGATTGGTTGGCTTCCTTGCATATAACTGAACCTATCTATTTTCAGCCACCGCCTAAGCTGCCAAGCATCTTTGGCACGGAATTTCAAGATTTCGTTAACAAATGGTAAGGGGCAACTGTGGATTAGCCTGTAATGATGCTGGACTGCCACGTGCCATTTCAGTGCCTTATACATACTATGCCCTCTAGTGGTTGAAATATGAATGCCAGCTGACAAACTTTATTTGTTCTTTCTTTTTTTTCTTCCAGTTTAATAAAAAATCCAGCAGAGAGGGCAGATCTGAAGCAACTGATGGTGAGAACATTTACAATGTCCTGTACACTCTTAGAAAAAAAAAAAAGGTCAGGATGTAGTATATAGAACACTACAACAGTGTGTCCCTATCAGAGATCATTCCAAGTTTGAGAAGATAAGCATTTTAACGGTCTTAAACTTTTAACATTGTACTGTCTATGGCTATTATAAAAACAGATTTAACTTTGAATGACTTCATAATTTAGTTCTTTTAATTTTACTCTAAACGCTGTCATCATTGGTCTCAATAGGTCCATCCCTTCATTAAGACATCAGAAGCAGAAGAAGTGGACTTTGCCGGGTGGCTCTGCAGCACCATCGGTTTAAATCAGCCAGGAACCCCGACTCACAGTGTGGGGATATAAAAGGAAATTACTTTACCTAATATCTCTCTCTCTCTCACACACACACACATGTTTTTATTTGGGCTCCCATTCAATAGCAGTATGTTGAGTAGTGAGTCACTGCCTCTTGTTACCCTTTTTATTTTTTTGTTCCAAGTATTGAACTGAGGTTATAGAATCATATCAAGACACACTCTGGATTAGATGGCAAGGTTTACTTTTCAGGGGGAGGTGGCACTGAAAGTGCTAAGAATCCCCCCCCAAAAAAAATTTAATATCATTACAAACGATCCTGATGAATTGCAGACTAGGTCATATCACAGACTATTTAAAAGTATAAATAAAACTGCCCTTTTTATATAAATGTTTATTGCTTGATGGCACTATAATTCTCCATTGAGTGGGAATATGCATATTTTTATAAAGTAAAACACTATTGCATCACAGTCAAAGCATTGTTCCAGGGTATAAGAATTTACTAATGCTTTGTCATTTTAAATTAATTGTTGTGGTGCAAAACCAAGGCTTCTTTTACATGATTAGGTGAATATGAACACTTCAGCTAGCTTTTAATTAATTTTCCTTAAGCTTCTTGTCAAAGTATACGCAAATAATTTGTTAAAATAGGTCAGTATAAAGTTGGAACGTCAAATAATAGTTATCAATGTTGTTTCTGCAGTTACACTTTTGCGATATCAGATGGAAAAAGACAAGACTACTTGTAGTTGTGGCCAAATTTACTGGTAGCCAGCCTTTTTAAAACCAGGTTCTAGAATTAACTACGTACTGTTCAGACAAGCCTTAAAAGCCTTATTAAAATAACCAAAGCAAAATTTTTGTGGCCAGTTATCCTCATGACCCGCTCCGCTCCTTAAACCTTTAAGCCATTGAGCAAAAATGCTTTGCAAGGGTTAACATCTCTTGAAAAGGATGTAGAATGATACTTGGGCCAAATATGCAGAAAATCATAGCTACTCAAAAAGCTAACAAAATCTTACTTGGATAATTAGACAACTTTTGGTTATCTTGGGGTATTTTCACTGGCTGTTATTCTGATTGAGGCCAAGAAAGATCCCACTTATGTAAAGTTATAAGAAACAGTAACAGCAAGCAATGCTTCATGTTTATAGTTAAGTGTCTTTACAATGGATTTTCATTGAGGCTGACATTGAAACAGGCTTGTTTCTCCAGGCTTGCCTTTTTGCAATAACCTAGTCCACAATAAAATAAACATGGTAGTGGTGGGAGAATAGGCGATGCTTGCAGTGTAATGTACATTAAAAAGAGTCCTTTCCATCATTGTAATCCATGGATATACATTAGAGCACCACTAATGGACATTTATCTTCAGCGGTCATGGGCACTGTGGACTCCAGGTAACATTGAGCATTATAAAATACTAAATTACTTAATTTAACAGCTTAAATTACATTTTTTTTTTGGCAATAGTTAAAGTTTACAACTGGTATTAATGCTCCTCATGCAGCCCAGTCACAGGCAAGATTAATGGTTGCTGTTAAACTTGGTCACAACTGTAGTCTTCATGCCTATTCTAATTTCTTTTAAGAGCTATTAAATGTACTTGATTAGACATTAAGGCTTTTCTTCTGTGTAATACTTGGCTCAAACTTCCTTTGACTCATTTCCAGTGTATTCTTTTGTGTAGAACTAGTTTTGTCAGCTGAGGAAACAACTGTAAATGTAAGTTATAATAAACTGATCTGACTGAAGATAGAATAACCGATGATTTTACTCGAGTGCACTTCAATTAGGAAGACTCTGGCAACAGTTCCCTTGTATTTTGTAGGTGGGCACTGCAAGCCAAAAGGTAACATCAACTTACCAGTTGCATTGCCATACAAGCTTTACATTGGGATTTTCTGAAGCACCATTTTAAAATTACTGTTCGGACATGCAGTTAAGGGTCCAGTAACCAGTAAAATGTGCAGTGTACACCAATTCAAACTTCCACACAGCTACTTTCCCCCCCAACAAGAAATTAAGAGTACTGTATTTGCCAAAACCTGCATCATGAACTAATATAGTTATCCAGTGTTAAAGCCCATGGCCACTACAGGCTCTCATCTACAAGTGTGACAATTCTGGAACAGACAAGAAAACAGCAATAGGGAAACAGCCTGTCTTTCCACAAGTCATTTCAAATTCCATTTATGTTACAGAGCAAGTCATTGAAACTTTGAATGACCAATTCTACCTTGTCCAGCAACAGGGGGCTTGAGTGATATTGATTTACCAGAAATGTGAATTTCTGTAATGCATTCAAGCAAGTTCTTTTGAGAAAAGATGCACTGAAACATATCTGCAAATGTTTATTGATTGAAACTAGAGAAGTAGCAATGTGCGGGGGGAAATATCCTGGTCCAGCAGTTCCTGCAACTCTCAACATCTGCTCCTCAGCATCTTAGCCTTGACCTGTGAATGAATAAATGGTCTTGTTTTTACACAAACCCTCAAGAAAAGGCAGTCTTTGTTGGTCAGTCTTATGAAATGCACTGGAGACTAGTCACTAAACTAGTGCAACAAGGAAACCATTACATACAATACCAGTCAAAAGTTGGGTTACCTACTCATTCATAGGTTGTTAAATGGTCAAAATATAATGTACTAGAATACTGAAGACAAACAAGATAATTGTGGTAAGAAAATGTGAATTTTATATTCTTCAAAGTAGCCACAGTTTACCTTGATGCTTTGCACACTATTGGCATCATAACCAGCTTTATGAGGTAGTCACCTAGAACGCATTTCAATTAAGAGGTGTGCCTCAAGTTAGTGGAATTTCTTGCCTTCTTGAAGGTGTTTGAGATACAGTAAATAGCTCTATTCAACTTGTAACCCACATCAAGAACTGCTTTACTTAGGGCCCATCCACACGAGTACACGGCCTCACCCAATACACTTGGGGGGGAAATCTAAGCACAGCATTGTTTCGATTCACTGGAAACGACCCAAAGTGCTGTAGTACATATACCAGGCCTGTATGTGGTGCTGTGACCACCACACCAACCAGAACAGAAGTCATAGAGCATGCGTATAAAGGTCACATGCTGTTTACAAACAAGCTCATAACACTCACAGTAATAAAAGCGGAAGGTTTTGTTGCAGCAGCCGTAATAGACAGTTGCTTCTGCAGTATGAGCACAAGTCTGTAGTCCACCATTGTTATGACTCGTCTAGCAGCAGTGGCTGAGGTTAAAGGTGGGGCTTATACATCATCGTTTCTGAAAAATCCACTTTGCCGTCTAGACGATTCCGGGCTATCCGGCGTTTTAGGATTTGCCCACTCTGGGACCAGTTTTCCAAAAAAAAAAAGTTTGACACCTCAAAAAGCCAGCTCTGTCTGGACGTGAGGCCGAAACAAAGTATTTATGCAGATTCGACAAAAATGTACTCATGTGGACAGGGCCTTAGTTGAGAGAAATGATCAAGTGCATTTTAATACAAACCATTGAATTTCAAGGTGCCTAAACTTTTGACTGGTACTGCATGTAATTAAGCCAAGCAGGTTACTGATCGTTTTCCAAATACCCTTTCTGCCATTTTTGCAAATACAGGCAGCACACCATTTGGCTTGCCTTACCTCAACTGGGTCTTCACTCTTCAAGAGAATGTCTGGATCCAGCATCCATTACGCAGTGTTTAAAGGAGAACAAGCACTAAATCAACTTTTAAGCCAGCACTGGTGAATCTAAACCAACTCAGTTTGTGCTCAACCTGACTCAGAACTTCATAAGTAAATCACAGCATTCAGAAACACGGACCAGAAGTGGAAGCTCATCATTGTATACTAGGAAGGCACAAAGGCAAATCTACACTAAAGCACAGCACTTCAAAACAATCATAACTCACGTGTATACAAGATGCCTAGTAGTCCAACTTGAAGGTGGAAGGCTTGCACCAGTAATCCATACAGGTCAGGATTACATCAATATGGAGTTTCTTTAAACCAGGGCACAGGAGCATGTTCAAAGTCACCTGAAAGGGGGAGGAAAAAGCTTCAAGTCTAGCACATTTCAGTCTTTGCATAAAAAAAGGTTGCATTTAAGATGTCATTTATCAAAAATCTTACTTCATACCCAGAACTTTGATAAAGCACTGCAAGACAGTCTTCATTACACAGTGCACAAAACCCTTACAAATATGCTTCAATTATTCAATTGAAACAAGATTGATGTTTAAAACTTATTTTTGGCACAACACAAGCCATTAAAAAACACTGCAAGATTCATTTCACTTTTCCAGCATGTCAGTTGGAAAGACATTTGGATGATCTTGAAATCAAAATGGGAGTCAAGCTCAATGCTCAGCTATGCTATAGCAGGGTGCACATGCAGACATTAAGGTCATGTTACTTGATTTGCCAAGTGGCTGGTAGGCTCTTATCAAGACCTACGGAAATGGAGATCTTTTGCTGTTAACCATTTTAATAGCTAGGCTAATTATATAAATGCTTGCTTTTCCAAATCAAACTCCATTACATTTAAACTGGGTAAAATCTCAATCACTGAACCCCAGTCTGAGAACCTCTGGTACTGTATTACACCAATTTAAATGGAACATGCAAACTTAACACTTTTGATGAGCATCGTGTCATCAGTTCTTTGAAGTTTGTCATACATAATATTTTAGGAAGACACTCCGTGCTAACAATTGCAGTACAGTCACCACTAGAAAAAAATGCATCAACTTCAAGTTCTCTCCTCAAACTGCAAGTGAAACAGCACTGTTAACATGCAAGTTACACTCAACCCTGGACCACTCAATCCTGCCCTCCTACTGGTTTTTATTTATATTATTCCCAATACTCTTTTGGCCCTTGCCATGCCCCCATTGTGTTCTCTGCAGACCTCCAAACCTGATACCAAGTGGTACACAAGTGCCACAGACCTGACAGGTATGGAAGTTGACCCGCAGTGACAACTGACTTGCCCAGTGATGCAATCCATTTGAGTTGTTGATGCAATCCATTCCATTGGCCATTTGAGTGGGTCTTCTGTAGGTGTACCATTGACCCTGTTGGGTTCATCTGCCACATTACACCAAAAAGCACCGTGCTACCAGCACCTTACTGATGTACTATTTAACCCATAGCTGGAACCCAGGCAGACACTACCACTCCAGGTCAGAGCAGACCTAGGAACAATGGTGATTAAGGGGTAACTCCACCCCCCCCCCAAAAAAACCCACAAGCCTTCCCAGATCCGAGACTCACCATCGGTTGCAACTTAAAGCATACACAGCCTCACTTTCATCTATAAATGCCTCAAGACCTCAATGGCGGCACAGGAATAGTTAAGCGTTAACAATAAATCTAATAGTAATTTTTACGAATAAAGTAACTTATATAGGTAGCAGTCCGAGTGAATGACCCTGACATCCATAATGTCAAAGCAGGAAGTCTAGCAATCTCAGCCATTCCCACTATACTAAAACAGAGCTGACTGCAACTCCAATCCTCCATTTTGAGAATTTTATCACCATACCATGTAGAAGTGTTGCTGGCCAGTGCAGCAACATGACAGAAGGTGGATTTGTGTTGTATTCATGGCCCAAGAATGTTCAAACTGCAAATATTTGGATGCATTTTGCAAGTTCACTGGCACATGGGTGCCTACAAAGTGGTCTCTCCTCTGCTCTATACATTTTACTGAAGACTCATAAGACCTCTGATCTGTTGGAGCATTGGCTACAAGCCTATATTGAAAGATGGTGCAGTCCCAACAATTAAAGAATAAAGTATATTTATTTAAAATGAGTTCAGTTGCACCAGTCCTCCTGGAATGAGCTGAGGGTTGTTGCTAAAACCCCAGACAGAACACATCACTTGGGCAGTGACCTCCCAGCGATTGCTGCTAAAACTAGTGACGTCCCGCTCTGTCCTGGGTTTTAGTAAGTGCCCAAGCCAAGCAGTAACAGCAGACTACACAGTATGCAGAGAGTGGAGCAGCCATCTAACTTCTAAACTGGATATTGCTGCCATCTCACCCTTACGTGGAAGTGAATGAACAGAACAAACAACTGAAAGGCAGATTGTTTCAAAGCAATTGGCCACAAGATCAGCCTTCAAGAAGCAAGAACAGACAGGAACACTCCAACTCTTCTGGATAAAAATAAATAAAACCATTGTTTACCTGCATTTAGATTAATACATGTAACTTGTAAGGATGCACCGATACTGGCATCGGTACTCGGCACCGATACTCGACTTATATACTCTTACTCAAACAGTTGCCGATACCATGCACCGATACCACCAGTGTTTACTGCGTCGCTTTAGCTAATCGTCTCTCCGGGACCCATTTCCATGGCGAGAATGTATTTGCGCAGTCATGCAGCCGTCAGTGGTGCCGTCACAGCCAACATTTTTCTCTGACAGTCATTTCAAACGTCGGAACTGTCTCTCCCTTTCGCTGCCCGCCTACCCAACGTTGGCTGTTTTTTTTTTTTAATGTTCACTCGCTTTTGAAAATCCGTCGGCCTGTGGCCAGAATTG
>JAODXR010000025.1:42625555-42637608 GCA_028877395.1 Cathorops festae
TTTCTGCAGTACGAGCACAAGCCTGTAGTCCGCCATTGTTGTTGTTATGATGCGTCTAGCAGCGGCGGCTGAGGTTAAAGGTTAGAGAGGCGGGGCTTATACGTCATTGTTTCTGAAAAAATCCGCTTCGCCGTCCAGACGACGCCGGGCTATCCGGCGTCTTAAGATTTATCCACTCTGGAACCCATTTTCAAAAAATACTGCCTTCACACCTCGAAAAAAACGGACCCGTCTGGATGCGAGGCCGAAACGCTAGTTTTTATGCGGAATCGTCAAAAACGTACTCGTGTGGATGGGGCCTTAGATTGATTGACAGAAAAGTCAACCCTTGACCCCACTCAGCCAGCTGTCAGTGTTACAGTAAGCTCTTAAGGAATGTGCTTGATGAAGTTTAGGCTTCTCAACAAATCTTGTCCAATATTTGCCCCTGACAGGTTTATCTCAGCAAATAAGGATTACACATTGAGCTGGCTTCTTTTTTTATAAACTTGTCAGTGATAAGACTTGAGTGATTTATCAGTGCTGCACACCCTGTTACTTTTGTATAAAGGATAAATGTAAACATGATGCAGACTAAACTATAAAGCTGATTTTTATCCCTCGCTGGCCGAAAATCCCCCTTCGGGCCTATGTCGTGGTGATGTCCATCCGTCCCAGGAAGGGTACTTGCCTTCTGAAATCAACTCCTCTTAGAATTTTTGGAGGAATTTTACAAAAATTGACAGGATTCTTTGTTATATGTCGCTAATCTGCATATTCCAGTTTCGTTCAGTTCGGTCGCATTTTACTGGAGTTATGGCCCTGGATTACCAAACTTGCACTCTGACAGTTTCACGAGGGTCTATTAAGCACTTATAGCATAGATATAGTTGCCAGCAGGGGATATTGTGCTTTCCGAGCACTCTTATTATTACATGCATAACAGGCTGTTAAAACAAGTTGGGTTTGAGAGCAGGCAGCGTACTGAAAGCAACAAATTTTGGCTACGTGCTTTCATGTCCGTCCTCTGCAATAGCTTTGATACGGAACACTATCCGCCTAAGATTACTGCCAGTATGTCTTCTGTTTCCAGCTGCTTGCTTGCTTGTTCCAGACTGTACGCTGCCTAGCCTGGAATGAATATCGCCACATCATATTTTTTGGGGGTGGGACTTTTATCCATCATCTCATATATTGTGTTTGACCACCATGGTCACTTGGCATTTTTCAGCAATATGTTATAAATAATTTCCTGGTCAGCACAGCACTGCATGTTTACAATTGAATGAGAAAAATGAAAAATACAGCTGAAGAGTGATGTGATATTTGTGCACAGCTCTGGCCCTGGGTTGAACTGAGGCTCATAAATTCTGTAGATGATGCATCTGTAGCCAAGCACGTTCTCTCTCCCTCCCATCATTACTTTTTTTCCCCCCCACCCCCCACCGGTCACAGTCTGAGCAAAGACCTGTTATGGGAGTTGTGACACAGCAGAGGTATCGGTTATGCAGAGAATAGTTAGGTTTCTGGGCTGGAACTGATGCTTTAGGAGGATCTATGGAGAGATAAGGCCAGCCTTCTTTCTGTTATTCCTTCCTGCAGCCTTCCCCCACTGCCACCATTTCCTCCCTCTCCCTCTCTTTATCCACCTTTCGTGCACGGTGCTCATCTGATCGACAGGCCGAAAATTCAATTTAATGACCTGCCCGCGTGCCTGTAATATGATTTTACAGGCTGTTACGGTCAAGCCGAGGTAGCATTTGCATAATGATTGGGGCGCAATAGGAGACCGGGGCGCTCGGCCGCAGTTGCCATGGCAATGATGGTCAGGCTGGTGGAGAGAGAGAGAGAATGGAGGTTGGGTGTGTATGGCAGAGGAGGGTGAGTGACGGTGCTGGGAAAATGAAGGAGGAGGGTAGTGGGGTGAATTGGGTCTAGAATACTGACAGAATTGGCTCTATTCCAGCGTCTCTCATTACCGACTGCTGCAGACATTTCCATCCTCGGCCAAAAGCCGCATCTTAATTCCCAACATCAACAAGTGGCTTTTCAGTATGTAGCCAAGCCTAGTCTGGGCTTAACTGAAGCGTTTCTTACTGCACTCATAAAATACAATCCCGTCTCAAGCACTCATCTGTGAATGACTTCCGGGTTGCAGTACATGTATCTGATCTAGCATAGCGAGTAACAGGGGAAGTCCTCATCAGTAGCAGACTGTATTACCAACCCGGCAGCGGGTGAAGTGTAATGGTGCTCTTAACGTGGCTTTGGCTTCCGTGCGGTTTGGAGTGTACACTCATCACAGCTGTGTTCCCTCTCCCCTGGGCCCTCCTAATGCTTTAAATATTTCACATGTCAATATCGTGCTGTTTGGAGTGTGCCGAGTCAAGCGCTGCTGATTGCCATGGTAATTGACTTAATCGTTGTAAACACTAAAAGGGGTTGAATCAAGCTTTTTTTTTTCTTCTTTTTTTTTTTTTAAACAGCACTGTACTTTACAGTGCTGGTCCATTGCATCATCAGTTTGTTTCTCCTTCTCTTTCAGACTGAGATTGCTAAAAGGCTTAACGCAATTCTAGTTCAGATCATGCCCTTTCTGTCACAAGAGGTGAGGGGTTTTTTAATTTATTTTTTTTAATGCTGCTTATAATGACTCGCCATATCAAGTCTTGGCGCTTAAGCCATTTGATGGTTTAAATGTGTTTGATGTAGCGATTTGAAAGCAATTAAGAATCTGTCGTGTGTATTTTTATTAAGCATCTGTATTAGATGTGAAATAGTTATGTCTGGTCAAATTTGATGGACATGTATTAGTTTCCTAGAACTAATATGGTGACTTTTTTTATTTTTATTTAAACAAATATCTGAGTATAGCTATATTATGCCACTAGTTTGCATTTGTTTTTAACTGCGGCTTTATCTGCTTTTTTAAATTTGCATATAATTATACAGTGCCTTATTATACCAGGCATATGTCCACTTGTTTTGCATTGAAGAGCATTTGACTATAGCATGCACTATGAAAATGTTTTGACGTGTTTAGTGTGGAGCTTTCCGAGTACATCTGACTGTATGCGTACGTGTTGCAGCACCAACAGCAGGTTGCACAAGCTGTTGAACGTGCCAAGCAAGTGACAATGACTGAACTGAATGCCATCATCGGGGTACGTGGACTTCCCAATCTGCCTCTCACCGTGTGTATACCCCTTTAATTCTTTTATTTGACTGCAATAAGGGGGCACAGCTGCAATGTCATACATCCTCAAAATGACTACGTAATTGCTTTATAATTATAAGTAATTTTAACGGAATAATTTGAACTCTTGAATTTGATTATACACAGTTTTGCCCCTTTCATGAATATTCTGTTTTGAAATGTATTTTAATTAAATTCTTGTATTAATGATTTGTCTTAAACACAGTTGTATAGCTGTGATCGAGGTGTGTGTGGATCGATGTGCCTAAATGTCCTTGTTTTTCATACTTGTTACCTGTAGTGTGTATTTTATACAGATAACACACACACACGCGCGCACACCTTTTACTTTCCAAGTCTATTCATGACTGCAGTTCAGCTCCTGTTTTCTTTCCCGTCTGCTACTGATTGATCTCGTCCATAGGATATGGATCAGTGTGAAAATGAACACGTCCATCTCTATGCTCCCGGAGCTGGCCTGGCTGTACTGTGATTTACAGCAGCTGAAGTCACATTGACTGGTCTCTTTCAATAGTGCGATTTCAATACTGCTGCGAGTTGGAGGACCAGAAGGAACAGCTGTTTAGCTTGATATCGAAATTCAATTAGGAACTAAACACCGACACACAGTTATCCCCCTCCCCGTTCTCAGATAATGACTTCCTGGAATCTAGGGCGGAATGAGGCGGGCATGTGGCCACTCTTAAATGCCAGGCTATCTACTGGGAAGAGCCCATTTGATAGCTTTAATGCTGTGCTGCACCAGACCTGCTTTATTGCTTAATGACGCTGTTAGAAGAGAAGAATCTGAAAGTATTGGTTGCAATTCTGCTGGGGAGGTCTGACTAAGTTGCGAAGGAGTTTTTTTTTTTTAAATAAGTGGGTCACCTTTTTCTCCCTTGGAGAATGGATTAAAAATGGAGTCGACATTTTATGTTTCTGACATTTGATGGTTCTTGCTTTCATATTCATTCCATATATTCTCTCTCTCTCTCGTGCTTTTATATCCTTGGGCAATAAAGTGTTAGCTTGTCTAGGACTGCTTGTGTGATTTTTTTTTTTTTTCTCTCAGGAGGCAAGGATTTGTAATTTACACAGCAGTTGGTATGTGTAAGTGCATGTGTGCCAGTGTCCTCATGAATACTTGAAGGCTAAGGTGAGACGAGGGTGGCGTGCTCCTCCTCACACATGCACTGGCAGTGCAACAGCTGCTAACATGTCTTCTTGATGGACGCCAGAGCAAGTAATAGGATGCATCTAGGACAGTGTTTTTTGTTTTTTCCCAGCAGAATGTTCATCAAAGACCTTAAGATGGCTTCTGCTGGCAGCTCAGCGTTTCTGCCCTCCTCACTGAGCATACGAGTGCATTTGGGGCTGCATATTTAGAAAACATTTTCACACCCTATTTCCCGCCTGTGGTTATGAGTGTATGTATTTAGTTATTACTGTGCGTACAATAAGCTGAAGCAGGCTGTGACCGCGTATTGGGCTGGAGTAGTTGTAAATGTAGTTCGGAGACGTGCACGCTGCCACAGCAATGGCTTTTAACATGCCTTCCCAGACCTCTCGCAGGAATACCGTTTAAGATGGCCTCCACTTGTGGGAAGGGTTCAATTATAAGTGTATGCGCGTGTGTGGAAGACAGAGGGATCTGTTGTAGATAGTCCAAGGTTGCATGGTTACAGTGCTAAATTGTTTAGTTTATCCCACCTGAGGACAAGAGTAAGTGGGTGTCTAATTTGGCCAGTAGGGTTTTCTATTGCCCAGCCATATTATTTATTTATTTTTTTCCATCTGGTGGCCAGCCAGTGTTTGGCAGCAGTACTTCACAGTTGGGGAGGAGATTAATGCCAGCAGAAGAGGTCTTTATCTACGAATATTAAATTAGAGGAGGCATTTTATTTCTTTTTCTTGTCTTCATAGCTAAGGCTCTAATGAGGGTTCTCAATGATTGTCCATGCATATTACACATCAGTGGCTCATTAGCCAGAATGAGCAGGGAAGGGCCTCCCCCGTGAATCAACTGCCTTTTTAATTTCCCTCGTGGTCAATCATCTTCTCAAGCGCTCTCTCTCTCTCTCTCTCTCTCTCTCTCTCTCTCTCTCTCTCTCTCTCTCTCTCCCCATTTGCGGTTTCTTGCACACATGCACCTTAAACTCATGACCACTCGCTCCTATCCATTTTCTTTGTCCACCTCCTCACTGACTCACATGAGGCCTGTCTCATGACTGAATTGGGGGGGCAAGGTTGTGTCTCAAATCCCAGGTGGCACTTCTCTATATACCATTCTCTTTCCTGCCATTCTCCAAGGTCTTCACAGCAATATACAGCCAGCTGTGCAAATAATCGGCAAAGCTGTCAGCAATTATAGTCACCCCTGAATAAGAGCTTGTGATGGACATCTTAATAATGATTTGTCCTCTGGAAAGGGCAAGCTTTCGGTGCATTCCAGGCTTCTAAATAAGCCTTTAGTATTGATATTTACTCTTGGCATGGCATAAATGACCTGCTAATAATTCTAAAAGGTTGTACCTCCATGATCACCATACATGGCCAATAATATCTAACCTTTTCACTTCCGAAGAAAATGTGCACACTCAAGATTTCAGTGAGAATGGCCAAAAATGGTAGCTGATAGTTGTGGTGTGTCTATAGAGGGAGAAGGTGGTACATGCCATAAGGGAAGCTAAATCATTCAGCCCTCTAGAGTATATTAATAAATTGTGAAGTAAGTGGGTGGGTATTTTTTATTTTTTTTTGCTCATGCCTGTACTAAGTATTATTTAAGCTTGCTTTAAACGTCACGCTTCTCATGCTGAGAGGCTTTTAACTCCCGTTAGCTTGCCCCAAGCCCTTGAAATATTAATGGGAATATTGAAGGCTTGACCTCTTGCCAGCATGAGTCTGGTCGTTCACTATAACATTCTCTCATACACGCGTGCGTGCGTGCGTGCGCGCACCCATACCTTTCAGCCCCTACTGCTATTAGAGTTGCTTTAAAAGTTTTTATGAGTGACTTTTGTGTGTGTTCATTCAGATGTTTGAGGTTAAAGAGCAGGTGGTACAGTCTGTGAGCAGGCAGACTTTGAAAGCCTGTTCTTATAACTGTCTTGAGGAGCGTTTGTGCGTACAGGATTGTGCACAACTTCATTCATGTTGACATGACTATTTTGTTTCAGGCTGTTTTCCATCGTGGACACTCGTTTTGGCAGACATGTCAAAACCGGTCTTGCATCGTTGACTTCCAGTTTTCTTTGTTTTCCAGGTTTTCTCACCCAGTCATTATTAACTGGTCTTTCCTGAATCCAAAGTCTCAGTCTACAGTTTAATGTTTTTCTTTCTTTTCCCCGCTTTCCAACATAGCTGTTCCCTGTGACGAATATAGAAATGTGTGGACTGTTCTGTCTGTATAATGTATGATTAATCCATGAGGGTTTTTTATGCGTGTCCTGTTGGCATGCACTTCTGGATTGGGCTCATAGTGCCTTTGACTGTTTGCTTGCGTCTGTGTCTTTTTGTTGGCGTGTTTTCCCTCTGGCCCACTTGCAGTCTGTCTTTCCGCAGCAGCAGCAGCTTCAGGCGCAGCACCTGTCTCACGCTGCCCACGGCCCTGTAGCTCTGCCCCCACACCCCTCAGGACTGCAACCCCCGGGCATACCCCCTGTCACAGGTACTGGCTCAGGCCTGCTGGCACTGGGAGCACTGGGCAGCCAGCCCCACCTGCCTGTGAAGGATGAGAAGAACCACCATGACTTGGAGCACAGAGGTGAGAGAGAGTCTAAACACTACTCCTGAAGGAGGATTAGAGAAGTAGTGCTTCAGAAATTGGAAACTAGCTTAATTCCATTTTTATGCAGATCCTGAATGATCCTGATCTGTGACGTAATAATTTAATTAAAATATAGGGCAGGTTTGTCTTTGTACATGTACTTATGGAAGTTGAGCGCAGTTTATAGGCAACATATTACTCATAATTAGAGCAGGTTTTCTGGGTCAGAATAAAACAGATGTCTTGGCACTTAAATTGGAGGAGGTAATTTTTTTGAGGTGATGAAACTCCTCTCATTTGGAGAGACTCACTGACTTTTGTTGTTTATCTCTTTTCTGTGGCTGGCCAATCTTCATGTCTATTTCTCTCCTCCAACTGGATCCATTGACTGCAGAGAGCACGGTGAGTGCCCAGTTTCCCATTGGCTCACATGTTGGCTTTTTCCAATTCTTTTCCTCCCCCCCCATATCCTCTGTTCAGTCGCCCACTCTTACTTGCTCTCATTCTGTCTTTGTGTCTCTTTCTTCCTGCATGAAAGAGCTTTTTAACCTGTTTCACGCCTAAGAAATTTTCCATTAATGTAAATGTCAAGCAAGGCTTCTTTTGCCTGAAACCCTCAAGTTGCACTGTGTACAGTAATCTGCTTTCATTAAAGTGACTAATGGGGGAACAAGGTTTTCTATGAAATAAGGTCTCTCATCTCTATGCAGAAGGGAAATGACTCGCATCACGGTGTACAGATTAGCGCTACTGCGTAATTGCATCACAATTAAAGATGACTCTAACTCCTCCCTTCTTAGCAGATTTATTTGATTCCCTTCTTTTTTGGGATATTTCGTCCCTTTGACTGCCCCTTGCTTTATTTTGCCTCACTGATAAATATGCATGAGCATAGGCTGTAGCATTTTTTTTTTCTGCCTCTCGTCTCCTTGTAAAAGGCATTTATTTAATGGCAGGGTTTAAATCTCTCCGATGGCCGATTGTGGCAGTGAGATTTGGTTTCTAACAGTCCCAGCCAGAGCTCAATGGGTGCAGTCATGTCTAAAGGAAGAGGAACTCCTCTAGCATTTACGACCCCAAGCCTGTGTGTGTTGTGCCTGTGTCTTGGGTCATCTGATAGCATAGTTGTGACTCTATTTAATGAGACACGCCAAGCTTCTCTTTAAAAGGTCAGGCATCACACACACACACACACACACACACACACACACACACACACACACACAGGACTGTGGGCTCTGTGCCCAGTCTGCTACTTCATCTCACTTCTCAGCTCAGTTTCTTTTTACACTTGCCATGAACTTGGAGGCATTCTTGCCCTCTTGTGCTGTTCATTCTCTCTGGGATGAGGGAAACCTAAGAGAAGCTCTCAAGTTGGATTATGCTGAGAAAATGCCTCGAGAACACTTAAAGGCCTCTATGCTTCACTGACGCGTCTTTCCTAAGGCTGTTGCATACATGCAAGGTATAGGCGGTTGTACCACAGTAATAGTCCTGGCCTCTTAGAAAGTAGTGGGGGGGCACTGAAAGTACTTTTCATATTCTGGTGACATATACGGTATATTAGTGTGTGTGTGTGGGTGGTCTCACTTGTTTTTGAGTGTGAACTTAAGTCGACCTGAAAATAAAATGAAGTATGGGATCCAGTGGACAGAGGCTGACTGCTGGAGTCATGTGACCTGCCTGCTTTTGCCCACTTGTTTGTACCCAGCCGGCTACACAGGCTTGGAGTCAGAGCTCAGCATGCTGCAGCAATCAATGGCCATTACATGGACACACACACACACATCCAGTCCAGGCCTGGCTGCTCTCAGATAAAGAGCCGTTGTTCAGCACTAGTACTGCTCATGTCTTCCTGAAGCTGTTTGTTGTCTCTTTTAGGAAAGGGGGAGGGGGACTGTGAAAACAAGCCCCTCTCTTTGGTCTGCTTAACTGTGGCTGCTCTGTTGTGTAGCCAGCAAATTCTTGGATGTTTAGTCTAGCGTAGGTTGTTAGATACGGCTTGGCTAGTTTCAGTGCATTGTGTTAAGCCTGTTTTGGGTTTTGTAGGCGGCCAATGGGAATGAATAGGCCTCTTCTGGCTTTTTAAAGTGTGTGGTTTTGGAGTGATATGAACTACTTGTTTTCCTATTTTCCCTTTCCTCTTTTCCATCTTGGATTTCTTTCAGCGCGCACACAGCTGCAAAGTACCTGTCAGTGCTGTCTGCAGTTGTGTTGAAATCTGTTTTAAATGAATACTGTTGTCACTAGACATATTACCCAATGATAAATAAAATTTGCTTTACATTCTGTCTGTGAATGAAGGTGGGTTTTTTTTTTTTTCTTTCTTTAGAACAACTCCATTTCCCCATCTGACAGCCTGCGTACTGCCAGCGAGAAGCATCGTGGTTCCTCTGACTATAGCCTGGACTCCAAGAAGCGCAAAATGGAAGAGAAGGACAACATGAGCAGATATGTGAGTGTGAAAAATGCCTCATAACTTGACTTGACTTTGTTTCTAGAACGGATTTTGAGACCGTTTTCGTTGTATAATTTGAGATTGTGGGTTTTTTCCTCCTCCCCTTTAAATACAGGATAGTGATGGAGACAAAAGTGATGATCTTGTGGTTGACGTTTCTAACGAGGTGAGGTTTTATTCGTAACCACTTGTAACTTTGTTGAATTTTAAGACTCGAAGGAGCACAAAGCTCCGAGAGTTCTGGTAACACTGTGTGCCATGTGTAGATGAGAAGTTGAGATTCTTGCCTGAGGTGGTGTTTTGGCCCCGTTTGTGTAGGACCCTGCGACGCCTCGAGGCAGCCCAGCACACTCCCCACCAGAAAATGGCATTGACAAGCCCCGCCCCCCCAAAAAGGATACACCTAATAGTCCTGCCTCAGTGGCCTCATCTGGCAGCACACCGTCTTCCAAAACCAAGGAACATGGCCATGTAAGGACATGTTTTCACGCAATTACATCTACTAATTTTAATATGGAGCTCCCCCCCCAATCTTTTTGGGCACCCCGCTAGTGAATTTTCCCAGAAAGATGACACGGCACGCTAATCGCGGTCGTGTCTATTGGTTTTATATGGCTTCAGAATGAATGCTCCCCTACCTTGGCTTTAAATACATTAGTTTCACTTGGTAGTTGTCAAAACGCACAGCATTTCTATAGCAGGAGCTGTCATTTCTTCTGTACTAATAACTCGATGTGCTTAACCATTCTAGGCCTTGTCAGAAATATGGGGGGGACAAAAGGATGAAAGCAGGGGGAAGGATAAAATTGAGCCTCATGTTGTTGCCAGTAATGGCTTTTATGATAAATGGTGGTTTTTATAGCTTCAGATGAGTAGGATGTTTGTCAGAATAGGACAGGATTACATTCAATGGGCACTTTTGTATGTTGCCTCACTTCTTTCTAAACTGTCTCTCCCCCCATCACTCCCTCGCCTGTCTTTCTCCACACGCTCAAATACAGAATGACAAATCATCTACACCTGGTCTCAAATCTAATACACCCACTCCTCGGAATGATGCCCCAACCCCTGGCACCAGCACCACCCCAGGGTTGCGGCCCATCCTGGGCAAACCGCCCATGGAAGCGCTGGGTAAGTACAGCCTGTACACCCATTCTGAAAAACAAAGTTTATGCTATTATTTGCTATACATCACAAGAAGATTTAATCACGTTAATGCGAAATTAACACTTGAATATTTTCTTCAGTGTTCTTAGAGCTAAGAGTAGCTCTGAGAATCTTTGTATTACTTACTATGGTTAAGTGCAGGAGGTGTTGATTTGAGATGGTACTTGGTATACCGGAGTCTCTTTCCTCTTTCTGCCTGTAACTAATCCTGATTTCTGATTGGCTCTGTGCGTCCATCTCTGTAGCTGCTCCTGCGCTGCGCACTCCCCTTTCCATTGCTGGCTCTTACCCAGCTCCTTTTGCCATGATGGGCCACCATGAGATGAATGGCTCACTCACAAGCCCTGGGGTCTACGCTGGCCTACACATATCTCCCCAGATGAGTGCGGCTGCTGCTGCTGCATATGGCCGTCCATCCATTGTGAGTGTGTGTGTGCATGTGTGTCCTTTCTATGGCTGACCTCCTATATTTTAGACGTTTATTTTCTCTTGCTCTGGACTGAGAATGCATGCTGATGTAGTGAGAATGAGAATATCAGTCTTTTTGTGTTCTGATAAAGCAAGACTGAATGTAATGTATATTGTGCTATTTGTACGTTTATCAAGGGCTTTTAATATTATCTTGTATTGGTTATAGATTTGCTCTGTGCTACTGTATGTGAGGATCTAATGGATTGTTCACTCTGTTTTAAGGCTGGTTTTGATCATCCTCATATGAGAGCCCCAGGCCTCCCTGCTAGCCTAACGTCGATCTCTGGAGGAAAGCCGTAAGTATCTTGCCAAAAGTGACCTCATTCAGAGCCTTTATTTCACTGTCCTTGTTTATGTAGCATCTTTGCTACAGTGCCAAACAGTGCAAAGTTTTTTTTTTTTTGCAGCTCTTATTCACCAATTTCAGACCATTTTCTGATCGGTTTAATTAGCCCACTTCAGTCAGCAGTCATCTAATGCTGTGGTCCATACAATTGCATACATAAGACTTGGGGGTTTATTTTCTCTCTTGTCAGGGCTTACTCCTTCCATGTCAGTGCTGATGGGCAGATGCAGCCTGTGCCCTTCCCTCCTGATGCTCTGATGGGACCTGGGATCCCACGTCATGCCCGCCAGATCAACACCCTAAGCCATGGCGAGGTGGTGTGTGCGGTCACAATCAGTAACCCTACACGTCATGTCTACACTGGAGGCAAGGGCTGTGTGAAGATCTGGGATATCAGCCAGCCTGGTAGCAAGAGTCCTGTGTCCCAGCTCGACTGTCTGGTGAGGGCTAAACCCAATATTTACTGTTGTCAGTGTAATTGTAGACATGTATTACTTCAGTGTGTTGCTTATTTGGACTTTTAGGGGTACTGCATGAATTCATGGATCAATGTTAATTTTTGTAAAAAGTTAACAAAAATACAGGGCTCAAAATTTGCGGTGGTCCGGTCGCCCGAGGCGACTTAATTTGTCATTTGGTGGGTAATTCCTGTCACTAGGCAGCCCGG
>JAODXR010000025.1:43257892-43269338 GCA_028877395.1 Cathorops festae
AAAAGCAGAAGGTTTTGTTGTAGCAGCCGTAATAGACCGAGTTGTTTCTGCAGTACGAGCACAAGCCTGTAGTCCGCTATTGTTGTTGTTGTGACGCGTCTAGCGGCGGCGGCTGAGGTTAAAGGTTAGAGAGGCAGGGCTTATACGTCATAGTTTCTGAAAAAATCCGCTTCGCCGTCCAGACGACTCTGGGCTATCCTGCATTTTAGGATTTTCCCACTCTGGGACCCATTTAAAAAAAAAAAAAAAAAAATACCAGTTTCACATCTCGAAAAAGCCAAATCCGTCTGGACACGAGGCCAAAACGATAAAAGTATTTATGCGGATTCGACAAAAACGTACTCGTGTGGACGGGCTTTAGTTGTGTGTAAAACTACTGTGTAACCCCCATACCTTGAGAGACAGAGCACAAGTGAGACATATATGCAACATAATGCTTTGTGGCCTTTATGTACATTCCAACTGCCAGCCGTAGAACCACTGATGTCTGAACTCATCAATACTGAAATACTACATAATTTGGAATCAGTTCCCATGGGAGCCATGCTCGCAAATGAAGCGTTAGGTTGTTAGCTGATGAACTGAGTGAGAGGTGTTAAACCCATAAAACACACTGGAGTCCTCAGGCAATGATCTGTTCATCTTGTAGAGTCAGGGATGTTTTACCTGCTGCACTGGACTGTGGATGCTGTCCAAACTGCTGTCTTCTCTGCTGGCTTGTGTGCAAAGTCCAGTGTAGTTGTGCTCTACCTTTCTCCGATGAGCATCCTGGCTTGGGGGAGGGAGCATAATGAAATCCTCCTGGGACACAGCAATCTGCAACAGAAGATAAGCACATGTTTTTAACAGATATCTAGATAAGAGGCATTTATGGTGTTCCACAATGCTGATTCTTACAAGGTTTTGAGCAAAAAAAAAGGTTTCTATGATGTTAACTGTTAGTAACATGCTGTTTTACCAATAATGCATTTGTCAGAACTGAAGCGAATGAAAAACTGAAGCAACTACAGGACACAGTATAACAAGATGCACACAATTTGTAATGAATGGAATACTGTAGTACCTTGCTTATATCTGGCTCAGACTTGCTAGAGCACAATGTCTGTAGTTCCCTGATCAGGTCGCTCTCATCATCAGAGTACAGAGTGAGACCAGCCGAATCCCCGTCACTGACTCTGGTGAAATGCGTTCAAAAGTTGCACAGGCTCATAAACCCAAATAACCCAACATGCTTCCATAATAGTGCCATGTGTCTTTGAGTGAACAGTGCCCTCTGCTGGTGACACAGCAGAGGAACAAACCTGGGATGATTGGCGTTTGTCATTCCGTGAACATCTGAATTGGACACAGATCCTAAAGGAAAAAAAAGAAACGTGTTACTCTACTTGATTAATATGTAGCGAGTCGTACAAAAAATATACATACTCCATTTTGGAAAATGACCTTAATATGACAGAACACCTGAAGGTGCTGACAACAGATTTTCCCTGACCTTCTTGTATGGAGCTGTTTGAGCCTATTCCAGATGCAGGACTTGATTTTTTTCTTGGACTGGTGTTGGATCGTTTCCATGCAGCGCTATCACGCCCTTTCCTTCCACCTTTCCTGTAGGAGTAGCTAATGGAGGAGAGTGGAAAACATCCACCCCGGAACTCTGGTAAGAGCTGGTTGATCTCTGAACAACATTTACACACAAAGAGGAAACTGTAAAATTCTGGAGTGCATTTGTACCCGACCTTATGCGTGTAATTGTCACTGATGTGGTAATAATAAAATTTATATAGCGCCTCTCTCACACCAAAGGTCACTATACAATTAGGGAAAAGGGGGGGATTCCACCAAAAGAGGGTCAGGATGTAATTCCAATGGCGTAGCTATCCAAAGTCCCACCAAAAGGTGCACAAAGATAAATCCCACACCGCCTTCACAGCTGCCAGGCAACATCGCACCATGGATCCACAAACTGAGCACAGAACCCCCACCATACAGAGCACTGGTATGTCCCAAACCACCTGCACAGCCACTGCACAACATTACTCAGAACACCGTGCCGAGAACAAAAGCACCGCCGCACAGAGTACTGGATAACCATGATGTTAAAAGATCAACGAGCTCGCTGCAGTCCACAGTGAGGAGCACAGGCATCACCCACAGCAGACCAAGGCCTAAAGGGAACCGACGACCAAAAATTGGTTCCGGAGCTACGCCACAACCGGCAGTCAAAACGTTCGAAAAAACCCCCATCAAACTATACGAACACAAAAAGAAAAACAAAGGGATGAAAAAAAGAAAAAGAAAACGCTCCGATGAGAAGTGGCAGCCAAAACGCGCACAGTGTACTCTCAACCAGAAACGGAAATGACTCATGATGGTACTGCACAGCACAGCTATTCAACAGGTGACCAACAAGTTTATCAATGAGCAGATTTATTTGTAAATCATTCACAATTAAGCATTTACAAATGAAATGCAGCATTCCTGAAAATCCAATTAGTTCTGAAAATGTTTGTATCCTGCCAGTATACTTGAGATTGTATGAACTTGCATACAAGGAGACTCTCTAATGTGAACCTTCATTGATGTGGTTCAAAATGTACAATTGACAAAATTGCACTGTACTTTTATATAGGGATCACTCGGTCAAGACTCAATAGTCATGTTTTTCAATTATACAGAAATTTTATGAAAACTTGAATAAACCATTTATCAACAAATGCATGCTAGTGCGAAGAAAACCAGTGTTACAGAAATTTAATAAACAGAAATTACAGAAAAAAATACAGAAATATGGTGGGAATTTTGCATTTTGTTCGGTCTATAAAAACACATCACTCAAAAAACTGATTAAATGAGTCACAACATGCGTTACCACAGCTGACATTAGAGCACATGATGTTTATAACGTCCCCTGATGTGTGTAACTGCATCTCATAGTGTGTAAGCACTGCACCACGGTGTTTTAATACTGTACCTGATCTGTCCAGTGGGCAGCTATGCAGCACAGCTTTATTTAGGACAATGTTGAGAGCTGCTCGCACTACTGCCCTCTGCCCTGGACTTAGACTCTTGTTGCTAGGAGACCGTTGCTGCAAAGGAGAGTGCTTGGCTGTTACCATAGAGATGACAGCATCCTCAATGCGTGGGACCACCAGCACATTCCACAGACGTGCCAACCACCTGTGAGGAAGCACAAACAATGGAACAGAGACCATAGTCCCATCATGAGCTTAGAAATGTGACTACTAGTAAAAGATGAGTGTGTGCAAGTCAGATGCACTCACTTCAGGATGGTATGTCTCTGTTCTGGCAGGACTGGGCATGAGAGAAAAACATAAGGGCCAAGCAGGGCCTCTGGGGTTCCTAGGCGAGAGAGGCAGCTGTTGAGCTGCTGCCAGACTGAACACACCCAAGACAAGGTTCTGTGCACTGGCTCGTCAGGGGTCCAGGGCTGGCCCTGAGACTGTAATCAGCACCACAAAAATGTTAACGTTGAGAAATGTCAAAAGAAAAACAAACGCTCCTAACAGCATTAATTGCTCCCAACAATGACAAACACTTGACTGAATTAGTCTGTTGTGTTCTCGCCACCACTACTTTCAATATATATTTTTAAACTTATAGTAGTATCCAGTACAGCTGATTTTCCTACCTGATCAAATACAACAGTTCTTCATAGTTGACAATAATGTGCAGTGGATGCAATTATTCAGATTTAAAAAAAAAAGTCGTAAAACTAGGACTAGGAGAAAGAGGGCTGACCTTGTGGAGAAGTTTCCTGCGGAGGTGGCGTCCCAACAAGCTGCTGAGTGGCTCCGCGTCCCAGCGAAGTTGCACCCAGCGGAAGTGCTGCTGCAGTCGCAACTCGGCACCCTGCAGCCGTGGCTTGGCCAGTGTGCCAATCAGAAAACTACCCTCTTGGAAATAGTATAGTCCCTCCACACCTACTGGCCAAAAGATGGCGAGTCAAAAGTGCCTTACATAACAATTAAAAGGTTACACTCAACATATTCAAGAATTATCATAAATCATGGAATATACTGGGTGTTTTATAAAATTTGATATTTCACAAATCTAATAACTTTGCCAATTCTTATTCAATTGACCTCAAATTTTAACAGTACGTGTAGAAACAAGTCAACGTTTTTTTTTTTTTTTAATCTTTTTAGGTATAGAAATGCCATTCACTGGAAAAGAAAAAGGCGTTTTGTGTGTTAGAGTACGCTCGAACACAGTTGAGCAAGATGGTGCAGCATGCATTTATGAGAGAATTCTCTAAAAATGCATCTAATGCAATGCAGACTTGGTTAAAGTCCTTCCTGTGCCGTGTGGCGCATTGGGCAGCGCCGATTTCCGTAGCCCTCGGCCTCTCACCTATTACATAGCTAGGATTACAGTGGGGGGTTAGTCCTCTGGTAACCGTGAGAGTTTAACTCCCCACTCGCATCTGTATTGCAGCATGCCTTGCCAGATGGTAGCAAGTACCATTTTTATGATGGTCTTTGGTATGACCCGACCATGAATAGAACTCACGATCTCCCGATCGAAAGGAGGACACGCTACCACTAGGCCACTCACCGGTAAATGCAGACTTGGACATAGCACAAAAAGTTCAAAGAGGAAGGCTGTCTGTGCAGGGTGAAAGGATCTGGACGACCAACAGTGTCGGAAGAGACGGTCAAGCGGGTTTGCGAGTATTGAAAATTTGTGAAGTCGTTCATGGAATCCACGTACCTTTGAATTTCTCATTTAAATTTTGAGGAATAAATCTTATATTGCTCAACATTAAACCTGTTCAGTTTAATTTGCCTAGACTATGTACTTTCTGGGATATTTACATCTCAAATATCATCACATTTTTTGAAACATCTTGTACATATAAATTTTTAGAAAACACTTCCATGTATTGTATTAATTGGAGCTTGCATTCCTAATATTCTCTGGAACAATATTCCAGAAGAAGTTGTTGTTGAGAGAAGTACTCAAAGTGATTTAGGTTATACTGTTTCAGGAGATTAGCAAGATATGCTGGGGCAAAATCGTTTATAAATTTAAGTATCATATACAGCATTTTGTAGTCAATGTGAAACCTAATACGCAGTCAGTGTAAATCAAATAAGAGTGAATCACATTCTTTTCTTGGTAAGGACACAGACTGATGCTTCAGGCATTTAAAAATAAACTGTATAAATTGTTGCTATAAATCTTTTATTTCCACATTTTGTTTTTACTTTTAGCTACCAATTCCACTAAATGCCCATGACGGAAAGCACAAGGGTCTCACTGTGGTTCAGAGACAGGGAGTAGAATGAGCCACGGTTCTCCAGCGCCTCACACAGATTCTCCAACAGGTGGCTAAGGGAGTGAGCTCTCTCCAGCCCTTCCAGCACCACCACCACACACCGGCCTACAGCAGGCTCCTCAACACACACCAGGAACCCTGACATAGCACAACAACATCCTGGGTTGATTATACACACCAACCATCTAATACTTATAAAATGACTGGTACAATGTTAATAAATCTAGCTGAGTTATAAAGAAGGTCCTACCACAATTGATGAAGGTCTCCAGCAGGTGATCTTTAGATAGACCCTCTTCTATCTCCACACGGATAACATCACAGCCTATTCCCATGGCCTCCTGCCTGTGCTGAGCAGTGTGTACACATACACAGACAAACAAAAATACCCGAATAACAGAAAGAAGTAACAGAACGTGTGGAGATGTTTCCAGCCAGAGGTACTATCTCATACAAGAAAACAAACAAGCATTTGTGTTCTGTGGCATGCACTAAAATGCTGAGCAGGCCCACTTGACCTCGATTTTGGATCAAGATGGCATAATGGAACAGAGGATTTTGAAAGCGGGTTCGTTATTTAGCCACAGATGGCATATGCTTCAGCCGAAAAGACTACTCACTCTAACGTGACACAATGACTAAAGTGACATTTGTACTTGGAGCTATGGAAAGACGTCAGCAAATAAGACTAGAAATAGGGTGGTCAGAAGCAGAAATTCAACAACTGTGATGCTTGTGCAATCGTGTAATATTTAAAGAAAAAGTAGAACAACTGTTCTTTAGGTTCCGACTGTCAGCAAGAACAGTACAGTGGCCCAATATCTTACTAGGGATGAGTCCAAGCCAAAAAGACCAAATATACATAGAAAACTGGTTGCAGCAATATTTTTATTTTAATGGTGGAAGTTACTGATGAAAATGTATGCAAATCTAACTTGATTTCAAAATTTCACCTTTCTAGACCAAGAGGTTTTTTTCTTTATGCCATTTTTCAAAATTACTATATTAGATTAGAAATGTACCCCCTAAATCTCTGGCAGGGATTTTAAATGCATTTTTCTCAGCTTCTAGGCTACACAGAGGTTTGAAATTTGGTAAATTGACTCTCTACATGTTGCTAATCCATTCAGGGTCATAAAGATATGATACTTTTTGTGGGGTATGTAATTGAATCTGCCATATTTCTGTAAATACTCTATCTAGAGAGCTCCCATTATATAAAAGTGACCAGGCAATCTGGTTTATAATAAGACCAGGTAGTGATAGATGAATACAATTGTTTTCTAGTATTTCTAGGGCCCTAACCCCCACTTGCGAGTGCGTTTTTCTTCATTTTTAGCATTTTTAGGAAGCACCTATGGCCAGGATTTTCTAGATAGAGGACTCTATGTTTTCCTTCCAGATTAGCAACATGTAGAGAGTTAACTTACCAAATTTCAAACTTCTGTGTAGCCTAGAAGCTGAGAAAAATGCATTTTAAATCCCCAAAATACCTGGCGAGGATTTAGGGGGTACATTCTGGTCTAATTCCAGTAATTTTCAAAATGACCCAATTCATTAAATACACAGAATAGGGCTCCAAATTATTTTCATCAGTTCATACTTCACCAGTATCTATTACCATAAGCTCTCACAAAGAAAATGAATCTGGTGCTGGAACCACCATCCGGTCATTTGGCATGGACCTACCCCAATACACTTTATGTTGGTCATAATGTGTTACAAGTTACCAAATAAAAGGAAGGAACAACAAATTCGTACATCACAGCTTTATTTGCAAACTGGTACTAGAGAGTCATATGTTTTTATTAATTAATAATAAAACTTTTTTTTTTAAATCAGCACAAAGTAACACTTGTTCTTTCTCTTACCTTGATATGGTGAGAGATCTGGTTGGCGATGTACTCCTGAAAACTTCCCTCCAGTCCATGGAAAATTACATTATGATATTGTTCAACCTAAGCAAAAGGCAGGGGTTGAGTTAAACTTAACGAATCAACAGATTTCCTTAGGTGTGAATTAACTAGTCTTTTGCACAGGCCGCGCACTGCTGGGTTGGGTAACCCATATCTAAAAACAGGACCCCTGGCCTAAGATAAAGGACATTTTTACCAAATTGGTGTGTGTAAAATGCAGCGTACCAGGCGCACATAATTCTGCAGCAGCGGGAGTGGGATCAACGAGTCGTAGGTCATCTCATCCAGAGCACACTCTGACAGACCTGATACAAAGGGAAAAGGATGGCAGCAGCTGTAAATTAACATGCCATGGATCTGGGAGGGATTGTACGTCCACATGCTCACGCTGATGAAAAACACTTGAATAGACTGCCTTAATGTGCTTTTAAATAAGACAGAACATTCTGGAGTCCAGGCGCTATAAAGACATGGCTAGGAATAAGATGTCTTACTCAATTTGTTATACTATGTATTAAGTGTGTCATGTGCTTTTAAGTGATCATCATCTATGAGATTTGAATAATTATTTATAGATGCTTTATTTTATGGAGCCTGGAAGCACACAAAAGTATCTGAATATAAATTTTGTAGATTTTAGTTATATACAAAATCACATTAAATAAAAAAAATAAAAATTGGGATATTTTATTAATTTATATTTTGCCCATTTTTTCTGTTTTGAACTTGCTTGGGGTACAGCCACTGGGGTTGCACAAGCCAGTGCATAGTTAGTAGGGGTGGTACGGTTCATGAAAAAATACCCGAACCATTCAGTTCGCTTGTCTCGGTTCGGAACACGTGTGCGTCGCACGGTTCGACGGTTCATGCGCGGCATGCTCAATGTGGCCTTGTGCCTGTATGTGACCTCAGACAATTTCTCCGGCGAAAGAAGAGGCTTGGAATGTGGATTGCTGCAAGTCATGTCACCTGTAGAACTGGCAAGTGGGAGAGAAATGGAAGGCCGCCCAGAGATAGAGGATGCGCCACCATCATACAAGTCTGGTGTGTGGGAACATTTTGGATTTCATGTTACCTATGATGACAGTGGAAATAAAACAATAGATAGAACCACGACTGTGTGCAAGCATTGCGCAAAATGCATTCAATATGCTAATGGAAACACTTCTGATATGTTAGTTAATCTGAAAAGACATCACCCCAGTGTGTCAGTAGATAGCGTAAGGAGGAGAGAGCCAGTTAGGAAACAACTTCTACTCTCCGAAGCATTTAAGCAGCCTCTCAGCGACAAGTCGGACAGGGTGATGGCCATAACTAAAGCATTGGGGATGCTTCTAGAAAAAGATATGCTGCCGTACAGCGTGATCGAGGGTGAAGGATTTCGTAATCTGATGAAAGTACTCGAGCCGCGGTATATTATTCCCTCCCGCCGATATTTCAGCACCATTGTAATTCTACAACTGTATGAAGAGACACGAGGAGAAATTGTTTAAGAACTGTCCCACACCACCCACGTAGCTCTCACTACAGATGGATGGACCTCCAGGGCCACTGAAAGTTTCCTCACGGTGACCGCTCACTACATGATTTCAGAGTGGGAAATGTGGAGCTGCGTTTTGCAAACACGCCCCATTTACGAAAGTCACACCAGTGAGCATCTCTCTGAAGTGCTCAGGATTATCTGCACAGAGCCACAGCACTGGATCCAAGGTTCAAGTCACTGCCTTACCTGGAAGAAGTCTGTGTTCAGAAAATCTATGATCTCACCACAGACATTGTGGACATTGAAAAGCAGGTATAGTGGTTTTCTTTTGTATATCCAAAGTAAATGTAATTTATCACCAATTATCCTAATGCTAATTGCGGTTTTCTCTCTCTCTTTTTTTTTTTTTAGACTAAGCCAAGCATATTTCATCTATTTGTGCCTTTGTTATATTTTTTCCTATTCCCCACTGCCCAGTAGAGAATAATTGTTTGCTGCCATGAGAGCTACTTCTTGTTATTAACATCTCCAAAATGGCTATTTTGTCATATACTTGTCAGGGTCAACTCAGTGAAGCCCAAGCGGCCAGTTCATCCTCAGGAGTGGAGCCAGGGCCATCAGAGACCTCTCCTCCCCAGAAAAAATCTGCCATGGCAATGGTATTCGCAGTTTTTTTTTTACAGCAGAAGAAAGGAGCACAAAGCCTTTGTCAGACATCATTAGTGAAGAGGTCACCTCATACAAGGTCACAGGCTGCATCTCTGTGGATGAAGACTCACTCACATGGTGGAAGAACAATGAGCATAAGTATCCTCACATTGCTAAGTTGGCACAACGTAACCTAGCGGTCCCAGGTACATCTGTGCCAAGTGAACGTGTTTTCTCAATGGCAGGGGACATAGTCACTGCAAGTAGGTCTTGCCTCTTGGCAGAAAATGTGGACAAACTGATTTTCTTGCAGAAGAATATGAAAATAAAGTGAACAGAGGAGTGTCGTTTTTAAAGTGCAGTGTGTTTAATTTTATGCAATATTTTATATTAATAGCCAGCCCTTTTGTTTTGAATATTTAAAATATTACAGTGACACTAAGTTTAGATCAGAAATCCAGCCATACGTTTCCAAATACTGCACTTAAATTTCAAGTGAAAGAATGTCTCACTCTCCCATATCACTCTCGGGGAATACTGGTTTTGTGTTGAGCTGGTTGAATTTATGCTCCACTTTATGTTTACGGCCTTTGCTATTGTCATGGCCTCATTATCGGCAATTATGTTTAACATATTCCGACTTGGACTATTCAAAAGCCTGAGCTGAGAATTCCTCTCTTTTTCTTTTAAGGGATATAAGTTTGTAAGAGCTACACTATAGTTGGCAGTTTGATAAATGATAAAAAGGCACATAAGTTCCTGTAAATGGGAATACACATTCTCCTTTTTTGTCATATAAATGAAAAGCATGTTGAAATCATTAATGTCTTCCCTCTTGCTGTATCAACATCTCACCTAGCTTTCCTCAGTGATGGTCTGTATTCCACATTGGGGATAATTAAGCTATATGTCATGTGCTGAAGTATATTTCTGGAGTTTTAAAGATTAAAAGAAAAAATAGCAACAAGAACCGTACCGAACCGAAAACCGTGACCCTAAAACCGTGATACGAACCGAACCGTAGAGTTTGTGAACCGTACCAGCCCTAATTTAAAGTTGTGAAGAGTTTGGTGCATGCGTTCTGCTGCACCCTTCTTTGCTATGATGACTATCCTGTTGAGAAAAGCAAGACAGTGCACATTGAAGGATTTTCAGTGCTGTGTCCCAAACACACAAATCTCAAACTACACACTAAATAGCATGTCAGTACCCGGGTGTCAGTACCCGGGTGTCAGTACCCGGGTGTCAGTACCCGGGTGTCGTCGGTTCATTTTCTGTAGAACTCAGTCCGAGATGTGGGCCAAAGACTTGAGTGTGTGATTATAAATAAGTACAGATTATTAATAAGAACACAAATGTTACTGTTCACATCAGTGACTGTCACAGTTACAGAGTTTTAAATGAAATGGAGAAACTCCTTGCCATTAACTGGCGAGCTCGCGTTCTGTCTGTGTGCTGATCCTATAGTGTAAACGCGCTCGCTCTGCAGGACTAGAAAAGCCTACGGAGTTCGTTAACGGTCACGAAATGGACGGACAAGAAGTGTAGATTCATGTCTTTTACTGAAAGAGCTGAAGACATTACAGGTTACGCATCGCTAAACTGAATCTCAACCAGCTTAACAGATGCGGTGCGTGTGACGTATCGTAAAGTATTGACTGAGAGCTTATCAGAATAGAAGCTCCGTCTCATCACATCTCCACCCCTTAAGTTTGTTTCTCAAACAATTAATCAATAAACAAATAATTCTAAATAGGTCTTCACTCTGCTCACTATTTCTATACCCCAGTTTCTTTTAAACTGACTGACTGTACTTAAAGTAAACTTCCTGTAAAGAATGTATTCTAACTTATTCTATAGTATTTACTTTTAACTACAACTTAAACGGTTAATTTCTCTCTTTTTTTTTTTAAACTAAGCATTCATCGGACAAAGTCCTTAAACTTCACAGGAGTCTCTCTCTATAGTTCTTCCTGATGACCTCTTGACCATGGGAACTGGTGTAGACGGCGACTGGACCAGCACTCCCTCTGGTGATGCTTGGTCTGGAGCCTTTGGTGCTGATGCGGGCTGAGCTGGCTCACTCGAGGTCACACCAGC
>JAODXR010000025.1:43821038-43836232 GCA_028877395.1 Cathorops festae
GGACTAGGTGGACTGAAGTAGTGGAATCTATCGACTTCACCCACTCTAGCCAGAAGGCGTGGCAGACCATCAACCTGATCTCAGGGAGAAAAAAAACCACCCCGCAGGTGTCAAGTGACAGCAGATGCCACTGCTTCCCAGCTCCTGAAAAATGGCCGCTTCCCAGATGCAGACAAAAACTTCACATGACTGATCTTGTGTGAGGTATCATCTCTCTCCAGGGAAGCCAGCATCAATGCCAACGTCTCAGGAGACTTCACAGTAACTAAACTAAGCGCAGCAGTTAAACTGAAGCTGGGCAAGTCACCAGGTCGAGACAGTATCTACCCAGAGTTTGTCATACGTCAAAGTGAAAGAACATCTTGGTGGCTATGCTGCTTGTTCTCAGCATACTTCCAGAGGTCCAAGCTTCCAAAAACCTGGCACCGTGCTTCTGTCATAGCCTTGCCAAAGCCGAACAAACTTGCTGAAGATTCGAAGTCCTACAGGCCCATCTCTCTGCTGTGTCCCATACAAGATCCTGGAGTGGCTGATTTACAGCCGCGTCCGCTGAGGCAGGTCAACAGTGGATCAGATAACCATACTCACTCAGAGCATCGAAGACAGCTTTCAGGATAACGAGAAAGCTGGAATAGTATTCCTGGACCTGACAGCCGCCTATGACACCATGTGGCACCGTGGACTACATTTGAAACTGTTGAGGACAATCCCGGACCGACACATGCTGAGGTTCATCATGGAGATGCTATCGAACTGTAGCTTTATCTACAGACCAGCGATGGCCAGACCAGCAGGCTCCGAAGGCTGAAGAACGGTGTCCCGCAAGGCTCCGTCCTCTCACCAATGTTGTTCAACATCTACATTCACGACCTGCCGGATATAATATCTACCAAGTACGGCTATGCGGACGATTTGGCCATCATGCTTCGACACCCAACATGGAAGGCAAGGGAAGAAGGTCTCAACCGAGACATGGGCATCCTGGCAGACTATCTCCAGAAGTGGCACCTTCAGCTCAACGTGGGCAAGGCAGTGTCTGCAGCATATCCTCTCAACAATCGAGAAGCAAGAAGGGAACCAGACGTGTATGTTGGCAACAACCGCCTGGAGTTCCAGCAAGCCCCCAAGTACCTTGGTGTACGCTTGGATCGGACACTGTCCTATAAGCAACACCTGGATGAAGTGAAGGCCAAGGTAACAGCAAGGGCTCTCCCCCTCCAATCTCTCAAACGTTTTTTTTCTTTGTGTTCCAAACACCTCAAACTTGGATTTGTCCGTCTGTAGTACTTTTTTCCAATCTTCCTCTGTCCAGTGTCTGTGTTCCATAGGCCATCTTAAATAGGGAACCAAGTAGAGAATCTGTTGGAACTGTGGTTGTTTATTGTTGTTGTTGTTGTTTTTCCATAAAACTATCTGGGCAACAATGGCATGAAATTCAGAACAAATATTTGTCAGACAAATATATTGCTTTTTAATTTTTGTGTTATTTAAAAAAGCAATGTAATTTGTCTGTTTGAACATTAATTTGAATACAAAAAGATATTTAATGTAGTCAAAAAGGATTTGCAACTCATTTGTTTTTATTTAAATATTTTATATCGTGTTCCAACTTTGAAATCAGGATTAATTTTTTTCCCCTCTGATTTACTTGCACACTCCCTAATCTAACAGCCCAATTTTCCTGACGTTTTTTTTTTTTAAGTGAAAATAAAATGAACTCCTTAGAGGCTGTTCATTCAATTCTCCTGAAATTTAGTATGTGTCATCTACAGGACCATGCTGACAAAAAGTTGTACAAAGAATTTTGATCTGATGACCCATTTCCATTTTTATGTCAATCAAATTTGAAGGCGAGGCTCATAAGGACTCTACTGACAATATCTTGTGACGTAATGGGTCCAAACATAATGAAATTTGATACACAGTCAATACAGTGTTCTTTGAACGCACACCAATAAGTCGTCTATGAGGGCTCTACAACAGATACATGTCCATATCTTAAGAAGCACTTAAGCTTAAAATCTAAAACTTGGTGTATTTGTACCTGACCCTATTTGCCTAAATTTCTTAAAGTGCCAATTGTCTGGCTTTCCAAAATGGCCTCCAAAGGCTTGTCAAATTTCAGCAGTCAATATTTGCAGTTGTGAATGTCTGGTCTCCATGAATCTTATAGATTCATTCATAATGGCACATACATGCTATGTACCAGATATGAAACAAATCAGACAAGAGGGGGTGCTGTAATAAGCATATTTGTTTTGGCTCATCTCAATAATCGCATGGGTTAGAACAAAACACCTTCTGTCCTCTGATTACTTATAATTTCCCAAATCAAATGGGGCCATACCTGCCAATTTACACCACTCAAATTTCCTGTCATTTCAGTTACACGTAAAGGGAGGGAGAACACTCATCTGAGGCACTTCATCTGATTTGCCACAAAATTTGGTGTACCTCATCACCAATGCTACATTGTAGTTGCACTCACAAAAACTGACATTTTAAGCTGTGAGCTGTATTGACTGTATGGCCAGTATCTTGGAATGTAAAAATTCAAATTTAATGAAACTTGGTACATTTCATCACTGACATTCCTTGGAAGCACATCAAATTTTGAGACATTTTTTTTGTAGATATGGATGCTATTATTAATACATTACAATATGTTAGGAACCACTTTAATCTAAAAAAAATTGAAACTGTGTAGTTGTACTTTGCCACACTTATGCTGTTGAAGATGTTGAACCACTTCTAATTCCACCATTGTTGCAACTTCTCTGATTCTGCTTGGACACCAATGATGGGCTATATTCTCTTACTTTTATTGGCCAGTCTCAGATGAGGCTTTTTTTTTGGGGGGGGCAACTCTGCGTACAAGGCAGACATCCTGGAATTGCCTCTTGATTTGTTGAAGTTGAGACTGGTGTTTTGTGGGTATCGTTCACTGAAGCTGCCAGTTGAGGACCTGTGAGGTCTGTTTCTCAAACTAGAGACTGATGTACATGTCTTCTTGCTCACTTGTGCACCAGGACGTCCCACTTCTCTTTCTGTACTTGTTGGATCTAATTTGTGCTGTTCTTTTAAGAAATTAATACCATTCTATGAAATCTTCAGTTTATTGGCATTTTGTTGCAGAGAATAGCCTTCCTTTCTTAGAACAAAAATATTTTCAGAGGAGAGCCCCCCCACACACGCACACAAATTTGAGTCAATAATTGAACCTACACAAACTAACTCTCCAGATACTCAACTAGCCTAAAGAAGGCCACTTGTATTGTTTCTTGAATCAGCACAACAGTTTTCAGCTATGCTAACATAACTGGAAAAAGGTTTTCTGATGATTAGTTAGCTTTTTAACATGATGAACCTGGATTAGCTATCACAGTGCGTTGATGGAACACAGGAGTGATGATTGCTGAAAAGAGCCCTCTTTACGCCTATGTAGATATTTCATTAAAAAACAGTTTCCAGCTATAATGTGGGGATCACACTGAACAGTGGTAGTATCAGCAGAAGTGGCCAATTTTCGGTTAGTTATGGTTCGGCAGCAGAACGTTTGACACTGCTACTGTTATGCTAGTGACATAGTAGCAGAGTGTTGGTTCAAGTTGAACTTGATTCAGCTTTGAGCGTAACACAATGCTCATCAGTATCAGTTTATTATATTCTAGGAACATTTCTGGTGTTGTGACTAATCAAAGTAGTAAGATTCTCATAGGAGCAGGATATCTAAAATGTTGGGAGTTTTTCATGGAAGCAGTACCTCATGGATCCATACTGAACGAGTGCTCTGTTTGTCTGTCTCCATTCTTTACTTTCCTCATCCTCCAGTCCAAAAGCGACTAAGAGCAAAACTCTGTTACTGGTATTCATTTTTCCAAATCTTTTTTTTTTTTTTGCCGTATAATATGTTAGTGCTTTGCATCACTTAGGAAGGAGATACAAGTTGATTTGAATCATAGAATTATTATGGTCTGAGCGTTGCGTTGCACTCTGCTGCTGCTTTGTTTTTCAGTGTGATCCCCTCTTAATAGTAATTTGCAACATTAAGAATATCAGGAATAGATTTTTGTTATTTTAATTGGGGAGAAAAAGTTTACTTTTCTTTCAAAGCCAAGGATATTCTAAATGACCAGAATTCTTTTGATCAGTATTGTATGATCAGTAATACTGATGTAGATGTATGAATTTCCTGAGTATGAATGTGGTGGATCAATGAAAAACATGAAGATAAAATAAAACTGCTCGCAAAGGCTTTAAAAATCTGGTTAATTAGGTTTCCCTTGTGTAATACTTTTTGTAATATTACACAAGATGTGTAATCCTTTATTGTCTATCATTTAATAGTTAGTATATAAATAACATGTCACCACATTATATTTTAATTACTGATGCAGATATTACTTTTATGATACATAATGTATTACAGTGTCACAATCCCTCACATACTCTTTATCCCTGGGTCATTCCATGTCAAATCAGACAGAATCCAGGAAAGGTGTTGCAGACTGTCTGAAATTTCAAAGTTTGTCTATATAATGTTTTGGTCCCCAAAACTAAGGCCTGTAAAATATCTCATGTCATTATCTCTTGCCGCTTTATCCTGTTCTACAGGGTTGCAGGCAAGCTGGAGCCTATCCCAGCTGACTACGGGCGAAAGGCGGGGTACACCCTGGACAAGTCGCCAGGTCCTCGCCTGTAAAATATTTTTTGTTCAGTTCCTGTGTGTGTTTAAAAAAAAAAAGCCTTATCTGGGAACCCATATTTGGCCATTAATATATTGAAAAGTATTATTCCTAGCCTCACCAAACTTTGTGAGATGGAAATATGTTACCAGTATGACTGAAGCATTAAAGATTTGTACTGCATGCCTGTTGATTTTTCTATAAGACCCTTAATTTGGGGAAAAAAGTGCAAAATTCCTAAATGAGTGATATATTGAGGGTAAGATAAACCTTTTTTTTGCATATATTATTTTAATTAAAATATAGTATTTTATAAAATTTCTGCCAATATTTAGGTGTCTACCACAAATGAATATAAAGATATTACGAATAAAACAGGCATGGTATTTTATTTATTTGGTGGTTTCTTTTTATAATTTCCATAGGATTAAAAAGTTATGTGGGGTAGCTAATAGGAACATAATGCATGTGGAAATAACTGAATATATTGTTGTTTAATGTACAAAGTGCCAATGCTCTTCCATGTTCCCTTCATAGATGAATATAGTTGAAGGCATTGTTTTACAGAAACAAAACGTTCGTAATGAAGAAATGGGGCTTTGTGTCCCAGCGTCTGATTGATTGGAGCAATGAAATCCATATTTTCTGTCGGCTCATTTTACTCCTGGTCATAATGCAAGCTGTACTCTTTACCATCAGAGCCTCATTATAGAAAAAGGCATCAATTCTGATAGTGACTATATGTTATAGTCCATGTTATGGTTAAATTTTATATCCCATATTAAAAAAAACTAAGATATTTAATAAAAATTGATACCACCACAACTTGTTTTATTCCTAATATCTTTGTCCACTGGTGATGCAGACCTCAAATATTGGCACAAAACTAAGGACACATTTTATTTGTAGAAATGATTATTTTGGGGGAGTGTTCTGTACTACTTTTTTTTGTGGGGGGGATCTAGAGCCTCATCAAATTACATGCTGTACAGGTTTTTAAATGCTTTTGGCATACACACAATGTGCTCTTCCACCCATCCCCCCAAAAAAAAATTCTACAAAGTTTGGTGAGGCTAGGAACAATACTTGTCAAGATACGAATGGCCAATTGTGGCTAACCAGAAAAAGCGTTCGAGACTATAAAAATGAAACATCAAGGGCTGAAAAAAATATAACATAATATATAGACACGGTCTGAATTAAATCTGAGATGGGACTTCAACAACTTTATCTTATTTGACACAGACTGACCCCTCTGCATTTCACGATACAGATGCACACTAGCCAGCCTCCCCTCAATCACTACTGCAAAAAAAACAATCACCAAGTGGAATAAAGTTGGCTGTCAAGTAATTAAGACACATTTTTGTCTTTTCTGTTACAGACTGCCGGCCAAATTGCAAGGTTAGTATAAATTAGTCATGAACATTTGCTTCATGGAGATTAAAAAAAAAAAACTGATAGGAAGGTTTGTTATAGTTTGTATCCACAGGTCGAGACACTGCTTGTGTCAAGGTCCTGCGGGACATTGAACCAGGGGAAGAGATCTCCTGTTATTATGGAGATGGCTTCTTTGGAGAAAACAACGAATTCTGTGAATGCTATACTTGCGAAAGGTATTGTATCCTTTTTGCATGGTAACTGGAACATTCTGAAGTCATATTGTAATGAAGAATTAAATTTTGTTTTACTAGTAGAAACCTTAGGTTGTATGCAAAGGAATTGTCTATGCCCTTGACACATATGACAATATGTTTTCAGGCGTGGCACTGGTGCTTTTAAGTCAAAAGCAGGACTGCCTGTCGAGGTCCCAGTGATCAATAGCAAGTATGGCCTGAGGGAGACTGACAAGAGGCTCAACAGACTGAAGAAGCTGGAAGAGGGCAGTAAGAAATCAGACAGCCATTCTGTTGCCTCGACTGAAGCAGAGTCTCAGGAACCGACCAGTGGACAGACATGTAAGAGCATGATGAGACTGGCCTTTAATGACATAAGTGTGTCTGGATTTTTTTTTTTGGGTTAGGAGAAAGTGTATTTTATGGTAAAATTTGGAGCTGATTAATTTTTCATGTTCTCATTAGCATTACGGAGGAGGATGTCACAACCCTGTCTCAAAGCGCACTGCAAAGACAGAGCTGTGACAAGGCAAACTCGGTCAAGCACTCCTACCTCACCCCCAAAACGAAGTCAAACAACCAACTCAAGTTTACCAAAGAGACTTGCGTCAAAGCCTGCACAGCCTTTGTCTAAAAGTAGAAGGCGTCAAGCAGCAGGACTGAAAACGCCCACCAGAGCAAGTGTAGGGAGCTTGAGCCTCAAGCAGTCTTGCAAAAGAGAGGCAGACAGTCGAGGAGCCTCTCAGTTCTCTAGCTGCAGGGGTGCCATTAAGCCTGCTGCAGCTCATGAAAACAATCAGAACTCCCCAAAGGGTGCTTCAGCCTGCAAAGGCAGTGTGTCTTGCCCATACAGAACTCGCAGGTCCAGCAGGACCTCTCTTGGTGCTCATGAGCGTGATGGAGGCAAGTGTGGCTCAAAGCCAAGCAGCACAAACAAAGTTGCAGATAGCACGGCCCTCAAAATGGAGCCTGGCGATTTTGTTCCCACAATGCCTGGCCATCAGATTAACGTCCCCAGCCTCGAGGCCAGCTGTCCCAAGAAAGGAACATGCCCAAGACGAAGGAGGACAATAAAACAGGAAGAAACGGGCACGTACATGGACGATCTTCTTCAGGAGGGTGTGCCTGATCTGCGGCATGCAGCACATGCTGCTGATGTGGCAGATTGTGCCAAGGTGCCACTTGCCTTGCCAGAGCGGCATTACGAAGGCTTGGCAGAGAGTTCCAAGGTGTCACGTCGCATGAAGGGGAGCAAGAAAAAGCGGCGCATCACACGCTACGATGCACAATTAATCTTAGAGAACAACACAGGCATCCCCAAGCTGACACTGCGGCGGCGACATGACAGCAGCAGCAGCAAGAAGAAAGAGCATCGAGATGCCAAGGCTGTACAACGCTCATCAAAGATCAGCATCAAGTTCAGCAAAGAGCGGGAAAGTGAGCGTGCTGGCCTGTATGTGGCCAAGCTGAACAATGGCTTTGGTCATGGACCTCATGGGAGCTCCACCAAGCTGAAAATCCAGCTAAAGCGTGAGGAGGATGTGACCTTCACAGGTTTAGTCAAGAGGGAGGAGGGTGAAGTTCTGGAGAGAGAGGTAGGAGTTCAGATGGGTCGGAATGTCCAGGAAGACTCGCTGACTTCGGAAGATGAGGAGGAGGACTACTTTGACAATGAGGATGACTTCATCCCTCTTCCACCAGCAAAACGTCTACGGCTCATTGTGGGCAAAGATTCCATAGACATTGACATCTCCTCAAGAAGGAGAGAGGACCAGTCACTGAGACTCAATGCCTAAGCTATGTAAATAACCCTCAGTCCTACCAATTGTGTGTTCATTTTGAATGACTTAATTTAAATGTGGAGTAAGAATGGCAAATGTACAGTGAAAACACAAGGTATCTTTCTCTGCATTTTAATGATGGCACTTCTTTTCTTTATTCTTCATGACTATAAATATTGTAGAAACTGTACAGATGTGTATGAATTCTATTTGTCAATTTAATGTGCAGATGTTAATCAGTGTTTTGTCAAGCTTTGCAGTTTTTTTTTTCTCCCTCCAATCGAGGGATAGTTCAATCAACACTAAAAAGCTAACAGGGTGGTGATAAACCCATAACTGGGGTGGTCTGATTTTCATTTCTAAATTGCCCTGCAGACCTTCAATCATGGGCATTTTAGCATGTTTTGGTGGAACTATTCCTTTCATGTCTCAGTCTGGTGAAAGGTAAAAGGGCTGGAATCTTCATCTGTTTTCAAAAACGCAATGCATGTGTTCACCTCGGAAGCTAGCTATCAGTTTTTGAGTTAACAGCAGCAGTGTGCAAGACCTTGTTTGACTCGGTGTCTCTAAAGGGAATATTAAAGAAATTAAATTGGTAAACTGGTTGTTAAAAAAAAAAAACTCCTTATTGGTCTCATGTTTTAATGTTTGCATCATGTTGTCCACCCAGAGGCCATGGTGCTCACTGTTGTGGCCTGTGATCCATCTGGCATGCTGTGCGACTTGAAACCCAATAGGAAAATATTTTAAAATAAAAGCCAATAGATGTTGGGCCATACTTTAAAAAATCCTTAGTAATCTATTCACAAATTATATCATTAGGATTTAAAATTGTTTGACCTTGTGGTTCTGAGCTTTGCTAGCAAGGTTATTTAAAGCATTTAGTCCTTTATTTTGTTTCTCAGAGTATGAGTAGGCAGCTGACACTTTTTTTAATTTTCCTTTTTTTGGTCTGGCACCCCTAGTGATTGTCTATAAGCTAAGACAGTTTGTCAGACTCTAGTTTTCATAAGGGTTACAACAATACCCCAAGTTCTTTCTCTTTAGAATATGGACATAGCAATGTGTGCTGTATACATGCACTTTGGGGAGGGAGGGGGCTTGCTCACTGTATATACTGGAACCTGTTTTTATTTAACTCTTTTGAGTACTTGAAAATATTAAAGTCATTTTTGAGATGTCTGGCTGCTGCTTCATGTGTCCTAGTTGGCAACATTAGTAGCAATCTGGTTAAATAAAGCACTTTTGGTAGTTTATCTTGCATCTTCTGATGTATAACAGTGAATTGTTTGGTAATGTACTGTATAGTTTGCAGTAGGACCAATGATTTTCCATTAATTTTTTAATATGGGGTCTTATTTAGCTTAAAGCTTAATAAAGACTCATGCACTGTAATTTTATGTACTGCTGATCTGTTTTGTAATGAGTAATGGATATGATCACTTCAATAGAAATATTTAAAATCCCTTTAAAAGTATTCAGGGAAACCAGCTCCCAAAGGTTTAAGTGATGCTGCAAGTGGTTCCAAGCAGAGGGAGCAGTGAATTTAAAGGCTCTTTTCCCCAGTTCAGTATGGACTTTGGGGACTGTAAGAAGGAATAAATCCTGGGAGCGAAGAAAATAATTTCCTGTACTTTTCTGTTGTAGATATGTTTGTAGATAACAAGGAAGAAGTCTAAGAACTGCCTTATAAAGAAAAATATGCCAATGCTTCAGTCTATGGGTAGACAGGGCTGGCCTACCCACCCGCTCATACACAAAGCAATGGTGTGTGAGAGCCTTGAGATTTGTGATAAATCTCAATCCTCCATGATAGACTGTATCCAGTATGTGTAGACGCTATGAAGAGGCATGCGCGTATATATAATATAACATCCCCATAGTCCAGCACAGACATAAAAGTCTCTTCCTGGCCTCAAAAGAAAAGCAGGCCTTATTTCAAAAATAAAATTTCAAATTCGGAGTTTTTTTTAACCAGTTGCTGAATATGAGGCTTATATGTGAGACCATCATCTATTACAATACCAAGATGCTGGTATTGAGATACAGACTCAGTCTCCAAACCCTGCAAGGTGGTGACAGATTGATGAGTCAGTACCTTTGAATTTGTATTTGAAAACAGCATGAGTTTGGTTTTGTCAGCATTCAAAACAAGTCTCAAATCATATAGTGTGTGTTGTACAGTATTAAAAGCAAGTCGTAGCTGATGAAGAGCCTGATTTGATGTAGGTGCAGAGCAGTAGATCACTATCATCAGCATTAAAGCGAAAATTTGTGTTTGGAACATTTTATGTAAAATCACTGATATAGATAAAAAGTAGTGGTTCAAGGACTGATCCCTGGGGCACACCTTTAGAGACACGAAGGGCTCTAGAAATGCAACCCACTGCCTGCACACATTGGGATCTGCCTGACAGATAGTTCTCAAACCAACAAACAGTTTATTCTGACAGTCCTGTACTGGTGAGTCTCTGTTGCATTAAGGCATGCTCCACAGTATCAAAAGTGTTTGACAAATCAATAAAAAGAGCTGCACAATGATGCTTGCTGTCAAGAGATTCAATAAAATAATTAACTACCTCTAAGGCTGCTGTAATTGTGCTGTGATTTTTTTTTTTTCTAAAACCTGACTGAAAATTTGATAAAATATTATTTTTAGTAAAAAACTATTTGTGGCAGTGGGGGCATGGTCAAGCGTCGGTCTGCGAACAGAGAGCAGAGTCAGGGAAGGTAAGTGGCAGAATCACTACACCTGATGTGAGTTAACCTGTGTTTGTGTGTCTTCCCCAGTGACCACGCCTGATAAAAGAAGAGAGAGCAGAGGAAGAGCGCTCTCTCCCCAACTAGATGACTTGTGTGTGTGTGTGTGTATATGCGTGTTGCTGGGAGAGTGTGTTTTTGCTACTGAAAAGTGCAAATAAAACATTTTCTTGGGAACTCAGTTCTGGCCTGCCGTACTTCTGTGTCCACCCACCCGCTATATTCCTACAGTGGTGCCGAAACCCGGGATCTGGAGCACAGAGGAGAACAGCCCCAGGAGCAAAGGTTCGAGGCCTTGGTGCTGGCGCAGCAAGAAGTTCGTCAGCCGTTTGTGCACCTCCTCGCGTTAGTGGGGTCCACCACCTCCACCACTGCGGGCCCTCCCTACCTCACCCTAATGAAGATGGGCCCGCTCGATGACCCCAAGGCCTTCCTTGCGCTTTTTGAACAAACAGCAGAGGCCTGGGGCTGGCCAATGGAACAGCGCATGGCGCGCCTCCTCCCCCTGCTAACGGGTGAGGCGCAGCTGGCTGCACTACAGCTCCCCACCGACAGCTGACTGGTCTACGCGGACCTGCACCGGGCCATCCTCCAGTGTGTGGGGTGCACCCCAAACAACGACGCCAGTGCTTCTGCACTCTACGCCTAGAGGAGGTCGGCTGACCATTCGCGTTTGGCCAGCAACTCCGGGATGCCTGCTGACGGTGGCTGAGGGCTGACAACCTCTATGCCGAGGGGATCATCGAACTGGTGGTACTGGAACAGTGCATTGCATGACTTCCCAAAGGAACAGCGGAGTGGGTCCAGTGCCATTGCCCGGCGTCGCTGGATCAGGCCATCTAGCTGGCAGAGGACCATTTGGCAGCTGTTCCAATGGCAGGACAACAACATGTCCCCTCTTCTCCTCTCTCCTCTCTCTCTCTCCCCCTCCACTTTTGTATTCTCATCCTCGCCCCATTCCCCCACTGTGGAGGTGGGGGCCGGCTCCACCCCAGCTGGCCCGCCGCACCCGTGGTGCCCTCCCATTTCCCGCTTCTGTGTCTGTCTCTCCCCCCTCAGGTGAGTGAGCACCGGAGTGCCAGTGCACAGAGAGAGCCCGGGCCGGTTTGCTGGTGTTGCGGGGAGCTGGGGCACCTCCAGCATCAGTGCTCGGCAATGGAGGTGGGCGCGGTTGTCTGGATCCCTGATGTGCCAGGAACCACCCTCAATCGGGCCGGAGCATATCGCATACCGGTGAGTATCCAAGGGGATACATATCAGGCTTTGGTAGACTCCGGCTGTAATCAGACCTCGATCCACCAAAGCCTGGTGCAAGATGAGTCATTGGGGAGCGCACAATTGATGGTGTTGTGTGTGCACAGGGATGTTCACAACTACCCTTTAGTGTCAGTCCACATTCTATTTCGAGGGAAGAAACTTAGTGTAAAGGTGGCAGTTAATCCTCGCCTTACCCACTCGATAATTTTGGGGACTGATTGGCTGGGATTTCGGGAATTAATGACTCATTTAGTGAAGAGTGGGGCCTGCCATAGTTCAGTAGGGAAAGTCCCGGTGTGGCATTGGCGGGAGCAGCTATCACAGAGCCGTCTACGTCATCAATGCATCAGAGTGAGGAGAAGCAGGCTCCTCCTCCTTCTCTCAGGGAATCCCTCGCGGATTTCCTGTTAGAACAGTCGCGAGACGAGACTCTGCGGCATGCGTTTGACCAAGTGAGAGTAATCGATGGTCAAACGCTCCAGCCAAACGCCACCCCGTCCTTCCCCTATTTTTCCATTATGAAGGATAGAGTATACCGAGTGATGCAGGACACTCAGACTAAGGAGACGATAACACAGCTTTTGATCCCAAAGATCCACCGGGAATTTATATTCCAGGTGGCTCACTTTAATCCCATGGCTGGACACTTGGGGCAGGATAAGACAGTAGCCCGAATAATGGCCCGGTTCTATTGGCCAGGGATTCGCGGTGATGTTCGTAGGTGGTGTACGGTGCAGCACGGTGGTGTAGTGGTTATCACTGTCGCCTCAAAGCAAGAAGGTTCCGGGTTCAAACCTCGTGGCCGACAGGGGCCTTTCTGTGTGGAGTTTTCATGTTCTCCCCGTGTCTGCATGGGTTTCCTCCGGGTGCTCCAGTTTCCCCCACAATCCAAAGACATACAGATTTAGTACAATGGGGCCACTGTAATTGGCGCAAGCTGTAGTGGTTTCCCAGCCATAATGTATGTACGTGTACAGATCTTGTTGTGGCAAAGCTAATAAATTAAATTATACCTTTGAATTTCTCAAATTTTGAGGAATAAATCGGATATTGCTCACCATTAAGCGTGTTCAGTTTCATTTGCCTGGACGCTGTAGTTTCTGGGATATTTACATCTCAAATATCATCACATTTCCTGAAACACCCTGTACATTATATAAAATGCTCGAAACAGACATGAATACACAAATTATGTTCTGCTTTTTTATGAAGCAGCGGGAGGTTTTTTAAATTTCATGCAGGTTTATAGTCAGATATGAAGCTCACAGGGCAAAGAATGACCACAAACGTTCATATGAAATTAAAAAGCTATGCGTTAATTCAATCCTCCTTACGTCAGGGTCCTGGGGTCGAGTTTGACCATGAGCTGATATTTAAATCATGATGTCTGGCTTTTTTTCATGGTCGATCAGATATACAGTATTCCATTCAGCGAGCATGATACTGAACGAGTCGAAGACGAGTAGCTGAATGGAATACATCTTATAGACCATGAAAAAAAGCCAGACATCATCATCATCATCATCATCAGTAGTAGTATACACTCCTTTACTGTGTTCAGTGCGTCTTTCTCTTTCAAAATTCTCTCAAGGTCTTCTGTATTTTGAACGTACAAAACAAACCTAGCACAGAAGTTTTACGTCTCCGATGTGTAACGTCATGTTGTCTTGACAAACAATATCGTAAACCATCTTCAATGCTCATTCTCCATTAGGTAGAGTGATGTAATACATGTAGGATAAGCGATATGCTAACAATATTGCATGCTATCAAACCAAATGAATAAAACCTGCTAGAAGCGAATAGAACACGTCGAAAAAGTGTCCTGTATGGATAATAATTCGGTGTATTACCAGCGCTTGCCGTCAGTGTTGTTTTCTGCTCGATACGAAAGCGCATCTCTCTCACAGCTTCTTCAGGACTTGTCCCAAATACCTCCACCTTCCGATCAGCCCCTGAGGCAATAGGGGAGGAACTTGGGCTGTCCTCAAACAGCACAGGGGAAGTCTCGAGTTCATTCATCTCTTTCACTGGAATATAAGGGGGAACATTTTTCATTCAATATCCTGAGGCATGAGGATACTGTATATGTAATGAATAGTGTTTCTAATCGCTAATATGTCTGACAGTCTATCGTGACACTTATGTATTAATATTTATTATTTACAGTACCTCCTGTGGTCTTCATTTCACAGATCTGATATGTTCTCATAGACTCAGGCCAGTGCTGCCTCTGCTCCAGATGCTCAGTGATGTCCAGATAAGCTTCATCTAAACTCATGGGCAAAAAGTGAGGATCATAGTCTGCAAATACCTCTCGCACCTTCGAGACAAAGCACACAGAAATATCTCTCAGCAAGACGCAGTAAACGTTTATACAGAGGGACAAAAAACAGTGCACAACTTGCTCAAACTGATCATGCTGATTGAGATAACTGCCCATTACCTGCTCACTCACTGCTCTATATTTGTCAAAGTTGAGTGGAACGATGACCAAATCCGGGCAGAGCTTCTTAGCAATGAAGCCTGGCATGGCAGCACGGACACCGTACCTCCTGGCATGGTAGTTTGAAGTGGACTGAAAATATTAAACACAATATTGAAATGTATGATTAAAGATATATAAAAGATACAAATCAGAAGTACATGACTGTTAACTGCTAAAACCTGGTTCTGATGTTAACGTTTCAGATTCCTCCAATCCATATTAACCACGAAGCATAAGCAAACAGCAGACTTATCATCATTATAAGTCAACTGTGACATCCTGTCCATAAACACAGACTATTTAGTGGAATAGAATAGCAATCCAAGGAGCTGTAGGTCTTGAGTGTAATCCAGGGGTTAGACAATTTTATCTGCAAAGGGTCCAGTAGACTGCAGGTTTCCATTGCAACCATCAGGAACACACAGAATAATACACAGTTCTAAGTCCAACTGATTATACAAGTAGAACAAGGTGTGTTCGTGCTTCGTTTGAACAAGAACCTGCAAATTATCTACTCAGGGCTCGAAATTCGCGGTGGTCCGGTCGCCCGAGGCGACTTAGTTTGTCATTTGGCGGGTAATTCCCGTCACTAGGCAGCTCGGCTGGA
>JAODXR010000025.1:46524012-46534012 GCA_028877395.1 Cathorops festae
CTACTTTTAGGACTTGTGTGAAAATCTGATGATGTTTTCGGTCATATTTATGCAGAAATATAGAAAATTCTAAAGGGCTCACAAACTTTCAAGCACCACTGTAACATAGATACATGCTGGAGAAATAATTACTGTAAACACTCCCACTCTGTCCTCATTATGCTGCAATAGCTAACATTTATAATGCATCACCTTGCCTGGGGATGTGGCTTTCTCATTAATTAATTTACTCACAAACTTTTTCTGATTTCCCTTCCTTTCCTTTCACTGCTTAAAGTGCATTTGCATGCGCATTTATATATTAAATTTGTATTCTAATATGTTCTGATAATTGGTCCTAATAATAAAAAGTGATTTTCTCTGTGTGTATGAACGTATGACTCTGAGCAGAAAATCTGATGCCTTGGTTTTTTTTTTTTATTCCACAGAACCGCATGCATGAGTCCTTGAAGCTATTTGACAGCATCTGCAACAACAAATGGTTCACAAACACCTCCATCATTCTTTTCCTTAACAAGAAGGACATATTTGAGGAGAAAATAAAGAAATCACCCTTAACTATCTGCTTCCCTGAGTACACAGGTAAAATTATCGCCGTGAAAACATGCTCTTCTTTCCAGTGCAAATGAGATTTCTCGGGGAAGAAAACCATCTGAGAGTCAATAGGTAAAAAAAAAAAGAAGAAGTAGAGTAATAAATAAAAAATAAAAAAACTATAGCATGGTGGCAAATTACCATTGCTAATCTTCCAGGCAGTTTTTTTAATACCGAGATAAAGTCTCCATGTTTTCAGATCAGTTTATAGAATGACGAAGCCGAGTCCACTTCCCATTTTGCTGATCCATTTTCATTGTATTCGAGCTACTCACTTATCTTGCCACAACATCAGTGCACTACCATATTTCATCAGTCAGTCACAATGTCAGGCCTTCACATGATCACTGTGTGGCCTAATATAGATATATATTTTTTACAGCTTGAGATTTCATGACATCCTTTTGTTTCCCCTGCACTGCTTTTACGCTGCTGCTTTGTTTTTGTACATCCAAACTTTTGTTCCTTTGCTGTCCACTATTTTATTCGGAAACCCTTACAATGCTCCTTCTCATCTCCATCACTTCATTCTATTTTCCTCCACACTTGTTTTGCCTTCGCTTTCTGCTTTGTGTTGCGCTTCAGGGCCTGACATGTTCCTGGAGGCAGTGGCATACATCCAGTCACAGTATGAAAGCAAGAACAAGTCCTTCAATAAGGAGGTGTACGCACACATCACCTGCGCCACCGACACCAACAATATCCAGTTCGTCTTCGATGCGGTCACTGATGTCATCATCGCCAACAACCTGCGTTTCTGTGGTCTTTACTGAGCCCGGGCCTGCTCTCAGATCTCTTATACACCCTTATTTTGTTCTCTGTCTAGCTCTCCAGTAGTGGACAACAGACTGAAAGCTAACCAAAGAGCTTCCTCTACAATAAAAAACAAGTGGATAAGCTCACTTTAAAGATTAAGACCCAGCTATTGATTTAGGCATAGTGTGGAAGTGAAGTCTCACATTCTCACATCGTTTATTAAATGTTTAAACAAGCTGGCACACGGAAGAGATAGGAGTTGAATTAATTTAAATGCCCGGCTAACTTTATCCTGTTCAACGCTACCTTTTCTGTCCCTGTATTTACTCTTAAAATGATCTCCGTAATTATTCAAAGGCCGAAAAAATGACGTCAGACAGGGTCAACTCATCAGTAAAGCCTCACTGTCTCGAAATAATTTTCCTTGTACTGGTTTGGAAACTCAAAGCACCGTGTAGCATTGTTTGCCTGAAAAGGGTCTTATTGCTGTACTACATGTATATTACAGTCTTTCAAGACCATCTCATATTTACAGTGCCATAGGAAAGATTTTTATATATTGTCAAGACTTGAATGTTGATGAAATTTATTAAAAGGTCCACTCACCAAATGATGCCTTGAGCAGCTCTATTGCAGAAATGGTGTTGTCTCAACACGTGAAAAAAAATAAAAATAAAAATCTGAGTATACCATACCAGTATACTATACCAGTTTTCAACTATAACTTTTCTTTTTGCTGGTTTATTTGTATTATTCCTATTAAACTCTAAACGCTAAAAGTGCAAGGTTCTGTTTCTATCACGGGACTGAAGGTACAATCGGTGTGTATTTAAAAAAAAAAAGTTTAAGTGTTCCTGGTGTACATAGTCAAAGCTGTAATTTCGCTTTGATTTATTCAGCAGATCAGTGATATTAACAGAAACTGAAGATTAATTTGTAATGATCAAACCACTTGACGTTTATTTTTTTTTAATTAAACATCTGGTGGTGTGCTTTAAGCTTATGCATCCACAACAGTCCATGTGCATTGCCCGTCTTTCATTCTGTACAGTTTAATCATAGTGTCAGAACAGTTCAGCTAGTATGCCTCAGGTCGTTTGCTGTTTACTTTGGCCCTAGTCTGTAATTTAGGCTACTGAAAGCCTCCAATCAATCTCTCCATTCGTCTCCTCTTCCCTTGGAATCTGGGTGATGGCTTGTTACAAAGAGTGTGCTGATATCCTTTCCTAACTCTCATGACGTGTCTGACCGGAACAGAATTTCACTTGGTGGTAGGAAGTGTTTTTAATATGGATCAGCCTGACTGAATGAAACAGGAAGAGGCAGGCGGTGATTTGTAATGGTGGGAAGGCATCAAGAATCATGGGATTGGGTACATCTTGATTAAATTAGAAAGAAAAGTGCTATTGTAGTTACAGATACATCACAACGTTCTTTGTCATTTGCCTAATTAGAGCTGCTTTGAGAAATCGGAATACTGGGTCAGAAAACACTCGGCACGTCACAGCACTTCTGTACCTGTTATCTGCAAAGCTGTATGTCAAGCTAGGTAGCGGTTTCACTAATGGATGGCCTCGGAGCTATATTTGCCATAGATGTTGGGTGTCCTAATTTTCCCATTATTCCTTGATTGTACAGCACCATTGGGAATATCATCGCTGGGTCACCTTATGGAACTGAATGGTTGCTTTTGTAAGCCTTTAGTAGTCGTTTATTCTTTATGCTGGAAACGCCAAAACTTAGGTCGTTGCACTGCAGTGTTTCTCATTAACTGTGTTTGGTGCATACAGTACTATAAAAGATTGAGATTGTGCTCATTAACTGGCAAGGCTATGATCTCAAGCCAGTTATTTTCCCCTGATGAAGGAAACAGTTTTTAGGTGAGATAAAGTTTCATGATTGGACGTTCTGCTGGCGATGATGCAAGCTTCTCTTGCTGCTCTGTGTGTGTGTGTGTGTGTGTGTGTGTGCGTGCGTGCGTGCGTGCGTGTGTGTGTGAGTAAGTAAGTAAGTAAACACCGGATTAGTGACGGATGAGCATCGCTTTCTGAATCGGTGGGCATCTCAGCTGGAAGGTCATTTATGTATCTTGTTGCAAATACAAAACAACTCTCCGCCCTCTTATCCATCCAAACCTGAGAGCCTTTTTATGGTGACCCTGACCTTCTCCCAGCTTTCTATTTCTCTCGTTTAATTTCTCTCCATCGCTCTTCCAGAGATGTTTAACGAGCATGGCTTTAAAGCTAGCCTTCCTGCCAGAGTAATGATCCATAAGCTTTATGCTCCTGGTTAGGTGAATGATGGGCATCAGCTTGTGTGGCCAAGGTGAAAAGGAAAAAGAAATGATGCGTCGGTCCAGAGACTTATGGGAAATGAAGTTTTTGGCCGCATAAAGAGATTTGTGGGTAATTCAATCAGCACACATTGAGTGACTAATGGCTGATTTGTTCCTGTGGTTTTATACAGCAGTCAGTACTGTGGCTAGACTGCTGTCAGCATGGGCTCTGATCTATGATTGGAGAGAAATAATCCATTTGACATCACGTTACCTGCTGGAATGAGTTTTCTGGCCAATGAAATAAACGCAGTTGCAGAATATTGAAAGGGGATTGTAAAAGCAAGGAAGCGGTGTCCTGTCTTTATGCTATTTCGCATTTGCATAAGATGTTTAAATATCTTTCATATAAGTTATTTTACTTGATGCGTTCACTGCAAGTAGTATTAACACTACCATGATTTTACTTTTAGCCAACACGTGATTAGTTATAAAACAGGACATTTGCAGCCAAGTTGGATGGTGATTTTTAAATAACGCCATCCATTATCGGAAGAATCTGGATTGGAGAAGTAACGTTATTACAGGTATAAGTGCCAGGAGCTTGGTGCTGTTTTATTGTGCCATCTGTTCACACTTTCAGTGCAAAGCACCTAGAGTCACTGTGTCTCTCTCAGTTGTATGTCTGTCTGCTGTAGTTGTCATTCACTGCTCTTGATTATTTATTCAACAATGGATGTGTATTTGTGTGTATGTATTTATATGAAATGAATAAAGTGCCACTTGAAACTTATTGTGTGGGCTTGACTGTTTCTGGTCTCTGTCTTAATGCATACAACCCCACATCCAGCTCACACCCTGATACTCTCACACGGAAACAGTTTAAGGAGTATGACTCAAGAATATGACTTGTATCTTCGCTTCCTTCATCTTACTTGCTGCTGTTGTGGGCCACAGCTCACATACCTTGGCCTCAATCATCTTTCCTTTCCTTTTCTATTTTTTCCTCTGGCTAACCTGTTCTGCATTCTTTCTTTATTCGGTTCTTTCCCTGCAGAATCGCATGCACGAGTCTCTTATGCTGTTCGACTCCATCTGCAACAACAAATTCTTCATTGACACTTCCATCATTCTCTTCCTCAACAAGAAAGATCTGTTTGCTGAAAAGATCAAGAAATCACCACTGAGTATCTGTTTCCCAGAGTACACAGGTAAGAGCGCATACAGATGGCATTATTATTATTATTATTATTATTATTATTATTATTATTATTATTATTTCTTGTTAGGATAATCATTGATCACTTCATGTAACACCCATCAAAGCTGGGCTGGAACAGTGGTGTAGCAGTTAGCACTGTCGCCTCACAGCATGAAGGCTCTGGGTTCAAGCTCTGTAGCTGATAGGGGCCTTTCTGTGTGATTTATATATTGTCTGCATGAGTTTCCCCAACAGTCCAAAGACATGCAGGTTAGGTTAACTGGTGGCTCTAAATTGACCGTAGGTGTGAATGGGAGTGTGAATGGTTGTTTGTGTCTATGTATCAGTCCTGCGATGACCTGGCGACTTGTCCAGGGTGTACTCCGCCTCTCGCCTATAGTCAGCTGGGATAGGCTCCAGCTTGCCCATGACCCTGCACAGGAAAAACAGTTATGGATGGATGGAATAATATGTTGTTGAATTTTGTCTGAGATTAAACTGAAACAGATGAGAATGAGTTCAGTGAGTTTTGCCATGAAAATTATGCTTTCGGTGAGTCTTCATTAGAGGCTTAGAGAATTTAGCTTGACAACTGTTGGTTATAAAGGTTTGATGCTTCCTAAAATTTATATACGAAAGGACCAGTAGGGACCATCAAATCATATAACGGCTACCAGTTGGGGAGGGTGAAGGCTAACACATGCTTCCTTCAAGAGACATGAGGCCAGCAAGCGCATCTTTTCAAACTGATGCTCATGCAGTGTTACCAGGGAAGCATAACACACTTTGAGGAAAGCCCCATCTACCCTCTTCCACATACATGAGCACACCGATATCCATGACTGATTGGGGAGAAAGTATGATTACTCTCCCACCCAGAGAATACGGCCAATTTTGCTTTCTTGGACTCCTGGCTACGGATGGCTGGTGCATCTTTGGGATTTGAACTTATGAACCCAGTACCGCTCTTGTCTGTCATACTGGGGAGACGGGCTATTATACTGAGTTCTTGACGTACAGCATGATGGCTTTGGCGTATGATGTAAAATGTCTTAGCTTTTTAAGGCAAGGAAAAAATCGCATGAAAGAACAGACCAAGTAGAGTTGATAAATGTACATACTTGTCACTTCTGAGTGAACGTCGGAGCCCCAAGAAGTTATCCATAAAGAAGGCTGATGGCATACAAGGATGAGCTCGAGTCCTTGATGTGAACACCATTGAAACCGGCTATGAATGACACGTCATTCTCATTTCTGTTCCTACCTCTTTCTTGTTTCTCTTTATTTTCTTGTTCTCTGACTCCTTCACTGTCTCTTCTCTCCCGTTTTCCTCACTGTTCCCTTCTCAGGCCCTAACACTTATGATGATGCAGCTGCATACATCCAAGCACAGTTCGAAAGCAAGAACCGTTCGCCCAATAAGGAGATCTACTGTCACATGACCTGTGCCACGGACACAGGGAACATCCAGGTGGTTTTCGACGCAGTCACTGACATCATCATCGCCAACAACCTGCGAGGCTGTGGCTTGTACTGAGGCCACTCACGCGCACTCGAGCCAATTCCTTTGGAAATGATTATTATCAAAAATGCAAGTTGGTAAATAATAATGATGATAATTTTAAAATAGGCATATATATAAATATATATAAATACTATACATAAAATGTTTTTAGTTTGTCAAAGAGCTGCCAACAGAACTGATTTCTTATAGAAACCCAGCCTTTATGGTTTTAGAACAAAGTTGGGACCTTCTTTTTGTTCTCTTCTTTGCTGTTTTTGTTTTTTCCCTTATTTTCCACGGTGTCTTTTCGGTTTGAACTAAACCCTTATTTTTGTTCTCAAAAATATCTTTCTTTGACGATATTTTTATGTTTTTGTTTATTGTCTGTATATTTATTATGTGTATATCAGTCGGGAGGCTGAACGATACACATTTTGCCTGAGTATACAATGTTACGCTAATTATGTAATTATTATGTATGCTAATGATGATGTAATGGGGAAGACATAAAAAAAAAAGCTGTATCAACAGCTTAGACAGTTAGTCGTGAGCACCAGGGATATTTCAGTCAAAGCCAAACTGCAGTTGTAGCGTGTTCCTGTACGTTGGGTTTTAATTAGATTGGGTTTTCATGGCAACATTTGTTCTGTTAGCTGGTCAATGTTATGGAGAAGGTGAACCCTAGGACTGCACCCTTATACGCTTCCTTTTTTCATTTTGTTGAGTGTTGTTCAGTCTGTGTGTTCTGTTCCTGGCGTGTGCCAGCTGAATTTTCTGTTGGTGTCTGGGGCCATGCTGAGTATGATTTTGAGCCCCTTGACTAGTTCCTGGTTATTAAAATTGTCATATCAGTGCCAACCTTGTGAGAACGATGGGTCTGGGAAACTAGCAACACTAGTAAACTATAATGACATGATTATTAACACTGTCATATAAGGAACTTCTACTTTTTTATTGTTTTATTAATTTATTAATTTATTTATTGATCACCTGTCCCACATACCTCACTCCTACTGTCCTGCCTTCCCTCATTACTTTACTTTCTTTTCCTAGACTTCCTGATTTCGTTTGTCTCCAGGCTGGGTAACAGAGTCAGTCCATTCTGACAGGTCCTGACACAACATAGCATGACCCTTTGGCCTTTGTATAAAGAAACAGCTACCTGCTTCACTTAGATAAAATCGAAGAAATAAATAATGATTAAAAAAAACAACAAAATAAAAATAGCAAAAAAACGTGAAGAAAAAAGTAAAAAAAAAAAAACGACAGCAACAACAGGAGAGCATTGTGTAATCTGGGTGGGTGTGTGTGGGGTGGGTGGGACAAATACCCTCATAACCAATAACATGGTGCCGAATGGATGATGGACGTTGGGCTACATGCCTTTATAGGTGGCTGCAGATCCTCTGGTTCTCGATTCTTCTCATGTAGACATAATCCAAAATGACAATAGACAGTAATAAACAGTGATATTGAGGATAATACAAAAGATGACAGTTCTGTAATATTAAAACTATATTACTTGTGCTTTGTAGCTCCACAACATTTTTTCCTCCCCCCCCCCCTTTTTATTTTTTTAAAGAAACATTTTTCAAGGGTTCCTGCAATTCACTCTTGAAAACACTCTTACTGACCAATGTTGATGTTGAACTGTACCAATTCCCTTTGCCTGTTTGTCCTGCATTGCAGTACTTGGCCAGAAAACAGTATATGTTTTTTTTTATTATTATTATTTTTTTTTTTTTGGAAGAACCACTTTGTGGTGTGCAGACCCAAAGCGGTGGATGCACTAGGCTGTACAGACGTCATGCGCTTTCTCTTCCTCATGCATTATTTCTTTTGGGGGAATTGTATTCAAGAGAAAAAAAGAAAACTCTTTCCAAGTCTGCATAGAAAAGCACAGCTCTCACTTGACACAAGTAGATTTGGAATGATGTAAATCACCTCCCTCGACCTGCCGCCTTAGTTTGACTAATGGAAAAAGAAGATGAAGAGAAAAAAAAAACACTCAAACCCTGTGTGTAGTAACATATACCAGTTATGCTTTGGGATATTCTTTTCTCCACATACCCCTTACCCCAATTTTCCTTTGGCCTTTCTTTTTACCCTCTTCCAGTGAATGCTTTCTGTGCTGCTTATTTCTCCCTCTACTTTAGTGAATGGTTGTTCTTTCATGTGGGATGTTCGTGCTGGAAAACCAATCGAATGTAGTGTTTACATTAAAAGCCACAGTTTTCATGACTACAAACCTCTAGCTGTCAGGTTTTGATTGTCTATCTTTCCTTATTGCTTATGAATGGTTACTTGTGTGTATACTGTATGCATTACACATGTTAAAAATATCTATGGGTAAAAAGTCAAGCTTGTGTAAACTGAACATTACAATATTGGTTCATGTTTCTCGTGTGACCAAAAAAAAAAGAAAAAAAATCCCAAAATGCATGTAGAGATTCATCAGTTATGTGATATTTAAATGACTTTCTTATTAAAGTGCTTGTATCATGGGCTACATGTAACAAACTGCCCAGAATACAAATATTGATCGATCATACTTTATCCCTATAATCTGATGGTGGAGCTACTCCAAGATACAATGCATTCAGTATTCAGATCCATTCTATTTTTCCTCATTTATATATATTTATATATATATTTATATATATATCTATATTTCTTCATTTATATATTTACATATATTTCCTCATTTTCCTCATGTTATAGCTTTACTCTTAAATGGATGAAACAACATTTCAAATCAATCTGCAAAAACTGCTACAAAATGGGAAAAACTTTGTTCAGGATTGTTTAATCGGTCATTCTTGAGACATTTCTAACTTAAAGTTCACATGTGATAAACAAGTTGAGTGGACATGATCTGGAAAGGCACACATCTATAAAGCCCTGAATGATGGAGGAAAAAAAAAACAGACCAGAGATAAAATGAATGGTCCATGAACAGAATTGTCCTGTTTATGAAGGCAGGATTGTGTTGAAGCACAGGTCTGGGGAAGGTACCAAAAAATCTGCAGCTTTCAGGGTCTCAAAGAACCCCTGCAGCTTCTTAAATTGAAACAGGTTCTGTATTGGCTGTCCATACAAACGTAGCAAATGGAGGCCAGGCTTTTAGTCAGAAAAGTGACCAAGAACCCAAGACATTTGCTAACACTACTGATGAATGCTACACCAGCTGGATGGTGACTTCACTGCTGCACTGACTGCGCCAACTCGCGGGTAAGCTAGTGTTGGCCATCGAGAATATTAAGGGATATGATATAATATGGAATATAAAGGGATATAATATGATATATGAAGTGTGTAAGTATAATAATAATAATAATAATTGCTTTTTTTCATGGTATATCAGATATATTCCTTTCAGCGAGCATGATATTGAACTTGTCTTTGACTTCTCTATGGGATTCAGGCCAAGCGAGTTGGTTGGTTAATCAAGCACAGCAATCTCATTGTCAGCAAACCATTTGGTAATACTTTTGGCATTGTAGGCAGGTGCAAATCTTGCTGGAAAAGGAAATCGGCATCTCCATCAAGCTTGTCAGTGATGGAAGCATGACGTGCTCTAAATTCTCCTGGTGGATGGCTGCATTGACTTTGGACTTGATAAAACACAGTGGACCAACACCAGCAGATGACATGGCACCCCAAATCATCA
>JAODXR010000025.1:48114691-48125484 GCA_028877395.1 Cathorops festae
TTACTGCCTTCCTTGGCTTGTTGTCCTCCACCCACTGTATTGCCAACCATATCGCCAACAGCTCTGCTGTGTACACTGCCAGGTTATTACTGACCCTTTTCGCCATTACCTTCTTGACCCTTGGAATGGCATAGGCCACCCCCACCTTCTCCTCCTGTCTTGATGCATCTGTGTAGATGGCTAACCATTCTGCATACTTTTCCCCCATATACCACATTACTGTGCTGCTATCCATTTCATTGCTTTGCCTTTCCTCAAGCAGCCATAGGTCTACATTGAGATCCTCGTAGAGCCATGGAGGGACTGCTGAGTACACAACTGTGGGGGATATATCAACTGCATTCAGTTCCATCTCAGCCACCATTCGTTCAATAGTCCACCCAAAGCTCTTACCCTCCTTCTCTCTCTCTTGACTATGTGTCAACACTGATTGCGTCATGTGACCGTCACTGTGCCCCTTCAGGTTTGCCCAGTACACCATCGCCAGCTGTTCTCTCCTTAAGTGAAGGGGCATCTCCCCCATTTCAATTTGCAGTGCGGCTATCGGCGTTGTCTTCACTGCCCCACAACATATCCTAAGGGCCTGATTGTGGATTACGTCGAGTTGCTTCAAAGTCGTTTTAGCCGCTGACCCATACACCATACAGCCATAATCAAACACTGATCTCATCATTCCTGTGTAGACCGTTTGTAGCGCTGACCTGCATGCTCCCCAATCCACCCCACACAGACACCTCATCACATTCAACACCCTTTTGCATTTCTCAACCATCTTGTTGACGTGTATTCCCCATGTCAGTTGCCGGTCAAACCATAAGCCCAGGTATTTAAACGAGTCCATCCTTTCTACTACATTACCAGCCAGCCTCAGCATGAATTCTGCACTTTTCCTTTTCTTCGTGAATAAGATGCATTTTGTCTTATCTTCTGATATGCGGAAACCCCATTGCACAGCCCAGTCTTGCACTATGTCTAGCGCCTGCTGCATTTTCTTTGTTAAAAAAACAATATTTCTTCCCCTCTTCCAGATAGCCCCATCGTCTGCAAATAGTGCAACTCCCGTCAGGTTTTGGACCTCCTTAAACATGCCATTAATCAGTATGGAAAACAATAGCGGGCTGATGATGCTACCCTGCGGTGTGCCGTTCTCCACAGGGCAACACTCACTCAAACAACCATTAATTCGAACCGTTATTGATCTGCCAGACAAAAATGCTTTCACCCATCGAAAAATCTGCCCCTTTACACCTAACCGGTTCAGTTGGATTAGCAGGCCCTCCTTCCATAGCATGTCATAGGCTTTCTCTATGTCCAGGAACACTGCCGCTACTGCCTCCTTATTCGCCTGTGCTTTCCTAATTTCATCTTCCAAGGTTAAAGCTGGGTCCATTGTCCCCCTTCCTTTTCTGAAACCACTTTGGTAGCTTTCTATATATCCCTTAGTCTCCACCCAGTAACTCAGTCGGTCATTTATCATTCTTTCCATAGTTTTGCCCACATGAGACGTCAGTGCTATAGGCCTGTAGCTCGCAGGTCGCTGTGGGTCCTTCCCAGGCTTTTTAATTGGGACGATTACCGCCTTCTTCCACTCGTTAGGAATCACCCCGGTTTCCCACACTCTATTGAAAAGCTTTAAAATTACTTCTTTCCCCTCCTCTGTTAGATTTTTTAACATGCTATAACATATCTGGTCCTTCCCTGGTGCTGTTTTGCCTAACTTCCTTAGGGCACCATTAAGCTCAGCTCTGGTGAAAGGCCTGTTCAATACGCCCTCACCCTCACCTACTTGCATGTCCACCTGAAATTTGCTGAGTGTTTCTTCTCTCCTTCTTATTTCTTCTTCACTTAAGTTGTCCATGCTATGCACTTTCACCAACGTTTTTGCAATGATCTCAGCCTTCTCCTTGCTATCAGTGATAGTCCTCTCCCCGTCGATCAGCACTGGGTAATCATATGCCTTTCCGTTTCCCTTCATTTTCTTTATCATGCCCCATACCTTCTCTACTGGGGTAGTCCTACCAATAGAGTTACAGAACTCCCTCCAGTATTCTTTCTTCGCCCTTCTCACTGTTCTCCTTACTACAGCTTGCTGCTGCTTATATTCAATCATGCTTTGGAAGTTGTGCGTCCTCTTAAGGAGTCTGAACGCACGGTTTCTGTCTTTAACAGCTTGCTTGCACTCCTCATTCCACCACGGCACTATCCTTGTGAGGGTCTTGGGTTTTGATTTTGGTATTGCCCCCCCAGCTGCACAGACAATGCTGCAGCTGACTTCTGTATTAAGATTCTCCACATCTAGACTGTCATCAATTCTCAGTAGTAGTTCCTCACTTGTCTGTTTGAACTTCTCCCAGTCTGCCTTTTCCAAAATCCACTTCTCCTCTCTTACCTCCTGTTCTTTCCCTACTCCTACGCCCACCTGGGTCGTGATTGGGTAATGGTCACTTCCCACAGTCTCCTCTCTCCTTGCTTCCCACTCACACCTGTCTGCTATACCCTTAGTTACAAAAGTGAGATCAATGGCTGACTCTGTTCCTCTTACTATATCCACCCTTGTGCCTAAACCATCATTCATACAGACCAGTTCCCTTTCCTCAATGAACTCCTCTATCACCCTTCCATTCCCATCCTCTCTCTCTCCCCATAGCGTACTGTGGGCATTAAAATCTCCACACCACACAGCCTTTCCCCTAACCTCCTCCCACATCTCTTCAAGCTGTTCAATCTGCAAAGCTCTGCATGGGTTATAAAAGTTAATAATACTCATATTACCCTCTCTCAGCCATATCTCCACTGTCAAATATTCCAACTCTTCCCCTCTCTTTACTTCTCTGTATTGAATCCCCTTCTGTATAAAGGTTACAACCCCGCCCCCTTTGCCTACTTTACGGTCCATTCTTACTGCATTATATCCTTTAATGACAAAGTCTAGTCTAGGTAGAAGCCACGTTTCTTGGACACAAATTACATTTGGCTTATTCTCTAGGTTCTCAATATAACTCTTAAATTCCTGCCCATTTGCTAGTAGGCTTCTTGCGTTCCACTGCAGTATTATTAAAACCATTATGTAGATCCACTCCATTCTTGAGCTTGAGAAGATTGCTGAATTTCTTGTAGACCATCCCTCACTGCCTCCCACTGCAGCCCTACTACCCCCAGATATTTCTCTGCCGCATCTACAATTATCTGAATTTTCTTGGTTCGTCTCTCAGTCTGTGCTGAGCAGTTAATCACCTCCGCCATGAACAGTACAAAGTCATTTTTACTCACGATAAGTGTATCCTCCTTGATTTTTTCACACTTTTTACACTCAACCTCTTTCGTTTGTCTTTCATTTCGGGTTACTTGCCTCGGTGACACTGTCTTCACACTCCTTGAGGACGGTACTGCCCTCGCTGCCTGCGCATACGACATGCCTTCTGTCACTCTTATACACTGTACCTCTTGCATTCTTTTGCTTACTTCACATCCTCGATAAGCTGAACTGTGTTCGCCTCCACAATTACTGCACTTAAGTTTTAGCATCCTTCTCGCACTTGCCATACTCATGTTCCCCACTGCATTTGCTGCATCTCAGTTTCCCTTTACATACCGCTGCGATGTGTCCATACTTCTGGCACTTAAAACATCTGAGTGGTGGTGGGATATACACCCTCACATCAAAGCTCATATACCCAATGAATACCTTATCTGGTAGCTTTGCTTCATCAAATGTCAATAGGATTGAGAGACTGTCCGTCAACACACCATCTCTTTTGGTCTTCAATCGCTTCGCCTCCTTAACCTTAACATTCCGTATGCCTTCAATCACATCACTTATAGATTCTGACAACGGTATCCCTGATATGACCCCTCTGATGAGTTTTCTGTCAACCACTATTGTGCACTTAATCTGTTTACCGTTTAGCCTACTGACTGTAATCGCTTTCTTCTGTTGTTCCTCATCCTTACACACAACAATCAAACCACCACTCGCAGTCTTTTTAGCACTTCTTACCTCCCCAAAGTCCGTATGCAGTGCCTTAGTGAGATGGGTTGGGTTCCAGTCCTCAAATGTTGCTCCGTCCTGCTCCAACCTAACAAACACTTTGAACTCCTGCCTCCTTTCGATTACACTAATCAGGCTAGTGGTTTCCATATCATCACCAGAACTCACATCATCACTTTCATCACTTTTCTCTTTTTTACGTTTAGCTGTACTCCTCCTCTGCCTACCCGTCGCTCCTGTCCAACTTCCAAAATTCCCGCCCTGCCTGTCAACAAACTCCCTTCCTGATCCATCACTTCCACCTCCCCGTTCCTATCCAGTCACAGCCCAGTCATTGCCAACCGCCTCCACGACACTTCCTCCACTCCTCTCACCCATCGTTCCAACCCAGCTCCTCGACGACCAAGTCTCACCTCTCCTCAGCAGTGCCTTCAGCCAACTGAGGAGAATGGTGCGAATAACAGTAACAGTGTCACACACAGTGTCAAAATAAAAGACACCTACCAAAATAAAAGCTCCCTAAAAAGATGAACTTATACAAAACTGAATATACAATGAAAAATACAATAAAACAAAAGGATTTTGGTAGAATATAAATCCCACACACTCACATGGGCTAAACATCCAATGAGCAAGGTAAAAAAAAATCCATTCCATTTAATGAGGAGGGTGAAAACCCCTCCCAACTCTTAATCCCATCAGGTCAAGTCACAATGGGTAAGATAAATTTTTTTCCACACATTCCAACACAGTTCTAAAACTGCTTTTTACAACAGCTTCTAGTATTTGACTTCATTTTGGTATTTGACTCTATTCAGTGGGTCTTGAAATGAACTCTTGTACTATTTTACTCAGTTCAGAGCCACAACAAACTTTTTTACTCTGTTACACAATAACTCTGTAATTTTTCTCCTACTCTACCTCCAAATTTTACTCTCTAAAATCAAAATATAGCAAAATTAACTATTTTCGAGGAAGCTACTTTTAACTCTGGAAAAAACTGCACAGTCATTTTTTCTTATGTATGCACTACTATCAACTGATACGCTCATCAGAAATAGAAGAAATATTTATACTTACTCAAGTTGATCTTTTGGTCGATCAAGTAAAAAAAAAAAAGGCACTGATCATCATCAGTGTCGCATTTCTCAAATTCTAAAAATTCTCAGAATTCTAAAAATTCTATCAATATGTTTATCATGCTTGCATGATAAAAAACACATGAAGATACTCATTTAATACATAAGCTGCTCATTCTAAACCTGTCAAGCTTTGCTGGTGAAGCTCTCGACCATATAGGGTTAATGTCAAGCCTGTGTTTTTTCACACAAAATGCCTTTACAGTGATAATTCATGCAAAATAATACAACAGTTTCACCAGGATCTCAAAAATAATTGTAGCAAGCTAAAACAGTTGTGTGTGTGTGCGTGTGTGTGAGAGTGGGTGTCTGAGGCCCATAAAATATTGAAACAAGAAAGAGCAGTCCTGGAGGCTTCACACCTCAACCTAAATAGATAACCATATGTGGCATTAGGGGCATGGCTGAGCATCGGTTTGTGAATGGAGGTTGGGGCCAGGGAAGGTGAGTGGCAAAGCCAGTACACCTCCTCCCAATGAATGTTGTGTCTGTGTGCTTTGCAGTAAGTGCAAAGAGTAGAAAAGGAGGGAGAGAGCAAAGAGAAGAGATCTCTCCCAACCAGAGCACGAGTGTATGTGTGTGTCTCTCTCTCTCTCACACACACACACACACACACACACACACACACACACACACACACACACACACACACACACACACACTGCCATGCTTCATTATTCCAGTATTCCTTCAGGGATATACTACAGTGGTGCCAAAGTTTGGGATACTGAAGGGAATCACTCCATGGAGTCTTCCCTGCTGAAAGTTCTAATTCATGCCCTTGCCCCCACCCAACAGAGCCAGCACCAAGTGCTGATTGCCCTCTGGAAGGAGCAGGAACAATGCTTTGAAGCCTTGCTGCTGGCCCAGTAGGAAGATCGGCAGATGTTCTGGCACCTGCTCACATCGGCAGGGTCCTGGACCACTGCCACAACAGACCCACCCCATGGTACGCTGACGAAGATGGGACTGCACACCAAGGCTGAGGCATTTATTGCCCTGTTAAAGCAAGTGTCCTAAGTTTGGGGTTGGCCAGTCAAGCAAAGAGTGGTGCATCTACTACTGCTGCTGACTGGGGAAGTGCAGCTCACCATTCAACAGCTCCCTGCTGACTGTTGGCTCGTCTATGGTGACCTGAAGTGAGCCATCCTGCAGCATGTCGACCGCTCTCCAGAGTAACATCACCAACATTTACGTATGCTGACACTGGAGGAAGTCAGCCGGTCATTCGCTTTCAGGCAACAACTCTGGGATGCCTGCTGCTGGTGGCTAAGGGCAGAAGACAACAACATAGAGAGGATGATTGACCTGGTGACACTGGAACAGTTCCTTGCCTGGCTTCCAGAAGGAATGGTGGAGTGTGTCCAGTGCCACTGCTTGATGTCACTGGATCAAGCCATCAAGTTGGTGGAGGATCACTTGGCAACTGTTTTGGTGGCAGGTGGACATTCTGCCTCTCTTCCCTCTCTCTCTCCTTCCCACCCTCCCTCTTCTTCCCTTCCTTGCCCTGTTCCCCCACCACAAAGGCACCAGATGCCCCTCCCCCCAGCTGGCCCACCGCACCCATGGTGTTTCTCTCCCATCTGCCCCTTTTGTGTCTTCTCCCCCCCCCAGGTGAGTGACTCTCCTTTTGCCAGTGTGGAAGTGAAGCCTGGGCTCGTATGCTGGTGCTGAGAGGAGCCCAGACATCTCCAAGGCCAATGCTCTGTGATCGAGGTGGGAGCTGTGGTCTGGATCCTTCCTGTATTTCTCTATTATTAAAGATAGGCTGTATTGAGTCACACCGGACAGTCAAACTGGGGGACTGATAACACAGTTGTTAATCCCTAAGAGCCATAGGGAACTCATGTTCCATAGGCTGTATTGAATGACACCGGACACTCAAACTGGGGGACAAGTAACACAGTTGTTAATCCCTAAGAGCCATAGGGAACTCATGTTCCATGTGGCTCAATTTAATCCCATAGCTAGACACTTGGGGCAGGATAAAACACTATCCTGAATAATTGCCTCGTTCTATTGGCCACGAATTCGCAGGGATATCTGTCGGTGGTGTGTGGCATGCTGTGAATGCCAATTAGTAAATCCTGTGGTCACTTCAGGAGCACCTTTGCACCCTCTCCCTCTAATTGACACCCCCTTCAAGAGACTCGTCATTGATCTTGTCTGACCATTAGATTGGTCGGCATTAGGAGATGGCCTTATTTTATTTCTGGTGGACTATGCAATGTGATATCCAGAAGCAGTGCCTCTCCACAATATCTCAGCACACAGTATTGCAGAAACACTCTTCCATGTTATCTCCTGAGTCGGGACTCCCAAAGAAATCCTGACTGACCAAGGCACTATGTTTATGTCACACTCTCTGCGTGAACAGTATGGGTTATTGGGGATTAAATCTATCGGCACCAGTGTCTATCACCCACAAACAAATGGCTTTGTGGAATGATTCAAACACTAAAAAATCAAATTCGGAAGTTTGTAAGCAAAGATGCACTTAACTGGGAAAAATGGCTCAAGCCCCTGTTATTTGCAATATGAGAGGTCCTGCAAGCCTCCACGGGATTTTCACTATTTGAATTATTATATGGGTGGAAGCCACACAGCATTTTGGATGTCTAGTGGGACAACTGGGAGGAGGGACCTTCAATGAGTAAAAATGAAATTCAATATGTCCTTGACCTACGTGAAAAGCTCCACACCCTCACGCACTTAACCCAGGAGAATTTGCAGCAGGCATAAGAGCATCAAGCCCTGCTGTATGACAGGGGCATGTGCCTTAGGGAATTCATGCAGGGAGATGTACTCAGGTTACTGCCCGCTTCAAGCTCTAAATTAGTCACCAAGTGGCAAGGTCCTTTGATGTCACAGTGAATCGGGGATGTCAACTATGAGGTGAGATGAATGGAGAGGGTAGGGGCACGGCAAATATACCACCTCAACCTACTGAAACATTGGAATGAGGGGGTCCCTGTGGCATTGGTGTCAGTAGTCCCAGAGAAGGTGGAGCAGGGGCCAGAGGTAAAAAAAAAAAAACAACTCAAACCATTCCAGTCCCCTGTGGAGACCACCTCTCACTGATCCAAGTCACAGAGGTTGCCAGGTTGCAAAAATAATTTTCTGACATGTTCTTGCCCTTTCCTGGTTGCACCCACCTCACAGAATGCCACATTGAATCACCCCCAGGGGTGGTGGTGTGTAGCCGCCCTTATTGCTTACCCAAACACAAGAAAAAAGTAGTTCAGTCTGAACTCATGGCCATGCTCACAATGGACATAATTGAGGAGTCCCACAGTGACTTGAGCAGTCCAGTGGTCCTGGTTCCCAAGGTTGACAGGTTGGTCCGGTTCAATATGGACTACAATAAAGTCAAAGCAGTGTCTAAATTTGATGCATACCCAATGCCTCGCATTGATGCATTGCTCGATCGATTTGGCACTGCTCAATTTTATTTGACACTGGATTTGACAAAGGGATATTGGCAGATCCCCTTCACTCCTCTATCCCCCCCCCCCCCAAAAAAAAATGGCCTTTTCCATATTGTTCAGATTACACCAGTTTGTCACATTCCCTTTAGGGTTATTTGGGGCTCCCACTATGTTCCAGTGGCTCATGGACAAGATCCTCTGCCCACACGCCATCTACACTGTGGTTTACCTTGATGACATTATTATATTCAGCAACAATTGGCCACAACACCTAGAACACCTTAGGGCCATCCTAGAGTCACTGAGGTGGGCGGGTCTCACAGGTAACCCAAAAAGTGTGCAATTGGGCAGGTGGAAGTACAATATCTGGGTTTCCACTTGGGTCATGAGCAGGTGCATCCCCAAATTTACAAGACTGCAGAGATTGTGACCTGCCAAAGCCTCAAGACCAAAAATTGGGGTTAGACAGTTCCTGGGGCTGGCTGGCTATTATGGCAGGTTTATACCTAATTATTTGGATGTCACCAGCCCACTAACTGATCTCAATAATAAAGGGGGTGCCAGATCCAGTCCAGTGGACAGAGCAGTGTCAACAGTCATTCAACAAGGTAAAATCTGCACTGTATGGAGATCCACTTTTACACTCTCCTGACTTCTCTCTCCCTTTTATTTTCCAGACAGACGCATCAGACAGAGTGCTGGGGGCCATACTGCATACTGTCCCAGATGATAGAGGGTGAGGAACAACCAGTACTGTATATCAACCTTAAGCTCTTGATGTGTGAAAGTAAGTACAGCACCATCAAGAAGGAGTGTCTGGCCATTAAGTGGGCAGTCCTCACCCTTCTATACTACTTGCTTGGGCACCCATTCACCCTCTATTCAGACCATGCACCCCTCCAGTGGCTCCACCACATGAAGGATGCCAATGCGCAGATCACCCATTGGTATATCACCCTCCAGCCATTTAAATTTGAGGTGGTCCACAGGCCAGGGGTGCAGATGGTCATGGTGGACTTCCTGTCCCATCGAGGGGGTGGAGTCCACTGCAGGCTGGATGGCTCCCTGGCCTGAGTCAGATGCTAGGGGTATGTGGCAGCAGGGGCATGGCTGAGTGTCAGTTTATGAATAGAGGGTGGGGCCAGGGAAGGTGAGTGGCAGTCAGTACACCTGTTCATAATTAATGTTGTGTCTGTGTGCTTTGCAGTAACTGCAGAGAATAGAAAAGGAGGGAGAGAACAAGGAGAGGAGATCTCTCCCAACCAGAGCACATGAGTCTATGTGTGTGTGTGTGTGTGTGTGTGTGTGTGTGTGTGTGTGTAAAGCTGAAAATCAAGGGAAACAGTGACAATAAAAAGTCTGTGTGAACAACACTCCCTGCCTGCCACGCTTCAATATTCCACCCCCTTCAGGCATTTACTACACCATAGAAACCTAACAGCTTCTGATGCCCTGAGACAGTCAGTCTATGAGAATTCTCAAACATTCTAAAGCCCTAAGCAGCAACCTAGAGTCAAAATTCTCTCATGCTAGCAGACAGTTATCTGCTAGCTGCACATACATTCTTGGTGTATGGCTCTGATATAAAGAGTGATGGGGTGATGGGTTCAGTGCAGTGGGTGACTGACCCTTCCTCCTATGGGTCCTCCATCCAAGGTTTAAAATTTCAAGTGGTGTTGCACTTGCTGTAATGGCAGCTGGAGCTTCTGGATGAGGGTGCTGTCTCTGAAGTTCCCAACAGCCCCAGCACTGTAACAGAAGGCATATCCCCTGAGTGTGCAGTCTGAACTGGCCATTCAAATTCAGGGTGAGAAATGTGGAGCATGTTGGAGTGAGGCATGATGCTCACTTAGGAGTGGACTGTAGAACCATGATGTGGTTGCAGAGCAATGTGCCAGCTGGTGTTCATGAATGAATGAATGAATGAACCCTTTATTATCACTGTAACAGCAAAATTGACCATCAATCTGTCCTTACATACACACATACACACAATTGACAGAGGGTGAGTAGACAGGACAGGGAGACAGGGATAAAAGAAAAATACAGAGTAGCATGAGGAGAGGGGAGGAGAAAAAAGCAACCCACACACTATGCTCCTGTGAGGAGTACAGTGTGGGAACATTAAAAAAAAACTCAGCACATAAGTACAAAATAACACAAGTACACTTTACAACATGAAAACCTGGGACTTGAGGGGGGGTGGGCTATCGGGGGGGGGGGGAGGGGGGGAGGAAG
>JAODXR010000025.1:48356992-48368119 GCA_028877395.1 Cathorops festae
CACTCACTCACACACACACACACACACACACACACACACACACACACACACACACACACACACACACACACACACACCGACGTCAGCTCCACAGTAATACAGGCCTCTCACACCAACTGGGAGCTGGGACACACAAGCAGCGACAGTACAGGAGGAATAATAAAGAAGGCAGCGACAGCAATCACCCACTCCAGGCAAAACAGCAGTAGCGGTTGGGGTTAGACCTCGGGTCGGAGCTGGTCGCACTGCTTGCCAATTAAATATTGGATATACCATACGTCCGTTTCTGGCATAAGCGCACACGTTTCCTACACGGATACAAGCAGGCATTAAACTCACTACTAGCATTGTCCTAGCCGACAAGCGTGAAACATTGGAACTTACCGAGTTTCCACAGAGCAATATGTGGCAGAGGTAAACAACCGCCCAAACGGCAGGTGAAGCGACAGCACAGCCTCCACGCTCCCAATGACCAAAGGGGAACTTATGCAATGCCCAGATCTGGCATAACCGCATGAAGCGACTGCAGTCCAATACTGTAAAGGCGACGGAGCAGCGCAGCTCACAACGAGCTTAAGCGGACAGCACAGAGGCACAGCCAACTCTTCGGAGCCCTGCAGATCCACCGTAGCCGGCTACTACTAGCTGTAAGCAAGCCAGAAGTCCGATGTTTAAATAGGACTGGGTGGAATGTTTCACCACTCACAATGGTTCCGTCTCCATCCGCACTCTCCCGGTTACATACAGGTCCCTTATTGCACAGTATAAAAAGACATGGACACTAAGAGCAGGTTCGTGAACCTTGACCTGATGTGTTGAATTTAGAGCTTGTATGGCAGTTGGGTAGAAGCTGTTTGTGTGTCTATTTGATCTAGCTTTGATGGCCTTATACCGTCTGCCAGATGGTAGTAGCTCAAACAGAGTGACCAGGGTGAGATGTGTCCTTTAGGATATTATCTGCTCTCCTGAGGCAGCAGGGACTGTGTAGCTCCTCCAGAGTGGGTAGAGGGCACCCGATGATTTTCTCGGCCATTTGGATGACCCTCTGGAGTTTCCTCTTGTTTGCCACAGTGCAGCTGGCATACCACACACAGAGGCAGTAAGTGAGGATGCTCTCTATAGTGGGATGGTAGGACACTACCCTTCTGAAGTTGATGACCAGCTGCTTTTGTTTTAGTGGTGTTTAGGAGCAGGTTGTTGTCTCTGCACCACACTGTCAACCGCTTCACCTCATCCCAGTAGGCAAACTTGTTGCCCCCTGAGATGCTCCCCACCACGGTGGTGTTGTCAGCAAATTTGACAAATGTGTTGCTGGAGTGAACAGGAGTGCAGTCAGATGTATAGAGGGTGTAAAGCAGGGGGCTCACCACACAGCCCTGAGGGAAGCCAGTGCTGAGAGCTGTGGAGATGTGGGGGCCTACTCTGACCTTCTGTGTGTGCTCTGACAAGAAGTCCTTGATCCAGATACATATTGAGTTAGGTAGTCTCATGGTCAGCAGTTTGCAGAGTAGTCTATGGGGGAGATTGGTGTTAAACACTGAGCTGTATTCCACAAAAAGAATTTGAATGTAGTTCCCTTGCTGCTCCAGGTGGGTCAGGGCCATGTGGAGAGCTCTGGCTCCAGCATCATCTGTAGACTTATTGGTCTTGTATGCATATTGATGTGGATCAGAGGTGGGGGGTAGAAATGTCATAATGTGACTCCTTACCAATTTTTTAAAGCACTTCATCACCACCAGCATAAGTGCTACTGGCTGGTAGTCATTGTGGCTGGTGATGAAGGATTTTTTTTGGTAAAAGGACCCTGGTGGAGGTCTTCAGGCAGGGTGGGATGGTAGACTGGGACAAGGACCTATTAAAATTTTTAGTGAAGATCCCAGCAAGCTGGTCTGCACAGTCTTTCAGCATGCACCCAGAGACTCCATCAGGACCCAGTGAGTTCCTTGGGTTAACCACCCTCAGCATGCACCTTACCTCATGCTCTTCGACTGTGAGGGTTAAGTTGCTGCCAGCTGCTGGTAGTAGTGTGACTGCTTCTGATGACTCCACCTCAAAATGAGCAAAGAAGAGATTTAGCTCCTCTGCCAGTGAAGCATCACCCTCAGTAGTCCCGAGGCCCAGCCTATAATTGGTGAAGTGTTGGACTGCCTGCCACACTTGCCTGCTGTTGTTGCTGTCCTACTGGTTGTCAATCTTTCTCCTGTACTCTTCCTTGGCCTTCCTGATGCCTCTCTTCTGGTTGGCTAGGGCTGTGCTGTAGAGAGCCCTGTATCCAGACCTGAAGGCAGTGTTTCTCTCCTTTAGCAGCTGCTGTACCTCCCAGGTCATCCAGGGTTTCTGATTGGGATAGACCTGGATGTGTTTGTCCACTGTGACCATGTCTACACAGTTCTTTATATAGCACAGGACAGTGTCTGTGAACACCTTCAGATCATCATGCTCAAAAGTGTCCCAGTCAGTGCTATTAAAGCAGTCCTGCAAGCTCCATCTGGCCAGGTTTTAACAGTCTTGATGGTGGTAAGTGCAGTTTTCCAGAGGGGAATGTATGCAGGGACATGTGGTCTGACTGGCCAAGTGTGGTAGTGGTCAAGCCCTGAAGCCCCACTTAATGTTTGAGTAGACCTTGTCCAGTGTGCCAGCTCCACTTGTAACACAATCTACATGCTGGTGGAGTTTGGGGAGCACTGTTTTTAAATCCACATGATTATAGTCCTCTGCTATGATGTGCACAACATCCAGATACATGCTCTGCTGTAAGCTAACACTGCTATGTAAAAGTCCAAGAGCCGAGTTCACATTAGCATCTGGTGGAATGTACACAGCAGTAATCATGACCCAGTAAACTCCCAAGGAAGGTAAAATGGCTGGCATTTAACAGTCATGTACTCCAGGTCTGGGGAGCAGTGGCTGGCTACCATCGCTGTGTTGGTACATCAGTTGCTATGGATGTACACATACAGTTCCCTTCCTTTGTTCTTACTGGAGTTGCTGGTCCTGTCCTGCTGCTGTACTGTTTAGCCTGCTACCTTGATAGTCGAGTCCAGGATGGATGAGTGTAGCCAGGTCTCAGTGAGGGGTAACATGCCACTGTCCTTAATTAAATTGTTTGAGGCTGCCTGAAGCCTCAGTTCATCCATTTTATTAGTGAATGATCTTAAATTGCTGAGGAAAAGGCTGGGAAGTAATGGTCTGTGTGGCTGCTTCTGTAGACTCAGCGCACTGGCCCTGCAGCCTTGCTTCTGCTTTCTGTTCCTGCTCCACCTCCGCTTACCTCTCATGGGGATGGTGATCCACGAAGAGCCAGCACTCCTCATTATCTTGTCCAGAATGTTGTGTGAGCAGAGAAACTCTGCTGTAACATACCTCTCGCTCAAAACTCCTATTTTTAGGAGATAGTGCTGACTATAGATGTTGTTAGCCTGACATAATGTAGTTGAAACAACAAACAATACATACACAACCAAACAAAACACTGAAAATGAGAGCACTAAACCGCTGCATCTATGCATGCCACCATCTTCTTCCCAAGTCTGCATCGGAATCAACCATGTGTTCCAAATTCATGGTCTGCCTTGGGACATTGTGACTGACAGAGGCCCTCAGTTCATTGCTCACTTCCTGAAGGAATTCTACAAACTCATTGGGGCCACTTCCAGCCTCTGTTCAGTTTACCACCCCCAGACTAATCAGCAGATGGAACATACCAATCAGAAGTTAGAGGTCAGCCTACAATGCCTAATGTCCAGTGATTCTTCCTCCTGGAGCCAGGCTCTTCCCTGGATTGAATACACCTACAACAGCTTTCCCTCATTGTCCAATGGGCTGACTCCTTTCCAGTGTTCCCTCAGTTACCAGCCACCTCTTTTCCTTGAACAGAAGGAGGATGCATCTGCCCCTTCAGCCCAAACCTTTATCCGATGCAGTCATAGAGTTTCGGTGCATGCCAGACATCACCTGTTCCACTCCAATCATGCATACAAGAGGATGGCAAATCAAAATCGCAGGCTGACTACTGTTTAATGCCCAGGACAAAGGGTCATGATGTGCATGACCAATCTCCCTCTCAAGAGGTCCCCTCCCATAAGCTGGCTCCCAGGTTTGTTGCTCCCTTTCCAATTTCTAAAGGCATTAACCCCATGCCTCTGAGATTTGTCATTGCCCAAGTCGATGCAGCGTGTCCACCCATCCTTTCATGTCTCCCAACTGAGACCCCAATCTTGAGCCCCTTCTTTCCCCCTTACAAAGCTCCTCCCCATCCCAGATCATTGATGGAGGTGAGGCCTACTGTCATGCTCTTGGGCTCACCTAACACTCTGGACTCCACTTCCCACAATCCCACTCACACAACTGACACTACCACGTGCACCCAATCCTCCAATCCAGAGCCACCTCCTAGGCGTGGCTCCCCCGAGTTCTAATTGTTATCACCTGTACCTTTTTGTTTATGTCTGTATTTATACCCCTCTGTTTGTTTAATTCTTTACACAGTATTGCCTCCACATTTTTTGTGAGCCTACTGAGTGTTTGTATCTGATTGCATTTCTGTGTATGACCCTTTTAGCCTTCCAGTTTCTTCCCATTTCACCTAGCCCTCCTGTTTGTTTGTTCTTTTCTCTCACTTCCCAGTTTCTTGATCTCCACCTGTTTCTCGACTCCGATTTGCCAACCCTTGTGTTTATTCTGCCTATGTTTTCCTGATTTCTGGTTCTTGGACTCTCACCTGTTTCATGACCACAATTTGTCTAGCTCTCATTACTCAGTTGGATTTCCTGGTATTGGCCTGGCCTGGTTATTGTACATTGCCTTCTCTCACTGTGTCTATTAAAACCCTGAGTTTGTTCTTAATCCGCGAGCATCTGCTCTGTCATTGCCGCATTACAGAATACTGTGCCGACATGCAGACGGCAGATTACACAGAGCTACAGGTGGCACTTAGCAGTCAAGGACAGATGCTCGGACAACATCACCAGCGTTTCGACTTCGTGACCCAGTCCATCCAGAATCTTATTCAGCAGCAGGGTGAGCAGCAAAAACAGTTAGTGCAGATCACCCAAAGCATGAAAGAAATCACAACTCAACTCCAACGACTCAGCCTCCCCAGCACGCCCATGGTCACTAACCAGGCTGCTCCCCCCATGGCAGGTACCTGTTAATTTGTTGTCAGCAAGCCAGATAAATTTGATGGCTCACCAAATCAGTGTAAAGGGTTTTTGTTACAATTTCCTATATTTTATGCAAATTCCCCCCAGAGCTCAAACAAGGCTCACATCTCCTTTATTATTTCTCACCTTATGGGCAAGGCTTTAGACTGGGCTACCACATTGTCCATTTTGACACTTACGACAATTTCATTAAAGAATTTAACGCTGCTTTCAATCACACCAATGATGGTTGCTTTCAAGGGGAATCACTCACCTGTTTACGTCAGGATAATTGTTCTGTGTCAGACTATGCCTTGGAATTCCACACTCTGGTGGCTGGGAGTGGTTGGAATGAGACGGCATTGTTAGTAACATTTCACAACAGTCTGAACCCTGACATACTAGCAAAGATGGCATGCAAGGATGACGGCTTTTCCCTAGAGAGGCTAATTTCTCTTGCCATTCACTGGACCAACTGAAGCATGGGAGAGGTCAGTGTAAATCCCCTATGGCCCCAGCTGCTAAACTGGCTCCTCATCGCCCTTGTCCACTGCTGACCCGAACTCTTCAGGAGCCATTAATCTCTGAGCCCATGCAGTGTGCCTCCTTCTATTTGTCTGCAGAGGAGAGGCAATGATGTCTCCATTAAGGACTGTGTCTTTATTTCAGTCCTTCGACTCCTTCCTGAACATACTCCTCCATAACTTTCTCTTCTGCTGGAGTAAGAGGGTATACCCTAGATTTAGGTGGGACCGCACCATCTAGTAGCTCGATAGAACAGTCATATTCTCTATGAGGGGGAAGCTTGGTATCATTCTTTTTACTCAGTACTTCTAGCAAATTACTATATTCAGGGGCTATGGAAACTAAAGCATTGTCATTGGGGCTTTCTATAGTGGTAGACGATACCAGGGCTGTGGGAAGCATGTGACAATGATCATAAGAGTAACTGGACCATGAGAGTATTTCCTTATCAGACCAGGATATGACAGGGTTATGTTTTTTGAGCCGAGACAAACCTAAAATAATAGCATACTCACAAGCGTTTAACACAAAAAAACTAAATATGTTCAGAGTGCAAAGCACTGACAGTCATCTTGATGGGTTTTGTGACCTGGATAACAAGTCCTTCTTCCATTGGGTCCCCATCAACAGCCGTAAGTCTCAATAGCGACTCCAACGGCTCCAAGGCAATCTGGAGTTGCTCCACCAGCCAATGTATGCAATGACATTTTACATTCATTCACGTATTCATATTATACGTGGATGAAATCCCCCTCAGCTCCAGAATTGATTAATGCTGGAAACACACAGAGAGACTGGGGGCAGTAAATGGTCACAGGCAGGAGGAAGGACTTGGAGACCAATCCCTTAGTGGCTGCACTCACCATATTAGCATGTGGAGCAGGCTCCACTTGCTTTTCTGGGGTTGATGCCAAAGTGCTGAGTTAACAGAGTTGACAGTCACTTAGGAGGTGACCTGCCGCTCCACAATAAAGACACAGTCCTTGATGGAGATGTCATTCCCTCTCCTCTGCAGACAAATGGAAGGAGTCACACTGCATGGGCAATAAGGTTTCATCAGTCCTTCTACTTCCCCCACTGCTGCAGGTTTTTTTTTTTGTCAACAAGAAAGACGGGGGGCTTAGGCCCTGCATTGACTATCATGGGTTAAACCAAGTCACGAAACCATATTCCTACCCATTGCCCTTAGTTCCCGCAGCACTAGAACAACTTCTTGGAGCCCAAATCTTTATAAAACTTGATTTAAGAAGTGCTTACAACCTAGTCCGAATAAGTGAGGGCGATGAAAGGAAAACAACTTTTCTCACCACCAGGGGTCACTATGAGTATTTGGTAATGCCCCGTTGGATTAGGCAATGCCCCAGCTGTTTTTCAGGCATTCGTAAACGATATACTCAGGGACATGCTTGGCAAATATGTCATTGCATACATCAATGATATTTTGATCTAATCCCCGAATCTTGAAACCCATATTCATCATGTCTGTTCCATCCTCATGTGTCTGCTTGAGAATCAGTTGTTCGTCAAAGGAGATAAGTGTGAGTTTCACCTCCCCTCTACCTCCTTCTTAGGTTATGTCATCAGTCTGGAAGGTGTCATTATGGACAATGAGAAAGTGAGAGCCATAAATAATTGGCCCATCCTTACATCCATAAAAGAGCTCCAATGCTTCCTTGGGTTTGCTAATTTCTACCATCGATTAATTCATAACTTCAGTAGTCTCGCAGCTCCCCTTACCACCTTATTGATGGGCAGTACCAAGTGACTCTTGTGGAACCCCCATGCACAGGAGGCATTCAAAGCCCTCAAAGTCACCTTCACCACTGCCCTTATCCTGAAGCAACCTGATCCCACTCAGCCTTTTGTGGTGCAGGTAGACACCTCTGAGGTGGGCACTGGGGTGGTGCTGTCACAGCATGTAGGTGACCCCTTTAAATTACATCCCATTGCATTCTACTCTTATAAACTAATCCCTGCCAAATGTAATTATGGTATTGGGGATCAAGAACTTCTGGGTATAAAAGTAGCCTTTGAAGAATGGTGCCATTGGCACGAGGGAGCTACACATCCCCTCCTTGCGTTAACCGATCACAAGAACCTAGAATATTTATGGTTAGCTAAACGACTCAACCCCTGTCATGCCTGGTGGTCCCTCTTCTTTTCCCAGTTCAATTTCTTCATGTCTTATCACCCTGGTTCCCTTAACACAAAAGCCGATGCCCTGTCCCACATATATCCCAGTCCCGAAGCCTCCCCCGAAGCAGTCAGTGTACTATGCCTATCTGTTGTGGTCACCCCCATTAGATGGGAAGTAGATGAAGAGATCAACTGAGAACTGTCACTCCTGTCCCGGAGTCTTGTCCCATCGGAAGTAAATATGTACCCACTCAATACAGGGGTAAGTTAATTATGCAGGCATATTCCTCTCTGTCATCTGGCCATTCAGGTGAGACCTGTACGCACCAGTTATTAGCTGGCAGATATTGCTGGGAGAACATGTTGTCTGATATCCATAATTTTGTTGCCTTGAGCACCACCTGTTCCAAATGTAAAACACCCCAAACTCTTCCTGCCAGTAAACTCATGCCCTTGCCTGTCCCTTCTCATCTATGATTCCATATAGCAGTAGACTTTGTCACTGACCTTCGCCCCTCACAGAATTGCATGGTCATTCTGACCACTGTGGATAGGTTCTCACATGGGGTTAGATTTTTTTTTCCTTTTGTTAGCCTGCTCACTGCCTTTTTGGACAGCTAAGACCCTTTTTAATCATGTGTTAAGTCTATTTGGTATCCCGGAAGACATATTGTCTGATTGAAGGTTCTGATTCACCTCACATGTCTGGTCAGTGTTCTTTGAGAAACTGGGGGTTAACATCAGCCTCACTTCCAGTCACCACCCCCAGTCGAATGGTCAATGTGAGAGGGTTAACCATGAACTGGGAAAGTTTTTGAGGCTTTACTATCATGAGAACCCAGCTGATTGGTTGAACTATTTGTCCTGGGTGGAAATAGCCCAAAACTTGTTAATCAGCTCTGCTACTGGCCTCACCTCCTTTCAATGCATGCTGGGCTAACAACCTCCCTTAATGCCATGGTCAGCCACACCCTCTGACAACATGGCCATGGAAACTTGGATGGATTGGAGTGAGAAGGTCTGGGAGCAGACCCACCAGCAGGTCAAGAACGCCCTCCGCCGACACAAGAAGAAGGCAGATCGCCATAGAGGGTACGCCCCTACCTACCTCCCAGGGGACAGAGTGTGGCTGTTGACCTGGGACTTCAGGTTTCCTGAGAGAGGTAGAAAGTTATTACCCAAATACATAGGACAGTTCAAAATTCTCCTGAGAATTAATGAAGTTACATATAAATTGGATCTGCCTGTACATTACCGTGTTTCTAACTCTTTTCATTCATCCCTCTTGAAACCTGTTGTTCCAGGTCCATTGGATGAGGCCACACCCAATGTCACACCCCCACCACCGGTGGATGTCAAAGGTACCCTGGTGTATGCGGTCCACCGGTTGCTGAACTTCAGAAGGAGAGGTGGGATTCTGCAGTACCTTGTGGACTGGGAGGGCTATGAGCCTGAGGAGCATAGCTGGGTTCCCACATGAGATATCTTGGATCCGGGGTTGGTGGAGGAGTTCTGTCAGCATCATCCAGAGAAGTCAGCGCCTCAGCCTCAGGGCCATCCCAGGTGCCATGTGTCCAGCTGTCCCAGCAGTCTGCACAGCAGTGGTTGTCTGCAATGATGACCCTCTGTCCAGAACCATGGCAGTTCTGAAGGCTCACTCAGGAGTTTTTTTCCGGTGGATGGTGGTCATCATGGTTGCCCTCATCCCTGGGCCTCCTTGGACTCCTTGGAGGGGGGGGTACTGTCACACTCCCAGGCTCACCTAACACTCTGGACTCCACAATCCCACTCACGCACCTGACACTACCACGTGCACCCAATCCACCAGTCCGGAGCCACTTCCTAGGAGTGGCTCCCCCAAGTTCTAATTGTTATCACCTGTACCTCTTTGTATATGTCTGTATTTATACCCCTCTATTTGTTTAGTTCTTTGCACAGTATTGCCTTCACATTTTCCGTGAGCCTACTGAGTGTTTGTATCTGATTGCATTTCCGTGTATGACCCTTTTTGCCTTCCGGTTTCTTCCCATTTCACCTAGCCCTCTGTTTGTTTGCTCTTTTCTCTCACTTCCCGGTTTCTCGATCTCCACCTGTTTCTCAACTCCAATTTGCCTAGCCCTTTTTGTTTATTCTGCCTGTGTTTTCCTGATTTCCGGTTCTTGGACTCTCGCCCGTTTCATGACCACAATTTGTCTATCCCTCATTACTCAGTTGGATTTCCTGGTATTGACCTGGCCTGGTTCTTTTATATTGCCTTCTCTCACTGTGTCTATTAAAACCCTGAGTTTGTTCTTAATCTGCAAGTGTCTGTTCTGCCATTGCTACATTACAAACGCATCCAAATCTTTGCATTTTGAATATTCTTGGGCCATGAATGCAACATAAATCCACCTTCTGTCATATTGCTGGACCGGCCAAAACCACATCTATGTGGCATGGTGATAAATTAGCTCAAAATGGAGGATCGGAGTTGCAGTCAGCTCTGTGTTTTTGTATAGCGGAAATGGTGATGAGACCGATAGACTTCCTGTTGTGATGTTACGGATGTCAAGGTCATTCACTCAGACCGCTACCTATATCATAAAAATTACTATATTAGATTCATTGGTAGTGCTTAAAACTATTCCTGTGCCATTCTTGAGGTCTCACGGCATTTATAAATAATGTATAAATGGTATATGCTTTAATGATTTTATGAATGGAATCTGTTTTGAGCACAAACAGACTCACAAGACATGTTGTCCAGCACCATACACACTTCATTCAATGCCCAGGGACGAGACAAAAACAAGGGAATGGTGAGCAGCGCTGAAAATAAAACATCCTCTGAAGAGAGTTTACATTTGTTTCTTTTTCACTTCATCGACCAAAAACCAGTGGAGTTACACACAAATCCAGAATTGTTCCTGGGTTATGAATGACCACTAGTCAAGAAGAGGTGAAAGCTAACCAGGTGCAAGGTTAACATTAGTTGACAAAATTATAAATATATGTGCTGCTCCTGTGAATTTGTGGGATGATCCCATATGTGATGAACATTAGGCAATTACATGACATAGGCCTACTTAATACATGTTTAAAACTAAGGCCCCGTCCACACGAGTACACGGCCTCACCCAATATGCTGTCGTTTAAAAAAAATCCCCATAAACAAGGCGCCGTTTCAATTCACTGGAAACGACCCAAAACGCTGTAGTACATTGCCAGGCCTGTAGGTGGCAACGTGATGCCACAGGACCAACACACTAAACCCGGAAGTGACGTCACGGAGCATGCGCATACCGGTCGTGCGCTGTTTTCAAAACAAGCTCATAACACGGGAAGT
>JAODXR010000025.1:48428240-48438981 GCA_028877395.1 Cathorops festae
CGCGCTTCGCAGTGACGCAAGCACGTTAGGGCAAGCCCTCCCGGAACCCATAGAGATTGCATTGAAGGGTCAGTTAGAAGAAAAAAACAACAGATTAACATGGGACTCTATCAACAAACCCTTGGGCGATTTTCAACGTGACTGAAATCGCCCCAAAAGAGGCGGGACTCTAGAAGCAAGACTACCCTGATTGGACAATGATACCCAGAGACAGATTAAAATTGCCTAGAGCAGTACTGGTGAAAGTTTGTTTAATTTTTTTTTTTTTCGTTTTGGCAGTGCGTCGCCCAATCGCCCTTATGCACCACCCGCCCTTGATCGAAGGCATAATTAGCTTCTTCCCAATTGTGAAGGGTGCCTGACATTTGGAAATATGGTGTGAAATCATGTATGATGCCTTTGTTAGCTTTTCATTCTTGGTCAAATTACTTTTCTTGAAACACTTTAGTTCAGGTGGCCAATTCATCACGTTTTCTTCTGAAAAAATCCTCTGATTTATCCTTGAGATACAAATGTTTAGTTTCCAAATGCCGGCGTAATTTGGATGGCTTCATAGCTTCGTTGCTTAGCATGGTTTGGCAGATAACATGGATTGGTTTCGGGGGACAACTATCACTTGAAATAAAGCCGAATTGTATGTATGAAGGGTCGTAATTGTGCGTGAATGGACGATTATTATTTTTTTGCCTCTGGCTCATGTTGTGTATCTCCACTGTCAGATGGGCGCATTCCAAAGAAAGAGTCAAGAGTAGCTTGCTTTGAACATGCCTTGATATTGCTCTCATAAAGCATGTGTGTGGACTTGGGACAAAATGAATGAATAAGTGCAAGTGTGCAACCTCGCACGGGTGGAAATGCTTAACATTCTAGAATGGGGGGGCGGGACTTGCGCTACGTGGCACACAGTGACAAAAGCACTGAGAGCAGAGCCAGCCAATCGCTCTTCTACATAATCTGATTGACAGTGACCAGTAGTTTGAAATTATAACACTGCCTACTAGTGCAGAGGCAGGCTTGCGGACCGACAGTAATCTTCTCACGGACCGGTACCGGTCCACGGCCCATAGATTGAGAAACACCAGTATGTAACATAACGTCTTTTCTTCTCGCTTTCTGTTTCGGTCTTTCACGTTTCATTCGCACACTCGCGTCCTCCATTTTTCTCTCCTGTTTCAAATTTGTATCACACAATGCCTTGCACGAACAGGGAAAGCCTACCACGTGATGCATGACGTAGTGTCTTGAATTGGGTCATGGTGAAGCAGGAAAAAATAGCAGAGAATTTAGGGCCACGTGGTTCTAAATTCATTAATTCTTTTTTTTTTTTTAAACGAATAAAATTGGAAGTCTGTGATTCGAATTCAGTAGCTTTCAGTCCGCTAAACAAAAATAATTGAGTGTCGGGGAAAAATTATTTTTATGACCTGAACTTGAAAAATCTGAAAGGCAGTCTAGCTTTAAGAATAACTTTCTTCAGTGTAAAATTGCAAAGAATTTGGGGATCCCATCATCTATGGTATATAATATCATTAAAAGATTCAGAAAATCTGGGGAAATCTCCGTATGCAAGAGACAAGGTTGAAAACCAACACCGAACGCCTGTGATCTTCAGGTCCTCAGATGACACTGCATTAAAAACAGACACAATTTTGTCAAAGCCATTGTCTGTGAAAACGGTTCATTACTGCATCCATAAATGCAAGGGTTGTAAACAAATGTAGTTCTACCATTCATCTAGCCTCCAACTTCTGATAATTTTCAGTCGGCAAAAATTACACTCGCATAATTTGCTTCAAACAAACAAGTGTGTCCAGTCCCAAAGATCAAAGAAGGGAAAGTTTCCTGGCAGTGCAGATGATGATGATGAGGGTAGCCCAGATCAGATCTGGCCTTACAGGCCACTGTTGGCCAGCTCCTGCTGTAAGATCTACCCAAAATGTGTTGGTGACAAATCTGTGAAACTGTAGACTAATTCCGCAGTTCATTAAAGAATTAAAGCTCGAAAGGTTTGTGCTACATAGCGACACTTCCAGCTGCAGATCCTCGGCAGAAACTTGAGTTCTGACTGGATGTCCTTTGTAGAAAGGAATACAAAATGTTTTTTTAATAAAAAGCATGCAGGCAGAAAAGACCGTGCAGCTCTGTTTTCTCTCAGGCCGCTGCTCAAGAATTTGTTTTCCCTTTTTTTTTTTTTTCCTGGGGCATTTAGTTCTGCTTTACATCTCGCTTGCTGTCAGCGTCAAGTAATTTAGCAGCATGGCTAAAGTAATTGCTCTGTGAAACACATTACAAAATTGATCTTGCTTGTGTTTATCTCGTACACTGTAAACTTCCTTTCTCATTTTACTTTGGGTGGCCCGGTGAAGCCTTTTCTGAAATGGACACTGGAGCCGGCTTTAGTCCAACAGAGTGCTTTAAACTTCCCACAATGACATGGCTCGTATTTTAGGCCCCATCCACACGAGTACGCTACCTTACCCAATACGCTGTCGTTCTAAAAAAAAATCTCCGTAAACACGGCACCGTTTCGATTCACTGGAAACGACCCAAAACACTGTAGTACACTGACAGGCCTGTAGGTGGTGACATGACACCATGGAACCAACACACTGAACCCGGAAGTGACGTCACGGAGCATGCGCACACCGGTCGTGTGCTGCTTTCAAAACAAGCTCATAACACGGGAAGTTTTGTTGCTCCTTGCAGTAAAATAAAAGCGGAAGGTTTTGTATCAGCTGTAATAGACTGAGTTGTTTCTGCAGTGCGAGCACAAGGCTGCAATCTGCCGTTGTTATTGTTATGACTCGTCTAGCAGCAGCGCCTGAGGTTAAAGGTTAGAGAGGTGGGGCTTATGCATCATCATTTCTGAATATATCCACTTCTCCATCCACATGGCGCCAGGCTATCCGGCATTTTTGGATTTATCTACTCTGGGATGCGTTTTCAAAAAATACCGTTTTTACACCTTGAGAAAAACAGACTCGTCTGGACGCGAGGCCGAAACGATAAAGTATTTATGCGGAACCATCAAAAACTTACTCGTGTGGACGGGACCTTATTCTCCTCTTCATGATGCACCATGCGTTCTTGATAGGAGACAGATCCGTACTGACAACAGGCCAGTTAAGCACAAACACTGTGTTTACAAAGCCACATGTTGTAACCCATGCAGAATGAGCCCTGGCACTGTCTTGATAAAATAAACATGGTCTTCCAAGGAAATGTTGTCTTGATGAATATGCCTCCACATCACTGGTACCTTCAGACACATGCAACTCACCCATGCCAAAGGTGCTGGTTTTTGCACCTTTCTCTGATAATAAACTGGATGGTCATGTTCACCTTTGGCACTGAGAACTCAGTGTCTGGATTTCCTGAAAACAAGCATAAATCTGGACTCATCTGAGCACAGCACATATTTTGCCTGTCTTTCAGTCCATCTGTATTGAGTTCAGATCCAGAGAAATCAGTGGCATTTCTGGAGAGATGAATGGCTTCCATCTTGCATAATACAGTTTCAGGTTGCTGTGGGTTGGCTGGGGTTGGCTGGCTATTATCGTAGGTTTATACCTAATTATTCGGACATCACCAGCCCTCTGACTGACCTCACTAAAAAGGGGGCACCAAATCCGGTCCAGTGGATGGAGCAATGCCAGCAGGCTTTCTGTGAGGTAAAGGCTGCACTGTGCGGGGGGCCACTTTTACACTCCCCTGACTTCTCTCTCCCCTTTTTTTGCAGACAGATGCATCAGACAGAGGGCTGGGGGCTGTTTTGTCCCAGGAGGTGGATGGAGAGGATCGCCCAGTGCTGTACATCAACAGGAAGCTGTCAGTGCGTGAGGGGCACTACAGCACAATTGAAAAAGAGTGCCTGGCCATCAAGTGGGTGATTCTCGCCCTCTGCTACTACCTGCTGGGACACCCTTTCACCCTCTGTTTGGACCACACACCCCTCCAGTGACTCCATTGCATGAAGGATGCCAATGTGCAGATCACCCGTTGGTATCTGGCACTCCAGCCCTTTAATTTCAAGGTGGTCCACTGGCCGGGGGCTCAGATGGTCATGGCGAACTTCCTCTCCCATCAAGGGGGGGTGGGGGAGTTGGCTGTCGGCCAGACGGCTGCCTGGCCTGATTCGGGTGGTGTGGGTATGTGGCAGAGGGGTGTGGTCAAGCATTGGTCTGTGACAGGAGGGCTGAGTCAGGGAAGATAAGTGGCAGATTCACTACACCTGATGTGAGTTAATGTGTGTTTGTGTCTCCCCAGTGACTGCACCCTTTATAAGGAGAGAGAGAAGCGGAGCAGATCTCTCCCGAGCTCCTGAACCAGACGCTGTGTGTGTGCATATATATAGATAAAGGGGAGAGAAGTGTGATTGTCACTGAAAAGTGCTATAATAAACAGTTTTTGGAGCTCAGTTCATCCTGCCGTCTCTCTGTGCTCCACCCACACCTGAGCTGTTACAGTTGTATTTCTGGATACAGCAGTGGACTCTGTTAAATGACAGTGGCTTTCTGAAGTGTCCTGAGCCTGTATGACTATATTTGTTGCATTAGCATTACAGATTCTCAGGAAGTGCCAACCGAGGTCTCAAAGTTCATGCACATTCAATAATGGTTTCCAACCTTGTCCTTTATGCACTGAGATGTCTCCAACTTCCCTGAATCTTTTCAAGATATTATCTTCTTCTTCTGGCTGCTCTCGTTCATTTGTGGTCACCACAGTGGATCTGTTCCACAGATTTACTTTGACATAGGTTTTACACTGGATGGCCTTCCTTGCAGAACCCTCCCCAAGCTATCTGGGCTTTGGACCAGCCCTAAGTATGCATTGTCTTGTACAGCCCCAGTGGCTAAGTATTTTGTCTCATCTGCATGTCCTTGAACTATAGGGGAAACTGGAAGAAACCCACACAGACATGGGAAGAACATGCAAACTCCATGCAGAAAGGCCCCCATTGACTGTGAGGTTTGAACCTGGAACCTTCTTGCTGTGAGGCAACAGTGTTAACCACTACACCACTGTGTTGCCCACTTTTTTAAATATTATGTACTGTAGATTTTGAAAGAGCAAGAATCCTGCATTGAGAAATGTTCCTTTTGAATTGACTAACGATTCTCTCATGAATTTTGGCACAAAGGAGTGAGCCATGACCCATCCTTGTTTGCAAAGAATGAGCCTTTGGTGTATGCTCCTTTTAGACTTAATCATGTTACCAATTAACCTGATTATTGTGGAATCTTCCAAATGGTGTTACTTGAACATTCTATAAAATCTTCAGTTTTATTTTACCTCTGTCCCAACTTTTTCTGAGTGTGTTTCAGGCATCAAATTGTTACTTTGTTTATATTTACAAAATACCATTAAGTTGGTCAGTAAAGCTCATGAACATCTTTTCTGTATACTTTTGTCAGTTAAAAGTAGATGACTGTCAGTAACAGTGTTGAGAGCACAAGCTCGAAACAGCCTCCAAACATGGCCACCATGAACTACACTTCCCAAGAACCACAGTGCCCTCTGTCTCCAGCTTATTAATTACACCTGTCACTCATTTCCTCTATAATCAGCTTCCCTATTTAAACACCATTCTCACTCCCAGTCAGCAAGAAGTATCATTCAGTATTTATCCCATCATTACCAAGCCATGTACTTTTGTTTATATTTTCCTCGACCTCGTCTCCTAGTTTTGCCTCTGTTATTCTGTTTGCTGATCGACCGACCTCTGCCTGTTTCTCTGACCTCAATTCTCGTCTCCTGATTTGGTTTCATCTCCAGTTTGCTTCTCCTGCACCTGCATCTGTAAGTATCTGCACCCTGACAGGATACTTTGCCATCCATAGATGCAGCAGAGGAGGTGAAAGAGAATGCTCTGAATGCTCAGGGGCATCGTTTAGGAGAACACCAGCTGATGCTCAGTGACCTCAACACCAGAATGGTGTAGCCTGCTGCACCACACAGGCCCTCCTAACATGCCCCAAGTCCTCCACAAGCTCCACAAAGCTTCTCTTGCTACCAAAGAAATATGCAGGTGATGCTGCCAGTTGTAAGGGATTTATTCTCCAATGCTCCCTGTATTTCTCATCTCTCACCAGCATTTCTGAGGAACAGAAAATTGGCAAGTTTCTCACACTGCTGACTGGAAACGCTCTCCAAAGGGCTAGTGCTGTTTGGGAGCATGGAGGCAAGCATACATCATTTTATGATCGTTTCCTGGAATTATTTAAATGAGTCTTTGATCATGAACCAGAGGGCATCAAAGTCAGAGAAAGTCTGTTGACCATAAAGCAGGGTAAAAGAAGAGTCACAGGATATGCTCTGGACTTCCGAACCCTTGCTGCAGACAATAGTTGGAATGAGCCAGCATTTAAGGTATTTTTTTTACCAAGGTCTACACCTGGAAGTATTGAGTGAGCTAGCTTTTCGAGATGAACATTTATCTCTGGATTCTTTCATTGATTTAGCCATCTGTCTGGACCATTTAATCAAGAGTAAACCTTGTTTACAAAATATTACCATAATAATTCATACCACCAACATGCCCACACTTATGAAGTTGCCTCAGGCTTGTTTAAAATGCTCAGAGAGAGAGAGAAGAAAACATGAGGGTTTATGTTTCTACTCCTATGATCTCAATCATCTTATTTCCAAGTGCCTTGTTTGTCCACCTCACACCAGTTCCACTGAAACCTCATCCAGTCTGTTGAGTTCCCTGTTACCTCATAAAATACAGTCTTTTAAAATGCCAGTGTTATTTAAGCTACCATTTTTGACACGTGCTCTCTGCATTTATTGACTCAGGGGCAGAGGGGAATTTCATCAATATTTCAATTGTCAAGAAGTTCAGCCTGTCCACTAACATGCTGCAGAGACCATTCAGCCTCAAGACCATTGACAGTGGTCCCATAGGGGATGGACTCATCACCACTTGCATGTCTCTGCTTCATATTCAGGTGGGAGCCCTCCACTCTGAACTCATCTCACTACTAGTTACATCCACAGTACACCACAACATTATTTTGGGCTATCCATGGCTTCAACTACATGACCTGTTAATTTCCTGGCAGCATAAGGACATTCTTCAATGACCACATACCTGTTTCCAAAATTGCCTGCTTCATCCCCAACTGACCCTCTCTTCCACATCCATGGAGAGTCCCCAGGCTGATTTACTTGACAATGTTCCTGAATGCTACATGGGCTTAAAGGAAGTCTTTAGTAAGGGTAAGGCTTGTGGTCTATCTCCTCACCACACATATGACTGTACAATTTCTCCTTTCAGGTACCACTCTGCCACACAACTGCATCAATCCACTTTCCCAGACCAAGCAAGCCACCATGGAAGGGTAGGCACAGGAAGCTTTGAACCAAGGGTACATCTGACCTTCCACCTCCCCTCTATCGGCTGGCTTCTTCTTTGTGGAGAAAAAGGGAGGAGGATTTCGACCATGTATTGATTATAGGAACCACAACTAATCACCATGAAATACCCTTATCCTCTTCAACTGGTACCCTCAGCCCTTGAACAACTATGTGCCATGAAAATCATCATCTCCAAACTAGACTTACATACAGTAGTGCTAAGCACAGATCTCAGCACTTCCAGTGGAATCCAGCAGCCAATGAAGCCTTCAAGAAACTCAAGGCCACTTTTACCACGCCCCCCATACTTCAGCATCCTGATCCTGCTAAACCATTTATAGTAGAAGTGGACACATTCAAGACTGGAGTAAGAGGTATTCTCTCCCAACAATTTGGGGAGAAGCCCAAACTGCACCCAGTGGCTTTCTTTTCAAATAAGCTCGCATCCACAGAGAGGAATTATGACATTAGCAACATAGAACTACAAGCAATCAAGTTAGCCCTGGAAGAATGGAGACATTGGCTAGAGGGAGCCACACACCTCTTTATCTTAACTGATCAGATGAACCTTGGATATCTCAAGAAGGCAAGACATCTCAACCCATGTCAAGCCAGATGGGCACTGCTCTTTACACATTTCAATTTCATGTCATCTTTCCATCCTGGCACCAAGAACACCAAGGTAGATGCACTGTCGAGAATTCACAGCTCCTCTCCACACAACTCAGAATCGCACCCTATTCTAGCACAAGAATGTTTTGTTCAGGCCATCACATGGGATTTTGACAAAGAAATCAAAGAATCACAACCTCAGACACCTCCAGAAAACTGGCCCTCTGGTTTCCTGTACATCCCACACAACCTCGGAGGCAGACTCATTACTTGGGCTCATGCATATCCTGCCACAGGCCACCCCAGCAGCCACTGTACACACCAGCTGCTGAAGAATAAGTATTGGTGGGAGGACATGGTGACAGAGATCAACCACCACCTGTTAGAAAATTATGCCCCTTCCCTGTACCTTAAAGATGCTGGTCTCACCTGGCCATCAATTTCATCACTAATCTACCTCCTTCCCAAGGCAACACAACCATCCTGGTCATCACTGACAGGTTTGCCAAAGCCATCAGACTCATCCCATTACATAGTCTTTCCCATTTACGACAGCCTTTCAAACCACCAAACTCATCTTCCATTGTGTTTTCAGATATTTTTGGCATTCCTGAGGCCAAATATGCACAGAACTCACTGAAGCACTCTGCAACTCAATTAACCCCATTCCAGTGCATACTTGGCTACCAACTCCCTTGTTTCCATGGGATGGTGTACCCATGCAAGTACAAGCAGTTGACAACTGGTTCAGATGGAGACAACAGATATGGGAGGAGGTTCACCAAAGAATTGAAGCAGTCAACTGCAAGTATAAACAATATGCTGACAAACAATGGAGCAAGAACCTGGGATACTCTCTAGGAGGGTCTCCAAGAGAGACCTGAAGGAAACAAACACATGCAAGAAACTTCAGGCATGGTATATTGGTCTGTACAAAGTCCTCCCTTGCATTGATGAGGTTTCATACAAACTAGAGCTCCCAGCTGAATGGCACCCACAATTCATGTCTCATGTCTAAAGCTAGCTATCCAAAGTCCATTATCTGAAAACACTCCCACCCAAGAGCCCCCCGCCCCACACTTAAACATAGAGGGGGAATCCATCTACCAGGTAAGCAAGATCCTGAACTCCAGACATAGACAAGGACAACTGGAGGACATGGTAGATTGGGATGGCTACAGACCCAAGGAGTGAAGTTGAGTATGCTTGAAGGACATTCTGGACTCTCACCTGATACAGGAATTCCACAGCCAGCACCCCAGCAAGCCTGCACCAAGAGGGAGAGGGCATCCAAGAAAGAATATCGCTCCTTGGGGGTTCTGTCAGTAACAGAGTTGAGAGCACAAGCTCAAAACGGGCGTATAAATTTCACAATGATGCTAAAAAGAAAGCACAAGTGGGAGATGGACTGCATTTCTGCAGAGAAAATGCCAAGTGTGCTTGCTAAGCTGTGACAGAGGGTCACCAATAGAAAGTGTATCAGACATAAGACCTCACACTGTAAAATCTTTTTTACATGAAAGAGTGCCCCTCCTTGAATCGCCACCTTAATGTTGTGGAGGGGTTTGAGTGCCTCAGTGATTCTCGGAGCTATGATGTCGGGGCACTTGTTCCTGGTAGGGTCTCCTAAGGCAAACAGGTCCTAGATGAAAGGTCAGAGAAACAGCATTTTGAAAGACCCTTATGAGAGAAAGATCAAGGCTCCGAGTGCCCTCATCCAGACCAGGGATACCGGGGCCCCACCCTGGAGCCAGGTCTGGGGGAGGGGCTTGTCAGTGAGCACCTGGTGGCTGGGCCTATGTCTGTGGGGACTGGCTGGGCCCAGCCTGAAAGAAAAACATGGAACCACTCTCTTGTGGACCTACCACCCACAGGAGGTGCCGTAAGGGTCCAGTGCATTGTGGATTGGGTGGCAGCCAAATGTGGAGGCCCTGGCATACTGATCCCTGGCTGACAAAATTGGCTTTTGGTACATAGAATGTCACCTCTCTGGTGTGGAAGGAGCCTGAGCTTGTGCATGAGGTTGAGGGGTACCAACTAGATATAGTTGTGCTCACTTGAACACATAGCTTGGGCTCTGGAACCAATTTCCTGGAGGGGGGTTGGACTCTCTTCCATGCTGGAGTTACCAAGGGTGAGCGGCACTGGGCAGGGGTGGGGCTATTGGTAGCCCCCAGTTCAGCGCACTAACATCAGAGATCTCCCCAGTAAATGAGTTTTTTTTTTTCCCCTGTGCCTTTGGGTTGAGAAACGGTGTCTGACTACCATTTGCACTTATGTGCCAAATGGTAATTCAGAGTACCCGGCCTTCTTGGGGTTCTTGAGTGGGGTACTAGACAGTGTACCATGAGGGGATTTCATTGTTTTACTGGGGAAATTCAATGCTCATGTGGTCAGTGATGGCAAAACCTGGAGGGGTGCTATTGGGAGGAACAGCCTGCCCAATCTGAACCTGAGCAGTGTTCTGTTGCTGGACTTCTGTGCCATGCATTGTTTGGCCATAATGAACACCATGTTCGAGCATAAGGGTGCCCATAAGTGCACGTGGCATGAGGACACCATAGGCAATAGATCAATGATTGACTTTGTAGTCCTTTCATCTGATCTACAACAGTATGTCTTGGACACTTACAGTGGGGCAAAAAAGTATTTAGTCAGCTACCAATTGTGCAAGTTCTCCCACTTAAAAAGATGAGAGGCCTGTAATGTTCATCATAGGTACACTTCAACTATGAGAGACAGAATGGGGGGAAAGAATCCAGGAAATCAC